>JAWWEE010000048.1:6622259-6718563 GCA_035221455.1 Xenops minutus | reverse complement strand
GTCCAACCTGGCCTTGGACACTTCCAGGGATGGGGCAGCCACAGCTTCTCTGGGCAACCTGTGCCAGGGCCCGCCCCCCCTCAGAGGGAAGAATTTCTTCCTAATACCTAATCTAGATCTACCCTCTTCCAGTTGCAGCCTACGAAGAATTTCCTGTGAGCAGGCATGGCCTGCCTGTTGCCTGTGTTTGCAGTGACAGGTTTCCAGCAGAGAAGCTGTGCTCTGACTGCTGAAATCACTCCTGGAGCACCTTGGTGACACTCACCAGCCAGCCTGGATGGAGGTTTGGGGTTTGGGACTGCCCATGGCAGCCCTGATTTTGGGTCCCTCCTGGAATTAACACAAAGCCACAACTGTTTAAATATGGGGCTAGATACCTGGTTCACTGTACAAAGGGCTATAGCTGTGTCTGTTGACTTAAACTGGTAAAAATATCCTGATTGACTCAACTGATTTCTAGTAACTGTTTAGGGTGAATAGCTCCCTCTCCTGCAGTGCCTATGGCATAAGTGCATTACTGTGCAGTAAATCCTGTGCACTGTGCCAAGGAAGTACTTCTAGGGCAGAACAAAGCAGTGCAGAGATGCTGAGATCCCATTTATAAATATGTCTGTCCCCTTTCCTTACCAGCTAGTCAGGCAGCACTGTAAGGTGGTGTTTTACTGCTGTAGGTGTGACTGTGCTGGATGGTTTTCATGGCACAACTGTGTTTATTAAAGGATCATGCTTCTTCCATGGCACAACTTCATTTTCAAGAGCACAGAAGTTTGTTCAGAGCAGACAGATGGCCTCAAATCAGCTTCTGCTGCAAATGACTACTTGAATCTTAGGTACAAGGCACGATTCAAACCTGACTGCTGGAGGTGCCAGGAAAATAAATGATAGCTGCCAGTGTTGCAGTCTGTTGCCCAGCTTATTCCCAAAATCAGACTCTTGCTACTGAGAGCTGACAGCGGGGTTCAGAGATGACAAATGATCAGAAAATAACACAGTCTGTGCAGGCCTTTGGTCTGATCCCTGTCCAAGCTTGGAGAGTCAGCATTAGCTCTCTGCAAATGCTGCTCTTTGGTCCCAGAAGATACAGGTCACAAGGAATTTATGATTAATCCTCATTGTTAGAGCATGAATCCTCAGCACAGGATCATTACTTTAATTAGTTCTTAGTGTGTTGTACTAGCTGTGGAGAGATACTTGCTTACTGGCTTCCCCTGAAAGCTGGTCCCTGAAGGACCTGAGGCGGGTAAGAAGATAGTTGTGCCCCCAGGGCACGGTGCAACATTCAAAATAGTCTGACAGTATCAAGTATGGGCCAGGAAAGGTTAAAATCTGTGGCAGGGCTTGGGCTGAAACTGTGTCAAGGGCTGTTTAATTTTCAGCTCAGTTTGATGTTTCTCAACTTTATTTGTTTGTTTAATTTAAGCTTTTAGAAACTGGCTGTTTGTTTTTTTGTTACAACATAGCTAATGGATACAGTACTCATTTCTGACTTTGACACAAAATCTCCCACAGCCCAGGAGAGCCTTTGAGGTCCGCCCTTTCCTTGTGCTCCCTTATTTCTGTTTGTTAAATTTCCATTTTATTGAGCTTATCTCTGCACACACCTGGCTCCTTACACACGCAAATAAACCCAGGCATACAAATTCCGTCCCTCATTTTACAAATTCCCTGACAAAACGCAGCTCAGGCTTCCTCTCGATCACACGGGTCTCCCTTGGAACGAAAGAGCTATTTCCAGCAGCTCTTTGCCCAGTCCCTCGTGCCTTCCCCCGGCGCTGAACTCAGCAGACAGCTCCCTGAATGTGACACAGACCCGGCGGTGCTCGATGTGCTTGCGGTGGATCCCGTGCTTCCACCTGTACCTCGCGTCCCCCTGCAGCACCACCAGCGCCCTCCGGGGCAAGTGAATGGCAACCATCACCTCCTTACTCGGAACCAGCCTCGGGGACAAAACACCCTCCTCGCCCGAATTTCTGGACGCTGATGTTTGTGTGAGAGATCCGGGGGGACTTGATTCCCCTTTGTTGGAAATGGGGAATAACTGGATAGCATCCTCTGAGTCACAGGACATGGAGAGCACGGTGTTTGAGAGCAAGTTTAAAGTAACCAGACGCTCCCCCCAGAGCCACCAGTCATCAAAGTGGGGGTCGATGGCAGAGCCCCTCTCTGGTGTGTAGTCCAGGTTGCACTGTTCAACAGGTAAGAAACCTCTGAGCACAGAGCAGGCCTTCATTTGGGCCACGATCTTCCTACTGAAACTTGGCAAACCGGTAAAGCCACCAGCTTTCAGCCTTTGTTTCTTGAAGTTCACTTTGGGTCCATAGTCCTGTTGGCAGAGAAGAGGGAGGAAAAAGGCTAGTGTAAAGGAAAAATCTAGGACAAGTCTTAATGGAGAGGCTGTGGCCCCTGCAGAGTTCTGTTCTCATCTCTTCCACTGACCTGATCACCAGGCTGTAAAAGCACTCAGTGAATCTACATTAATCTCTCTGGGGTTAGATTTGTAAAGTCAAACCAAACCCAAACACCCATTTCTTTCCCTTGGAGTTTGTGTGAACTTTAATGCCTGGACATGCACCATCAAATACTGTTTGTTGTAACTACCATGTATTTTTGCAAGAAGTTGATTTTAATTACAGGTAATTCTTGCCACTGGTTTCAGGAAAAGCTTTCAAAGGAAAACATTTAACGAAACATCTGACTGAATGGGTTTTAACTGAAAACAGCTTTCCTTTTCTAGAAGGATCCAAGATCAAATGTGCTTCTAAAGTCCAACCTGTTTCTTTCTGCCAGACTGTGACAGTTTCCAGTCATCTCGATCCATCAGTTCCACTATCTCACACTCTTCATCTTCACTAATGAACTCCTCCACCAGGAACACCCCTGGAAAGGGGAATGCCCAGCCAGCAAATTCAGAGTGCTCATTTCCTTTAGCTAGGCCTGTTGCTGGACAGTAAGTGAAATTATCTTCTCCCTGTGGAAATAACAATGGAGAGGGAAAAAAGCAATCAGGTATTTCCATTTTTTTTACCACTGCAACCTTGATATTGCAGCATGAAAACTGTACAGGATTCTTGCAGACATGAGAGATTTTACATTCCTGCTTTTGAGGAACAAGTATTCCCTGCTTTTTCTTTACTTTTCTCCACAGCTGCAGCATCTCTGTGCTGCTTGCTTGAAGCCACTTTTTCTTTCTAGTGATGTCTTTATCCTGCAAAGACGGGGGAAGAACGGATGATCCTCAGGGCCACAGGTGTAAGGAGATTAATGACAGGCATTGCTCAGGCCGGCTGCACAGACACACTTTGTCATAAGCCAATAAATGCTGAACGAGGAAAAGTTGATAAAAACCACCCAGGCCACAAGGCTAGAGCTGAATGAATGCGATGTGTGAAGCTCAGGTGAGCTCCCCCTCCGCTCCTGAGCACATCCCGGGCCTTAGGAGGGTGAGACATTCCCAATTCCCTGAGGGCACAGATCCTGTGCCATGTGCCCAGGCTGGGGACCACAGCCCCTGTCTGGGCTCGGGGGGGCATGGATGCTGTGCCATGTCCCTGGGCTGGGTACCACAGCCACTGTCTGGGCTCGGGGGGCATGGATGCTGTGCCATGTCCCTGGGCTGGGTACCGCAGCCCCTGCCCAAGCTCAAGGGGCAGGGATGCTGTGCCATGTGCCCAGGCTGGGTACCACAGCCCCCTCCCCGGGCTCAGGGGGCATGGATGCTCTGTGCCATGTCCCCGGGGTGGGTACCACAGCCCCCTGCCCAAGCTCGGGGGGCACGGATGCTGTGCCATGTCCCCGGGGTGGGTACCCCATCCCCGGCAGGGATGCTGTGCCGTGTCCCCGGGGTGGGTACCCCATCCCCGGCACGGATGCTGTGCCGTGTCCCCGGGGTGGGTACCCCATCCCCGGCCCGCGCCCCCCGCCGCCCCCCGGCTCCTCCCGCGGCCCCGCCCCGCCGCCCGCCCCCTCCCCGGTACCTGCGGGGGCGGAGCGGCCGGCTCGGGCCCCTCGCAGAGCAGGCAGGAGCGGATCCCCTTGCAGCCGCAGCCCGGCCCTCCGCCCGCCGCCCGCATCCCGCCGCCCGCGCCGAGCCCGCCGCCCGCTCCTCCTCCTCTTCCCTCCCTTCCTTCCTTCCTCCCTCCCTCCCTCCTCCCCCGGCTCCTCTTCCTCCTGCCGGCCGCTTCCAGGTGAGGGCAGCGCGGTCTGGGCCGAGGCCGCAGGGCCGGGATGGATGTGGCAGCCCGGGGTGTGTATGTGTGTGTGTGTGTATGTGTATGGGGGGTGCGGGCGGACTCGCCCTCCCAGCATCCCTCGCGGCGCAGAGCAGCGCTGCGGGCCCGGGGCGCGCCGCGGGGCATGCCGGGAGCTGTAGTCGCGGCGCACGCCCCGTGGGGGCGCCTCAGGCCGCGGCCGGTGCCGGCCCTGCCCGGCCCTGGGTGCCTGTGGGGTCAGGCACGGCTGAACCCGGCCCTGCCCGGCCCTGCCCGGCCCTGGGTGCCTGTGGGGTCGGGCACGGCTGAACCCGGCCCTGCCCGGCCCCGCCCGGCCCTGGGTGCCTGTGGGGTCGGGCACGGCGCTGGGGCTGAAGGCGGTGCCGGCCCGCGGGCGGAGGCGCGGCCTGCGCGGCCCTCAGCGGGTCCCCTTGGGGGGCGGACAGCCCGACATGCCCACGGCCGCAGCCCCCGGGGCATCGGGCCCGGCCCGGCCCGGCAGGGCAGCCTCGGCCATCGCAGCGCGGTCAGCGGGGCAGGAGGAGCTGTGAGCTGTGGGGCAGCAGGAGGGGCCGGTCCCTCCCGGCCGCCGGGGTGGCTCTGCAGCATCTCCCGTGGGGACGGGGATGGGGACACGGCAATTCCGGCCTTCCCCGCAGCCCCCGCCGTGTCCGAGGGGTTGGTGTGGCACACAGAGGGCCTTGGGAACATCCACGGCCACCCTTTCACCTTTCATAGCCACACCAGGGCTTAGGGAGGCTCGGGAGGTCCAGCAGAGCCTGACCCCGTGGTTTGGCTGTCAGCTCTGCAGCCTGAGGGATCAAATCCCAAACAGCCGCTGTTCGAAACTGGTTTTCCTTTCAGCTCTTTGTGCTGGTACGAAATATTCCACACCTGAAGGGGCTGTCCTTGCTTCCAGGTGTTCACAAAGCAGAGCCTTGTTGCTGATCACACAACATTCCAGGTGCTGTAGGTGTGTGGTGGTGCTGGAATCAAACCCCAGCATGGCCCAGTGCCCCTGAGTTCCTCAGGATGTGCTGGAGTGGCATTTGGGCAGCACTGATCTAACACAGAAAGACAGGAGCGAGTCTGGCCTTGCAGCTTTGTTAGCTTTTATTTCCCTCTCTTGCAGCCTGTGTCAGGAAGAGTGGTAGGCCCTGAGCCAGTAATGTCATGAAGCTCCTTTGGCTTTGTCAGTGTTATTATTCTAAATATCAGCATATCCCTGTGTGTGCATGTACTATCACACGTATAACAATGCATGGAAACATCTCTTAATTACTAACAACACACAGAATGCTGTTGATTTGTTTTTTTCCTTGCTCAGGAAATGTTGTTATTAATTGCTGGGTGTTTATATTTCCGCTAACTAATTGAGTTTACCAAAATTTCAGAGAATTTAGGGGTTGTCAGCCAAGAGTCTGTCCAGCTGGTCAGGCCAGGGAGCACACTGTCATTTTCTTGGGAGGAAGGGATTCACAGCAGGTGCATTTATTCTTTCTGTAGCTGTTTGTTTGAAAGCATGTTGGAATTCCTGGAGCAGAGCCCAGGAGAGGCACAAACAGGTAACTGTGAGACTGTCAAGGTCCTGAGGGCCATCACCTGCAGCCAGTCTGTCCCTGTAACAGCCACAGGAGGTATCCCTGTTGTTTGGGAGATGGATTGGGTCAGCGTGTTGGAAGCCTGTGCCCAGCCTAGTAAGTCTCTGCTGTTTTCATTTCAACCAAGTAAAAAACGTGACTTCCAACCCAGCAGCAAAATCAGTATATAATGTCATAAATTTTTTTTTTCCTCCTTTTGGAATCAGTTGAAAGCATTTCCTCTTATTCCTGTGTGTCTTTCCAGGAAGGTTACAAGAAGAGATCCTACAGCTGACTGATTAGTGGTTCCAGCACAGGGGTGGAGGTTAAAAATGTCAAAAATTACTACAGAACTTCTTTTGGAAAGAGCAGTTCCAAGATCTACGAGGCTCAGAAAGATCGAGACGCTGAAGTAAGTGCAGACAGGCCCATGGAAAATTCCAGCTGAATTCAGCTTGGGCAATCCTTTTCTTTTTTCGGTCTTTTTTTCCCCTAAGCATTTTTACCAAAATAAGAGAGGCAGTTCCAAAGCACAGAACTGGGATGGCATTCCCAGTGCAGAATCAGTGAGCACTGGTGCCACCTTCTTTCAGTGAAACTGCTCAAGGCTAGATCCTGATTTCCTAACCCCAAGACATCATCCCTATCCCCAAGGACTTCCATCTTTGTTAGCATTTGCTTAATGTGAACAAGAGAATCTTCTGGCCTGGATTTTAGAGGGTTTTTAAAGTATTTTGGGCATTATTTCCCTTCCCTCCATCACTTTTTGTCTCCTCTAAATCCAATTATGTTAGTACCTCAAACATTGCAGAGAGGGAGAATAAACTCTGAAACACTTAGAAACCACTAAAAACAGTTTTGTTGCTCAGATCCTTAACAGAGGTCATTGCAAATATGTGTCTATCCAAATGTTTAATACAGTGGAATTTCACTGTTCCAGAGCAGGTCAGTCTGAGTGACTCAGCTGGCCAGTGCCTTTGTTGGTTTTGTTCCTGATGTAAGGGGTTTGAGTTTCACATGTACTCTTTAAAGTTATTTCTTTTGGTTTGTCTTGTGCTAAAATAGTTATTGCTAGAGAGAAACTCAAAGGTTTATCTGAGGAGCATCAGCTGCATTAATCTGGGTAACAGAGTGATGGGGAGGTGCTTGAAGCAGTGGATTTCTGGAATGTGGCTTTTCCCATGCTTCGTACCGTGATATTGAAGGGTTGTATTTCAGAGAGTCCATTTGGGGAACACAGCTGAATTTCTTCCCAAAATGACACCACAGTCACACTCAGCTTTGCAGCCAGCTGAATTCTCAACCTTTTTGACTGTCTGATAAGGCCTCTTGAGATGGCAAGTGAAGGAGAAGGGATCTTGTTCCCTGGGTTTATTTGCCTCATTTATTCACACTTCATTTATATCAAGAAGCCTTTTTTTTTACTGATCATTAGAGACAGAGATTCTGTTTGTTAAAGGAACTCAGGCTTGTGCCCTCAGGAGATGTTGGCTGCCAGGACTAGAAGCTCCCTTTGGAGCTCACCTAAATGATCCAACCAAATATAAATGACCCTACTTATAATATGCAGTTTTCACTTTCTTACAGTGAAGGGCTATTTCTTTTTCCCCTCACAAATATTGTCCCTCTATTTATTTCAGGACAATGCTTCTGTTTTGGTGGCAGCCTTGGCTTTTGTTAGGTAGATTCTTGCATTTGCCTTTGGAAGTTTTTGCAGCAAAACTCACTGTAAAAGAAATGGAAAAATCACTTTATTGGTCTAGTTAGTTCTTTGAACATACACAAATTATTTGGAGGCCTGCTCTGCACTTGGCCTGAACTGTGAAATAATGAATCTAGTACATTCTGTGGGCAGGGTAGACTGATGGCATCATGAATAAATGTCTTGTATTGCTGCAGCTTGTTTTGTTGAATCAACATTGCAAAGGAATAAAATACCAAAACTCTTAGAAGTGTAGTAATTTTTTCTATAAAATAAGACTTTTTCTGGTGGTTCACTGTGCCCAGTCATCTCTGTTGCCCATAGGAGATTATCTGAATTGCAGGTTAATTGTGCTGCAGGTACTTGGCAGACCCAAGTCTCAGATGGTGTCTGTTAGCTCAGACACATCATCTTTCCCACATACATGTGCTCACAGACAAGAAAAAGCAGGGGCCTTGTATCCTATGAAATCAGCCCTTGTTTTTTCCAATGAGCTGCAGATAGTTCATGTTATCTTTTGTTTTCAGCCTGTCCAAGCTGCAGTTGAAGACTGGAGACTTAGACCCACGTTTGTTTTCCCGTCTGAGGCACCTGCAGAAACTAGATCTCTCTGATAATTTACTGGACAAATTTCCCAACAGCCTAACCCTGCCTGACCTGCGTGTCCTGAACTGCAACAACAATAAGCTGGAAGATGTCACTGCTCTGAAACAATTCCCTCTGCTCGAGGAGCTGACCTATGAGAACAATGTGTACTTGACAGTGAGTTACCCCCAGTCCTTACAAGCTCAGCATTAAGTAGAGGGGCAAACAAACAGCAGTTATGCAAAGTTCTTATGTGTTGGTCTTGGGCAGCAAGTATTAGAGCATCTGAGAAAAGTCTTTGTGTGCCCTGCCACCACTCTGTGAACTACATCCCAGTCTGCAGAAGTTACTTGCCCAAAAGCACTCAGATATTAATATCTGTGTGTCTTGAACTCCTGTTTCTCCAGGCCAGAGTCCCACCTTAGGTAGCTTATCAGGCAGGATATCCTATGCTTGTGTTAAGTAATGACTGTGTAGAAGTGCCCTTCTTGTAGAATCATAGAATCCCAGAATGGTTTGGGTTGGAAGGGACCTTAAAGATCATTTATTCCAGCTCCCTGCCATGGGCAGGGACACCTTTCACCAGACCAGGTTGCTCCAAGCCTTGTCCAACCTGGTCTTGAACACTTCCAGCTTCCCTGTGCCAGGGCCTCACCACCCTCACAGTAAAGAGTTTTTACTTACTATCTCGTGTTAGTTATACTTCCTAATATCTATGTTAGTTTTAATGCTCCCTGTGCTCTGGAAGAGCAGACTTGGTCCTCTTATGAAGGTTTAAACTTGTTGATTAATCTGGTTTAGGTTTCTGACTTCTCCCAAGAGACTCTACTGCCTGTGCAGGTTAAACATCCAAAACTATAATTTTTCTTGTGCTTTAAACTGGCATCAGCCACCATCACCATCCCCAGATGCTTATTTGCTGTTTCATGCTGACAGGATATGTGTGGCTGTACGGTGAACTGTGTGACCTAAAACGCACCTGACCCAAAGAATTCCTGCTGGAATTCGTTACTGGAGGCAGGACAGGCCTTCCTCAGTGTTAAAGGATGGGGGCAGAACTCCCTGCCTGGCACTCAGGCCGAGCAGATGAGCAGTTGCACAGCCCCCACCTTGTGTTGGATGTTAGTACTGCCTGAGGCCTTGGCAGCAGTTTTGTCTGCAGTTTGAGATCCCAGGTCACAACTGAGAGGGGAAATTCAAGTTGGAAATGCTGAAGAGATTTTATGAAATGTCTTTTCCTTACTAGATGCATTCTTCTCATTATTTGATATATTTTAATTAAGGCAAGAACCGTGTGTTCAGTTGTTGTAACTCTGATGTCTTCTCTCTTTAGCTCAACGATGACTACAAAGTAATGTTTCTTTTGGAAAATCTTCGGCTACTCAATGGCAAGGACATAACCAAACTGGCCAATCACGTGAGGCGTGTCAATAGTCGTAAACTCACCAGCAAGGTGAGATGTCTGATACTTCCTTAATCTCTAAACACCTGAGAAGTAACTAAATACTGTGCTTCGTGTCATGGCAGAGCTGCAAACAAGCATCAAATGGTTTGCAATAGCTGTGGTATGATCTGAGCCCAGCCTGCAGTTTGGGCCACCCAGGAAATGTCTTACTGCTGCTTTCTCTGGTCCCTGCTTGCACCGACCTGTTCTCTGCAGCCAGCTTTGCCTTTGGTTTAAGTGACAAGAGCAGGGCCAGCCAGGTCTGTGTCTGACCCTCTAGTTTTTCAGGTCACTCCAATCATCATTCAGGAACAGAAGCCTGGTGCTGACAGAACAGCTGCATACACCTCTTCATCTAGTTTATATTACTGTCCAGACCCTGGGAATGGGGGAGCAAAATCCAAGCTCAGGATAATCTTACTTTTTCCAGCATACACCAGTAATAAGGATTTGCTCTTTCTTCTTCAGCTGTGCATGTTTGAACTGTATTTTCACTTATTTTTGTACACAGCTTAGCTCCTGTCAGACTGTCCCCACAAAGCATGTTGTGATCTGGAGCAAAATTACTGTTCTATTATGAAAAAGGTTTGGTTGGTTGTTTGGTTTTGTGCATTGTTGCTCTTACCGTTAGTATTCTAGTTAGTTGATCTTGTTAATTCCTTGTGTGTATCAGTGGTGGGGGAGATCAAATACTGAAGACTGGGATGTCTTTTTGTGCTGAGTGTTGTCTGTGTAGCACCTTGTGCCTCAGAGGGTCTCTTATTATCCTAGCCAGACAATGGGGCACAGTTGGCTGGTTGATGAGACACACAATGCTCTGCTGTGCTCATTTTGTGCTGGTGTCTGTGCCCTGATATCTTTCCCTGGCGGTGTTGCTTTGTACCTGCCTGTCCACTTCTTACTGCTGTGTCTAAATGTGAAATGTCTGTTGGGTCCAAATGCTGACAGATGTGTTACTGCCCACCAGAAACTCTCAGATGGGAAACTGTGCTGATAGGTGAGCATCCACATGGGTTTGCCCATAGTTCAGAAGCCTTTGAGAGTCCAGGGATCTCTAGGAATGGGGATGATGTGCACCAGTCCTCACACATGCACTACAAGAATACTCAAACATCCATGTTAGTTGTGTCTGTTATAATAAATTAGTTACCTGTCCAGTACTCCCTGTTAGGAGGGCACAGTGTAAGACTCCTTAAGACCTTTTACTCTGGATCCACAGGCATGAAATCAGGCATTGCTCTGGGTCCCTGCTGACAGTGTCTGCTTAGCCACCCTCACTTGAGCTTGGTTCAGAGAAACTGGGTTTTCTGTTAGATGAAATCATAGTTTGAACACTGATAAACTAAATGGAAGTGGTGCCATCACGTAGCTACCTCAGGGTTGTCAACTTCTTAAATGCTTTCACAAGTACTCTTGTGCTTTTCTACTGTGTTTTTTCTGTTGAATAAACTCAGTCTATCTGCCTAGGTTACTGCTCACTGGGACAAATTCTTCCGTGACCAACTTCCTGAGAAACACACAGCTGAGCAAGTGAAGTCCATCAAGAAGAAGTTCCTGAAGTCAGTACAAACCAATGTAGTTTATGGACCCAGCTCCCTCAGTGAATTCACCCGCTGGCGGGTAGGTTGTGTCTCACTTACCCTTCTGTTCTTGAGGCAAGGGCCCTGCTCCTGGTTCTGAGTGGATTTGATTAAAATGCTCCATGGATTTGGGTGCAGGGCTCCTGCAGACAGGTGGTATCATTTTTTCTGGTTTTCTTCACTGCTTTGTGAAGCAGTTACAGGAGCACTAGGACTAAACGTGCACCAAGTTGTGATGACTGTCATTAAATGTTGTTTTTTAATTCATAAGCAATAATGGTAATTATACTAATTAACAAGACTGCAGTATCCTTAGTACTTAATTATTTGCAAATTAGTTTAATGGCAACTCTTGATGAAAGCTGTATGAAAGGAGAAAAGATAATGATGAAAGTGTAGTTACTCCCAGTGGGGAAAGATACCATTTAGTTTGTAACATTTGTTTTATTTCTGTGTGCATACACACAATTGAGGCTTCCATCTCTCCTTTGTCTTTTTTCATTACTGTGCTCTTGTTCTCACAACTGTGTTATTCATGACAAAATGAAGTTCTTGGGTCATGTAATGTCAGCTGAGGACTTCACCACCACTTGGGAAATTCATGTGGAGTAGTGGGAGCAGACATTAAGACCTTGGCAAAGCAGCTGTTGTCATGAAACATCAGAATTTGACTGCTCTTGATTTTTTTGTGGGTTTTCTTTTTTAACATATCCATGTGTTTGCTTCTAAGGTGAAAATGATTGCAGAAGAGTTTCTGTCATACTCACTGGGTCTGGAGTTAAACTCAGATACTGAACCAGAGGAAAAGACGGACGAGAATGAGGAAGAAAGTACAGAAAGCCCCAGGGAAGCTGCAGAGGACGTGGCTCAGGTAGGTGATTTTTCCAGGTAGATTAACAATGTCCTTTCTGTTTCTTGCTAACTCAGTAGCTCTTGTCAGTTTACATTTATGACCCTTTGGTAACCACAGAGGCAGTCCCAGGCTCCAGCCTGTATCCAGCAATTTGGGCTGGTTCTTTATAGCCAGATTGAAGCTTTTCCAGCCATATGAATGTTGAGTTGCTCTCCAAGAGGAGAGAGCTTCCATTCTCATAGGAAACCCAAGAGATTTCATGAATCCTACTGACTCCACCTCTCCTCTAGGAAGGGATATTTTAATTAGAGAACTGGGCTGATGCCTGGCCAGACTGTGCTGGTTTTTGCCTGCTTGGAAATGGCTGCAGATTGAACCGCTGTGGTCCATGGGCCAGATTTGGTTTTCCACATCATATGTAAATCACAAGTAAGTGGGAGAGGGAGCTGAAAATGAAGCTGGCTGTGTGATTTTCATTAGCTTCTGCCTCTAGGAACCCTGTGGCTCTGTGCTGTCTGATTCTTGGAGTCCAGTCTGTAACTGTGGGAGGGTACTTGCATTTGAATAATTAATATCTCTGACTTACAAATCATCTGCACATCTCGGGGAATCTAAAAACCTTCTGCAGAAACTGACAACATGACAACATGCCTTACAGGTCACAGTAACGCCCAGCAAGAGGAAAAGAAACCATTCAAAATCAGGTGCTGGAAACAAGAGGTCCAAGTCCCAGGCAAACACCGAGGAGGAGGAGGCTGTAGTTAATCCCAGAAAGTCCAGTCATGTGCAGGATGACCCAGCTCCTGATAAACCAAGAACATCGAACCAGCCAGCCAAGGAGGCACCCCCTGAGCAGGGAGCTGAAGGAACACAGAAGAATGGAGAGCAGTTTCCCAAGGGGCAAAGCAACAGAAGATCCAGCCAGATGACAGGGGAACAGAAAAGCCAGGAGCAGGACAACGGAGTTGTTAGTTTGACTCCAGTGAAGAACTCCAAGCGCAAGGTACGTCCCTCAGCCCCCTGGGGACTGGCTTTTGGCCTCTTGGTGTAGTGGGAGGAGCCACATTCAGGTTTCATCAGAGCTCTGCACAGCTTGGAGCTCACAGACATATTGTGAGTTAAAGTTTTGGTTTGTTTTTTTTTTTTGTCATTGTTTTAAATCTCTCAGAGGCATCAGGGAAGGGAAGGGACAGCCCCAGGAGACAGTGAATCCCCTTCAGGGGATGGACGGACCTGCACTTCGAGGTGGTGCTCTGAAAGCCTGTGCTTAAAAATGGGACTGGCAAGCCTTGCTCTCAGGTCACATCGATGGCTGCATGGGGAAAGGTGTTTCCCCTTCAGCTCAGGCCAGTGGGGATCTAAAGGGTTTCTCATGTTTCTCTGCAGCAGGATGGGGTTCACTGCCGGGGTCTGCTGGGCACAGCTTTGCTAAACAGTTGCCTTCTGGTTTAGGAGTCTTGAGCACTGGTGGCACCTCAGCCTCTCCTGTTCTCTTTAGCACAGAAAGGCTGAAAAGTCCTTCAGTTTAACTCAGATTGCTGTGTTCAGTAGAAGGTTCTGTCAAGGCAATCACAGGCAAACCGCTGTCAGGGGAATGAATTGTCTAAATGTGGATGGTTTATTGTAGGAGGATGTCAGTGCAGAGCCATTGCATTTTCTTCAGTGTCACAGTAAAGGCAACAGCCACGAGGATTTTAAAACGCAGCTTTGGTCCTGTGTCTTCGAGCCAGTGCTAGACTCTGGAGCCAGGAAAGGTGAGCTCTTAAAAAGAGGTTTGCAGGATTCCCAGAACCACCTGGCTCTGGAATCCCAGCGCACTCCATGCGTTAGACCCCTGCTCCTTCGAGCCGTAGTCTCCGCTGTCAGGAAGAGACTTGCTTACATATTTCTTCTTTGACTTTGAAAACAGGAGGCTGGGAGAGCACCAGGCAGTGATAAGCTGCAGTCTTCATGTGTTATCCCTGAACCTGGGAACTTCTCACCCATTCTTTTCATCTTTCAGATCCCATTGTGAGCTCCTCCAAAACCGTGGCAACCTGTGGAGGGGAATCTGTTTGTCTGATTGATTGTGAGACAGGGACGGTGCTGAAAAAGTATAAGGTGGCTACAGAGGTGGGTTCCAAGTGGGAAGGATAAGCATTGAATGGGAATACCATAGTCTATAATACTTACACACATGTATGCATCATATATATTACAAAGAAATCTGAAAGGGTGTCAAGCATTAACATGGACAGCTCTTAAATGGATGAATATACATAATATTTCTTGCTTATCCTTTTAGCCTAGTTTGAGTTTATACTTTTATTAGTTTAAAAGATTAGTCTGCCTCTCCCCTCATGCAGGTGTATCTGGCTACTAAGCCTGCTTGACATCATAGAGGAACAAACATCCTGTTTCTGTAGTTTGTGTTCTTCTGAGGGTTATTTTTGAGTTTTGGTACTACATCTTAAATAGTGGTGTCATTTCACCAGAGTAGCACTTGTGATAGTTGTCTTATCTCTGAGCTAATAGCTGTCCTCCTGTTCTCTGACACTCTGTTCTTGGTTTCTTTCTGTCCCAGGAGTTCTTCAGTGTTGCATGGACAACCCTCACAATGGTGATCAGTGACAGTCGGAAGAAAGCTCACAATATCTTGGCAGCTGCTGGGAGGAGAGGGATTGTCAAACTGATCCATGTGGCAGCTGACTTCTGCTATGGAGAGATAAAGGCTCACAAAAAGCCCATTGCTACTGTCTGCTTCAGCCCAACCCAAGAGACTCACCTCTTCAGTAAGTCTCTGCTTTGGAATCTCTTTAGCTTTAGTAATAATATGGAAAATTCAAGGTGTTCTTAACAAGGGCAAGCAAGGACACACACACACAAAAAGCATGGACTGACATTAGGGAGAGACCATTGTTGGTGTCTTGTGGCAGCAATCTACAGCAGGACAGGCTGTTTCTGCCTGGGCCTGGCTCTCTAGATGAGGTGCAGCAGCTCCTGTTTCTCCCTTTGCTCTCAGGGTGGCTGTCACACTCACATTAGCCACAAACAAGGCCAGTAGTGGATCCGTTCCACAGGGATGAGTGAGAAGAATGGCAGGCAGAGCAGGCAGCTGGGGGCAGTCAGTGGCAGGGCCCTTCTCGAGCACAGCAGCATATTATGGGCTGTTGGGTTTCATTTTTCCCAACAAGCATGACTATGTACTTAACTGATTTCAAATAAATGACTTTTTTTTGAGTTCTGTGCCTCGTCAGAGGTTTTTATGCAGGTCCTGATGTCAAAGGGAGCTTTGCCACACACAGTGGGGGCCCACAGAGGCTGTGGCTTATGGATTGGTAATGAACCATCATATTACAAATTGCAGCTGCATTGTCAGAGCTGGTACAGCCATTCAGACCACACCTGCACCCCACAGCACATTGTTTCTCTTGCCTACAATTACCCACATCCTGGAGTGGTTAGAGTGCTACATGAACCATTAAAAGTGGAATTCTTTTAGAACAGGGGGTACTTTTCAAGAAGCTCAAGAGTGCCAGAAGCAGAAGAAGAGGTAAGGAGATTGATGGAAGGAACAAGGAGGTTGATACCACATCCATATAATGGTGTGGATAGCAAGGCTTGTTCTATTGCATAGAAAAATTTTAAGTAGTAAAGGGAGAGTCTTTGCATCCCTCTTTGGAGGCTGGACACAACTCCAAGTTTGAGGGGTACCACCTGATGGGGATCTAGATTACTGTGAGTAATGTATTAGGACTGTTTCTGCTATCAGTGTATCAGCTGGTGACATGTTTCTCACCCTTTACATCAGTGCCTAACTTTCCCAGTGGAAGCTGCTGTGGATGTGAATACAGTAAGCCAGGGATATGTGGAATGAAGTGGTGTCTGCCTGAGAGTAGAGGTTGGAGCTCATATTTTAGATCCCACTGGAACTCCTGAGCAGAAACGATCTCAGAGGGCCACTGATGAACGACTTTGTGAAGCCACACCTCAGTGATGGACACCAGGAAAGAAACGTCCTTTTATGTGCCCCTCTTAGAGCACAGGATAAGAACACAAAGTACTGACTGTGCATGCCTGACAGTGTCTGTGAAGTGGTGTTGGGCCAGGAGCCTTGGTGACTGCTGCTGTGCTTTAATGAGCTCTCTGATGCCACAGCCTTAGCGTGTTACAGCCTGACTCAGGTAGAATTGCCAGCTTACCACCAGAAGAGCCAGATGAGCAGTGGTATCACTACCTGCTTCTCTTCTGTGTCCCACAGCTGCATCCTATGACAAGCGAATTGCACTCTGGGATATTGGGATTCCAGACTGTGACTACAATTTCAAAGCAAGGTAAAGGTTCAAAAACCAGATGTGGCCAGTCCAGGAGCCTATAACTATCACGTTGCAGCACCACTTAACTGCTTGTTCTCTTCTCTTTTTCAGCCAGCTGCTGGTGCTGGAAGCAGTCTCTATTCCCTTACGGATTGCCCTGGTCCCCACCTGCCCGGAGCAGTACCTGCTGGCAGGCTGTGAAGGTGGCTGCTTTGCCTGGAACATAAAACTGGATAAAGGACAAAAAAGCAGGTGAGGACCAAAAGCTAGAGCCCTGCATTTGCTTTTCATAACAGGAAGAGGTAGTCCTAGCAAAAGTTTTGACTTCTAACCATGGTCTGAGCCAAAGCAGCATGTCCTGTCAAACTTAATACACCTTCCCCTTCCCATAGTGGCCAGAAAACATAAGAGCATGTGCTAAAGGGGTGTTCAGAGCTTGCAGCCTGTGCTGGTATTGAAGCCCCAGTCTGCAAGTGTTCCAAGCTGCTTTGCAGGAAGGCTGGTAAGAATGTAATCCAATACCCCAAAACTTAAGGGTGTGTCATCTCAAACTAGTGTAACGGAGTGTAAATTCTTGGATTGATTTCCAGTCTCACAGCAAGGCCTTCCCTGCTCCTGGTACGTGAGGTAACCCAGGAAACTGGCACTCTGTGGGAGCTCAGGAAAAAATTACAAGAAAGAAGCAAGTAAAGTCATGCCCTGTTGACAAATACTAATCTGATGCCTGCAAAAAGAGATGAAGTAAAACAGCAATCTCTTAAGTAAACAGGCTTCTGCTTTTAATAAACCCACACTTACTAAAGTTCAAGTGGAAATTCATCTGAGCTTGGCAGGCTCACTAACACACGAATTTCCTTCTGGGGTCTCTACCTGGGTACCCTTCTGCTGCTGCCTGTTCAGCACTTGGCTCATTTCACCCTTCTCCCCTGCTCTAGGCCTTTTGAAGCCATATTCCAGTTTCCTGATGATGAAAGCATGACAACATCTCACAGGGTTGATGGTTTGGCTTTTCTGAATGATGATGTCGTTGGTGAGTATAAACACAACAGCCCAATTCCAAAAAACAAGCTTGTGCAGGGTGAAACCAGAACGATGAGCAGAGGGTGACTGCCTCTTTAGCTTTAGAGAGGGCTACACAGAATGGAATTTTCTCCCAGAATAATTTATCTTTCCCAAAAATATGGCCTAGAGCACAAACCCACATCTGGGCAGTACTGTAAATCAGATGGATTTGGCTTGGCCAAAGCAGTGCCAATATAGAAGGAAGGAGAGCTCCTTTCTGCTCAGGGACTGGTAGCAGCAGTATTTTTCTGCAGGGGAACTGAGGGTTGCACATCATTGGCTGGGTCTTTCTGAATAGCTAGTGCCTGCTCTGCAGTTTGGGAACATAATCACAGCACTGAAAATCTCTCTGCAGCCTCCAATTATCTTGGAAAAAGGTAAAGCAGGTGGAAAGAGTTGCTGCTGGATCATGTCCCAGGTCTTAAAAGCCATAGTCTGGATAGACCACGTTCACCAGAGCACAGCCTTTGTCTTGTTGCATTTCACTTCCCAGGAGCTGACTCAGCCTCTCCCCTCTTCCTTCCGTAGTTTCCAAGAGCTCTAAACCAGGCTGCATATACCTGTGGAGCTGGAGCAGGTCTTTTGACGTCAAGGGGAAAGGATGCCAGCGGACAGTGTCTGCAGTTATTCTGGCTGAGCTGGAGTGGTCCACGACAGACATGTCCTACCTGACACTCAGCACCTGCCCAGGTAGGCAGCACTGGTCCTCAGTGCTTTGCCCAGGTGTGTGTGGCTCTCCTTTGACCCATGGGAGCAGCCTGGAGTCAGAATCCTGGATTTCAGAGCCCAGCAGGGAATGTCTGAGCTCTCCTCTGCAAGCACTGCAGTGCAGCTCCAGCACTGCGCAGCCTCCACCCAGCACCAGCTGGGTATAAATAATACAAGTGATAAATAATTGCAGCTGTACCATCTGCCCTGCAAGGGGCTTCAGCTGAAGCTGGATGGTCTTTTTTTGTCCAGGTTTTCAAAGCACAGAGCTGAGGGCTGGGCCCTGTAGCTTTGGTGGAGCCATTTTTATGCTGAGTGCATCTGTAGTCAGGGGCAGGAGTGCCACACACTGGGCAGCTGGCTCTGTAGGCTGACAAGGATCTGGTCATCACTTTCCAAAACCAGTCTAAAAAAAAATCAGGAGAAATCCCAAAGTACACTAGAGTAAGATAGCTGACTTGTCTTGTAATGAATTGAGTTCTTTCAGAGCAAGTTGGAGTCGTATTTTTGTGCTGGAAAGGGAATTTTACTGAAATATGGCACCTTCCCTTGGGATGCTACAGGACTGCCTGGAGCTCTGCTTTGTAGCAGCACGGACTCCCAGTTCCACACTTGTTTTCCAGCTTTTTCTTTTGTTCTCACAGCAAAAGAGTATGTGTTCTGTGGTGACGAGAAGGGCAGTGTGTGGATGTACAACCTCTCAAACCACACCACGGCCTGGAGCTCTCCGAAGGGAAAGTGCTCGGAGCGGAGGATCTCTCCCACACAGGTAGGTCTCAGGTACCCTTTGGAGCCTCCCTTCCACCCCAGGGCAGCTGATCCCAATCTCCCAAGGACGTTTACCCCACAACATCCATCATGTTTCCACATCTGACACTCACAAGCAATTAAAAGCAATCTCCAGAGTGTGACCATGGCATTCATAGCTGGGAAATCAATGAGGGGCTGCAAAACAAGTCTGTCATCTTCCGCATGGTGCAGCTGGGCAGCTCTTCCTCTAAGGAGGCTAAACAATTGGTGGTGAAACTGGAAAGCCCAACAACACAGGAGTACAGGCACTATGTGCCTGAGGAGCTGAGGGGAGAGAATCCATAGCAGAAAAGGGCTCAATGCTTCCTGGTGCTCACATAGCCCTTTTCTACTTGGTATTTCCGTGGCCTCTGCAGACAGTTCTCCTTTGGCCAGTCACTGTTCCCTTGCAAGATGAAGCCTCTGAAAGGACAATCCCACACACTCAAAGGCTCTCATTCACTGGTCTGGAGTTGCGTTAGATACAGATATGAACTCAGGCAGTGTTCCAGATTTGCTCATTGAAAGGGTTGTTAAACATTGGAATGAATTACCCAGGGAGGTTTGGAGTCCCCATCCCTGGAGGTGTTCAAGAAATGACTGCATGTGGCACTCAGTGCTCTGGGCTGGCTGACAAAGTGGTGATTGGTTAAAGGTCAGACTCTTGGAGGTCCTTTCCAACCTACATGATTCCATAAGGTTTTTGGAAGTGTATTGCCAAGTCACCTTTTTCCTTCCCCCTCAAGCCCCTCTGCACTAAACCTTGGCCCCTCGCGAGCATCACAAACCTTCACCACCCCCTCAGAAAGGGGAAGAGCCTCTGACTCAGCTCCCCCAGGGCTCCCCCCAAGACCTGGTGTCCTGAGCACCCTCCCCCTCAGACACACCACCCCTGCACTGTTCTCCTCGCAGATCCTCAAGTGGCCGGAGCTCCGCCTGAACGGGGAGCAGCTGCCCGAAATCCTGGTGAACAACGTGGTGTCAGACCCTGCCTTCTCCTACCTTGTTGTTCTGACCAGTGTGAACATCACAGCCATCTGGAAGAAGTCATAGTCCCCTGTGCCAGTTTCATCCCCGTGCTTTGAACTAGTGCAGTATTAGTGACTGTTACCCATGTGTCCATGAACGTTTTCTAGACCAGCTATTATGTGCAAGATTAAAAAAAAAAAAAATAACAAAAGGTAAGAGTTTGTTAAGGTCATCAAAGCATTGTAAACATCCCGTTTCTTTTACTGTAAGTTTTCACAATTTGTGCATTTGTTTTATAGAAATGACACTTAATAAAACAAAATAACAGTTCAGGTGGCAGTGTCTGGAGTTTTTGACAGGGACAGCAGAGAGTTCATCTGCTGCTGTCACTGAGCAGCTTCTCATGCTGGAATTACACCCACAATAACCTCCCCAACAGCCCAGGACAAATATTTGCCTTAAGGCTCCAATTAGAAAAGTAAAAATCACTTTAATGACTTATTCATCAGATCCAACAAGACACTTATCCTCTTGGCAAAGTGCCTGCCTGGTATTACAAAAAAAACAAACTCAAAATTTTTATCACTGTTGCTGTAAAAATTAAACACAAGTGGGACAAGGGGGGAAATATTTGCCATGAATGGAGGTTTAAATAGATCATCCCACTGGCAGACGTGTCACTCTGCCTCAGAAGTTACTCTCCGCCACAAGGGGGGGATTTTACTCAATTCCTTCTTGTTTGTCCTTAATTGCAACCTGTAAAGCACAAACAAAAATACAAGAGCTGTTACTGAGCTGGAGGAGGTGTTTAAACGTTCCTGACACAAGAATGACCATGAACCGTCAGTGGAAACCTCCACACTACCCAGAAAATAATTACTTAAAATTAAAATCAAAACTTACTTACAAATTTGGTGCCCTGGCCTGTCAAGGAACACCCTTCCAACCCAAACCAATTTCCGTGGGAAAACCACTTCCAGCCATTTAGGAATAACACCCTCTGACCCCTTTTTTGGACCCATAAATAACCATTTATGAGCTCTGCCATGCCTTGACAGGAGCCGAGCAACACAGTGGGGGTGGCTTGAATTAATTTACAGACCTAAACCAGCAGCTCTAAGACACTCCACCCCTGCCTTTGGTTAATTATAAAGAACCTTTAAGGACAAACCAACCCACCCTGAACCTCTCCTCCAGCAGGGAGAGCTCGCTGATGAGATCCGTGATGGCATTGGTGAAAGCCTCCTGCGGGCTGTAATCGGGGGTGGTCTGCACTCGGATGATGATTTTGTGCTCCAGAGGGTGCGGCACTTTGTACCCTGCAAACAACACCTGGGGGTCTTTGAGCAGCTGCCTGGAACGAACGGGGGGGAAAACACAGCAGGGAAATGAGGGGGCGGGGGGGGAAAAAAGCCCCCCCAAACCCTCCCGAGCTTTACGTACGACTTGATGATGTTGCCGAGCGTGTGGTCCTCCTTGTTGATGGTGAACAAGCAGGCGTTGGGCACCTTGGTGTCCTTGTTGATGGTGATCCTGCGGGGGCAAACGCGACAGGCGGCATGTTACGGCTCCGCGCGGGCCAGGGAGCCGCCCGGGCCTCCCCGCAGCCCGCCGGCGGTGTGAGGAGGTGCTGATTGTCCCCCCACGGGTGTCGCCTCACTTCTTCTCGCCCTCGAAGAGCAGGAAGGACTCGAAGGCCGGAGGCGCGTTCATCCCGCCGCTCCGCCCGCAGTTGCTATGGCGGCCGCCGCCTCGCTGCTCCTGACGTCACTTCCGCCCGCAGCTCGCCCCGGCCGCCACAGCGCCCCCCAGCGGGCCGGAGGTCTCGGCGCGGGCAACTGGGACCAGTTGGGGCGCGTAACTGGGAGGGGCGGCAAGGCCAGCTGTGGGGCAGCGCCGCTGCGCTCAGGTGGGAGGAAAACAGGCACCAGTGACACCAGCAGCGATGTTCCCACTGGAGGCTCCACCTCTGCACCCAGCAGGGCCAGCGGTGATGGCACTAGTGCCACCAGTAGTGCCACCAGTACAGGCAGTGGTGATGCCACCACCAGTAGGGCCATCAGAAATGGCACCAGCAGGGCCAGCTGTGATGGCGCCAGTGCCACCAGTAGCACCACCAGTGCCACCGCCAGTACAGGCAGTGGTGATGCCACTGCCACCACCACTGGAGTCACCAGTGTTGCCACCAGTGCCACCAGCAGGACCGCCAGAAATGGCACCAGCAGGGCCATCGGTGATGGCACCAGTGCCAACAGCAGCTCCACCAGTGCTGCCACGAGCAGAGACTCCAGGGATGCCACCACCACCACCACCAGTGTCACCAGTGCTGCCACCAGCAGACCCACCAGTGATGCCACCACCAGCAGGGCCACCAGAATGGCACCAGCAGGGCCACCAGCAGAGCTGTGGCCAATGCCCCACCCCGTGCCCGTCCCACCAGACGGACAGGACGAGGCTGCAGGGTACGAAGTGCCTTTATTTCCACCTCTGTGGCCCCCAAGCTGCGGTGACCCCGACTCCCAGCAGGGGAACTGGTGCCTCACGTCTGCAGCTGCAGCAGGACGGGCGCGGGGGGCTCGGGGGGCTGTGCCTGGCGGTGACAGCTCTCCAGGTCCCCCAGCACCCCGAAGAGCCGGCTCAGCCCCTCGGGCAGGGGGGCATCTGTGGGAGAGAGGAGCAACAGTGAGACCCCACAGCCCCCCTGGGGGGCACCCCTAACCCACCACAGCCCCCCCTGACCCCTGGGGGCATGGCCCAACCAGAGCATCCCCAGTGGGGTCCCCAAAACCCTCCACGTCCCAGTTTACCTTCACCCCGGGGGCCGTCCTGGGCGTCCTGCGGCTCCTGCAGCTCCCAGTACTTTTCCCTGGCGAGAGGAGAAGGCGAGGAGTGGCCTCTTGGCCGGGGCATGGTGGGGTGCAGGGGGTCCCCCGGGGGCAGGGGCTCACCTGAGGGCCCCCCGGAGGCCCTGGAGGTGGCTGAAGACCCGCTGAGCCTCCACCGTGGGGTCCAGGGGGTCGCTCCAGTCCTGCAGGGTGACGCCGTGCCGGGTGCGGTCGCACCCCAGCCCTATGGGGCGGCGGGGTCACCATCTGTGGGGACCCCCCCAGACCACCCTCTGGGGGTCCCGGGCTCCCTGCCCCGTACCTGTCCTGTCCCGCTGGTGGCAGCAGCTCCACTTGTCGCCGCGGAAGATGCCGGGGTGGTAGGAGCGGAGCAGGCGGGGGTTGTTCCCGCACACCTTGCGCAGGGCTGACAGCCACTGGTTCAGCTCGTTGACACACTGCGGGGTTGGGGACAGTGACGGGGACACCCCCGGGCTGTGGCGCCCCTCGGGGTGTCCCCCACTGCCCCTTACCTTGCACTGCAGGTAGGCTGTCTCCTGCTGCCCGCCCGGCTCCGTGTAGACCACCTGCATGACGTGGGAGCTCCCGAAGCTCTTCTCCTCCACCTTCTCAGCCGCCAGGATGTCGCACAGGGCGATGGCACCGAGGCGCTGATGGAGGGGGCACACACGCACAGTGGGGCCAGTGGCACCCCATTGCCACCCCATTGCCACCCCCACCCCCCGGCACCCCCTTACCTCAGCGCTGGGGCTCTTGCCGAAGCCGAGGGACTCCCCGGTGAGGCAGAAGTGGAGTTTCTTGCCGGCAGCGGCGGCGAGCAGCGCTCCCTTGCCCCGCGCCTTGTGCACCAAGAGCATCCCCTCCTTCACCACGGCCGGGGGGGGGCCCAGCGGCCACCCCTCACCCTCCTGCTCCCCCTCGTCCTCCTGCTGCGTGCCCACCAGGCGGGTGATGAAGTCCCTCATGCGGGCGATGCCCTGCTGCAGGGCGGGCAGCAGCGGGGACAGCCACGTCTCCTTGGCCCGCCCGGCCGCTGGCTCCATGTTGCCCACCAGCTGGATGGCCTGGAGACCCCCGAGGGATGGCGGTGTCACCCCCCCAAGCACAGCCGGCCATCCCCAGGAGGAGACAGCACCCCAAAGCACCCCCCGTCCGGCGCACCTTGGCCAGCAGCAGCAGCGTGCGGCTGGTCCGCGCGTCCGCGTGTGTGCCCCGCAGCTGGAACAGCTTGGGGGTCATGACGGCTGGCGAGAAGAACCGGAGGCAGAGGAAGCTGGTGACGGCCACAAATTTGGCATGCTGTGACCACCGAGATTGGGGGTGAGACGTGTTTGGGTCTGTCCCAAAACGGGACACCCCCCGGTACCGCACACAGCGATGCCCCAGCGCCCAGGGTATGGCCCCACTCGTCGTTCCCCCTCTGCCCCATCCCTGAGTGTTGCCCCCACGCCCAAGAGGGGACCCCGTGAATCGAAGCACCCAGTGAGCCCTGTCCCCTGTGGCTGTCCCTGTTTGCCCCCCCTGCCACAGCCTCACCTGGTGCTGCGGGAAGCGCTCCCCGACGCGCTGGAAGAGCTGGCGGAATGCGGCGCGGATGACGGGGGGACACGCCGGGGCTGACCTGACGATGGCATCCAGCAGCTCGCCCAGGTAGGACTGGAGGTGCTGGCGGCCCTGCTCGATCACCTCACTCTCCGTCTGCACCCGGTGCAGCCCCGAGCACCTGCGGGCACCGTCACTGTCACCCCCCGGCCGGGGACACCCCTGCCCCACCACCCCACGAGCCCCTTACCCGACGTCTTTGATCTCCACCTTGCCCGGGTCCAGCTCCACGTATTTCTTCTCCTCGAACACACGGGTGATGGTGGGTCCCAGGACAGAGTGCAGGTATGGCATCCCTGTCACCTGCCCGGGGACAGCCCAGGGGACAGGGATGGGCCACAGGTTGGGCAATGACACCCCCAGGGTCACCCAAGGGATTTTATTTCTCCAGTCTCCCAGCCCCAGGGGAAGACACAGACCCACCAGTCCTCCCAGTCCTCCCCCTGGGAACCGGCCCCTAGGGGACATCCCAGAGTCAGAGTGACCTGGGAAGAGCAGGGTTTGGGAAGTGTGGCACCTTGAGGAAGGACTCCATCGACTTTGAGGCCAGAGAGTTGCTCCGGAACAAAGTGTTGGGCTCACCTGCAAAACAAGAGAAGGTCCATGGCCTGGGGGACGGCCACAGGTCACCCACCAGGCAGCTTCAACCATGGGGGGCATTCCCAGGGGCTGTGCCCTCCACCCCTGGCCATTTCTATGAGGATTACAAGGATTTCCAAGCCTCAACCCACCTGCTTCTCCACCAAACTCAGCTCAGGAGTTGCTGGAATGAACCCAGCAGATTCCTACACAGAAAACAGTGTGATGGCTGAACCTCAACCATCACCCCAAAAAATTCCCCATACAAGGTCCTGGAGATTTTGCAGCCCCAGAAGATGGTTGAAAACCTCTAACTCCACTCCCCACTTACAGGGCTTGGCCAGTTCCAGCTCAAAGAGCAGGTCCAGGAACTCCTTGACCAGTCCTTGGCCCAGGAAGAGTTTGACCAAGTTGACGGCGACCTCCTGCCGGCACTCAGCCGTGGTGGTTTCATCCAGGAGGGTGACCAGGTGCACTTGGCCATCCTGGAGGGGAGAGGCACCATGGTGTGATGGCCTGAGTCAGGCACAACCCCGGCACAGAGCCAGGGGACAGTGGGTGCTTCAGCAGGGCTTGGCATGGACCCCTCACCTGGAGCCCTGACTTCACCTCCTGGCACAGGAGCTGGACCAGGGGCTGGTAGCAGTGGGAGGGCAGCACAGTCTCATCTCGCAGCCTCACCTGCAGCTGCAGTGAGCCCAGGCTGCCACGGTGCCTGCAGGAGCACAGGGTGGGAGGGTGAAAAGTGGGAGAAGCACTTCACCAAGTAGAAGGTGGCCCAACAGCCTAGAAAAGCCTGGGCAGGCAGGTGTAGGAGCTGCTCCTCCAAAGGATGATGCTCCCCAGGAATAATACCCTCCCATATGCCCCTGTGGGTACTGGGACCACCCTCAGCACACCCCAAAGCCCCTGTGCCAAGACTCACTCATCCTCCATGGGCTTGGACTTGTCTGGCCGCAGCCTGAACCACCCCTCCTCCTGCCCAGCTGCCTCCAGCCCCTGGACACTGAACACCACCTGGGAGGGGAAGGCAGGAGAGGGCTGGGTGGGCAGCTGGGCAGGACCCCAGCAGCAGTGACGGGGTCTGGGGGCTCACCTTGCCCAGGAAGTCGTTCCTGCCCACGAGGTCCCAGTCCCACACCTCCACACACAGCTTCTCCCCGGCAGGCTCGGCCAGCTCGAACTCAAAGGTCTCGTTCCAGCGTGGGTAACAGGATTTCTTGACCACCTGCAAAGGCAAACAGCTTTGTGTCCTCTCAAAGTGTGGATCCCACATCCTCCCGGGGACACCAGGCTGGGGACCCCCGGGGACAGGGATGGCTCCAGGCTTCCTCACGGGATGATTCCACTGCTGGCAGACTGAGGGTCACAATGAGCTGAAATCAGACTCACAGTGCTCTCCTGTGTCTTCCCGTTGTAGCGCAAGCGGACAAAGGGGTCAGAGGCCCCATTCCGGTCCTTCCTGGCCAAATCCCTGCCGAGAAGAGTGGGAATTTACCAGCAATCTCCCAAAATACCTATTGGCACCCACAGCACCCACTTCCCTCCTTGGTTTCTCAGCTTGCTGAGATGCACGTCCCTAAGACCAGCAGATAAGGTGGATCCTGCCCCAGGACCCCCATCAGCTGCCGGATGATGAGGAGGATACTCCTCACCCAAGGGACTGGATACACCAGGAAACTGAGTCATGGAGCAGCCCAGGCTCACCACCCATGTCCTGGCTGCACATGCAGCCCCTGCCACCCCCTGTCCCCTCCTCACCTGGCCTCCAGCACAGAGCAGTGCAGCCTCTGGCTGCCCTGGCTGCCCAGGACCTCCACCCGCAGGTGGATCTCCCCCTGCACCTCCTCATCGGGGTCCACCTCGCTGAGGCTCATCCAGCCACTGTATCCTGTGGGAAAAGGGGGGACCCCCATGGAGGGGTCGTTGAGGGGCCCTGGGGACCAGCTCATCCAAAGAGTGGGAGATAGGTCCCTGCTGGGACCCCCCAGCCACCCTTTCCCCTACCCTTGGGGTGCTCCACCAGCATGTCCCGGGTGATGCAGACCTTCCCGATGACGTCGTCACGGCTGGAAAACAAAAGTGGGAAGCAGGACACCGAGTGGGATCAGTGCCCAGGCAGGACAGCCCCCAATTCTGAGGGTCCAGGGCTGGGGCCATCATGGTGTGTCTGTCCCCACAGAGCATGTTGGCCACCCTCTGCTGCCAGCTGGACAATAACCTTGGAAATGCCCTCACCCCTTTGTGTTCCAAAGCCCAGGGCAGCACAGTCAGGTAGGGATTCTCTGAGCTGAGCACACATAGGGAGCCAAAGCCACCACCCTCCAAGTCTCCCAGCTGAGCCCTCACCATACCTGAGCGCATCCTCATCCATGACATAGATGGAGATGCTGTGGAAACTGGGCTGGAGCTGCACCTCGTATTCTTCCCCCCAGAATGGGGACAGAGTCTTCCACACCGTGGCAGTCCTGCAGGGCAGGTGGCACTGGTGACACAGGGACAGGGCTCCCTCACCAGGGCAGTCCCCACCTTCCTAGCCCTGGGACATTCCCAGCTTTTGGACACACAAGGCTGGAGGCAGCACCCACAGTTTTGGACTTTCAGCTGGGGCAGAGGATGAGTCCCTGTCCTTGGCCTGTCTTGAGGTTCTGAGCTGGCAAGGCACAGGGGTGACTTAGAGGGGAAGGGGAGTCACAGCCTGTTAGACATCCCTGTGTCAGAAGGAGCAGCTCAGCCCAAAGCAGGGAATAGGAGGAGTAGTAATTATAACTATAAAATTGTGCCCACAGGAGGGTAGGTGGAGGAACCCACCAGGAGCCAGGTGTGATTCCATGCAGGGACCTGGACCCACTCACCTGATGATGGCCTCATCATCAATCTTCACGATGCAGTACGGATCGCTGCTCCCCGTGCTGGAAGGACACAGGACAGCTCTGTCAGTGCCACCAGACATGGCCCTGGCCCCCCACCCGACCCACAGGGGTCTCATGGTCACAGGTGGCCAAAGCCTTGAGCCCTGATAACCCCCACCCAGAGAGGGGACCGTGGAGGGACACCCCAGGGCTTTGGGGTGCCAGGGGACAGAGGCTGCCAAAGGCTTTTGGGGGTGGGTTTGGCCGCAGCTGAAGGCACATGGTGAGCTTGGCTTCACTCCCAGCCTGGGGACACACATCCCTGACCGTGTCCGGCCACTGTGGCCTGCTGGCAGCTACAAGTGGCTTTCCTCTTCCACAGAGGAAGCTAAGGAACAAACAAAACCCACCCCTTCCCCAAAACAGCTCCAGGCACCCAGAGCACAATTTGACACACCAGGAGTGAGGCCACAGCAGCCTCCTCCAGCCCCGGGGTGTCCCCAGATCCTCAACACCACTGCAGGGATGGGAACACCCCTGGGAACACTCTCAGAGATGCAGAGGGTGTGAAGGGGAGGCACCACAATGCTCTGACCTCGTTTCCTCTCAGAGATGACCCAAGTCATGGCTGCCAAAAAATAATCACCATTTTATAGCTTATTACCCCAGTTCCTCAGGATCAGGGGCAGGGTGGGGGCTCTGGCCAGGGATGGAGGAGCCAGCAGGACCTGGGTGCTGGCCAAGGCAGTGCAAAAGTTGTGGCTCCCATCCCACTGGCACAGAGCAGCCTGCTCCGAGCATGGATCCTCATTAACACCCATCCCAGTGGCACCATCAGCCAACCCCAAGTGTCTTGGGGAAAGGGGAGGCTTGGGTGCCTCAAGCACAGAGTGATTTCCAAATCCCAAACCCAGGGAGGCTGAAAGCCAGCTGCTTGGTGGATTGAAAAGGTTTGGGCAGAGACTGAAAAGGTTCTTGGGGGGATCAAAAGGGGCTTGGGCAGAATCAGAAGGGGTTGGAGGGGACTGAAAGGGTTTGTGAGGGAGGACTGAAAGGGTTTGAGGTGCTCTCTGCCTGCCAAACACGGCTGCAGGGGGTTTCTCCGGGCTGTGCATGCCGGGTACCACAGCAGCATCCCTATCCCCAGGCACTGCCATCTTTTTGCCCCGCGGTGCTGGCAGTGCAGCAGGTTGCCAAGAGCCCTTCTCCGGCTCCGGCTCCCATTCCGAGCCAGCCACCCTCCGGAGAGGATTTTAAGGAGAGCAGCGGCTGAAGTGCCATTAACCGGAGCTCATTGCTCACAATTCCTGCCTTGTGCAAACCCTCAGGGATGCGGGGAGCAGGCAGGCGGAAAGGGAACAGCTGCCCGCTCCAGCTGTGCCCGGCAACGCGGGGCTGGCTTAGGTGGCAGCTGGAAAACCTTGTCCCCAGCGCGGGGACGGCGGGGACAGCGGTGTCCCCTGGACACAGGGTGCCAGGAGGCGCCTCTTGTGCCACTCAGACATCGTGTTTTCCGGGGATTCAAACCCAGGGTGAGCAGAACGCATCCTCGGCGGCCGCGGGAGGTGCCCAAGCCGTGATGGGATAAATCCCCCGTGCGAGGGCAGGCGGGGTGACATCCCCTGCACCGCATCCCTGTGCCGGGGTGTCGGGATTTATGGTGCTGGGCATCCTCGGACTCCCACGCAGCGCCCAGCGGGCTCAGGCAGCCAGGCTGGGTGCAGAGAAGGAGCTGGCAAGGGGAAGGCTGGGCTTTGGAAAGAGGAAATGAGAACGGTATAGACTGGGGGAAGGGGGAAGGAAAGGGGGCTGGTCCCCGCAGCCACCGAGCCGGCAGCACGAGGAGCCGGGGCACGGAGGGGTGGAATTAAAATTTAACTGATGTAGGCAGCAGTGCTGCTCTGCCCTGGGGGGTAGAGATAAAATAGGTTAAAAAAGGAAATAAAAAATAGAATTTAAAAAAAAAGGAAGAAAAATAACATGATAAAAGAATAAAATAAAACATGGTGTGATAAAAGAAAGAAGGGCAAAAATAAAAGAAAAAAAGGGTAAAAATATAAATATTGGTAAAAATAAAACCAAAAAAGGGGAAAAATAAAATATAAAGGGAATAATAAAAGAAAATAAAGAGGAAGAATAAGAGAATAAATAATGAAACAAAAATTAAAGTAAAATAATGGAGTGAAATAAAAAAATAATCTAATAAAAGAAAGATTAAAGCTACTAGAATTATCTATGATCATAAAAATAATCTAATAAATAAATATATAATAAAAGAAATTCAAGTGAAATAAAAATCAATTTTAAAATCAATAATAAGGTAAATAAAAAAAATTAAAACCATAATAAAAAAAATCGAGCAGACCATTTCCCTTCCTTTCCTGGGATGAACACGCGGGGAGGATTCCCCAGCGCTCGCCTGGGTGGGGGATCCCTCTCCCCGTGTCCTGGGAAGGGGGGACAGGGCAGAGCCCACCCCGGGCTCGCTCCGGACCCTGGGACAGGGCGGCACCGGGAGCCACAAACCACAGCACCCTCGGCCACATCCTGCTCCAGCCACCCCCGTGCCAAATCCTGCGGGACAAGGGGCGTCCCACGGGGGGTCTGGGGGTGCCACATCCCCCCTGGTTGTGGCACTGCAGGGTCCGACCCGCCAGCGCATCCGGGACACCCCGCAGAGGGGATTCCCAGGAGGAAATCAGCGATCCCAAAGGCCGTGCCAGGGCAGGGAACTGGATCCCCCGAGAGCCGCTGTCCGGAGGGGAGGGGGCCAGGCATGGCCAAGGTCAGTGGCGGGGCCGCGCTCGGGTTTCCCTGCTCTGCCAGCCCAGAGCCACGTCCCAAAGTCACCGGGCTGGGAAGCTCCGCTCCAGGCACTGTGGTTCTGCACAGCACGCTCTCCCCAAAGCCGGAGCTTCCCCAAACACAGAGCCTGCCCGCGGCTGGGTCAAGCTCCGGCAGGGAGTTGTGCCAAGGGATTTAAAAATCAGGCCCTGACACACGGGATTTAAAAAAAAAAAAAAAAAAAAAAAAACAAACCAAAAAAAAACCACGAAAAAAAAAAAGAAGTCATTTTTCTTTCCTTGTTTATCCTCTTTTTCCATGACGGCTGCAGGGATTTTTGCCGGTTTTCCGGCTGCCGGGAGCTCCTCAAGAGCTTCCCGATGCTTTGGGGGCTGAGAGCGCCCTGGTGCTGCCCCCACATCCCACCCCCACATCCCACCCCAGCGCTGCCCCCACATCCCACCCCATAAGGATGGGAGCGATGAGAGCCACGCCGAGATTTTCAGGGAGGCAAATCCCGACCCAAGGGATCGCCAGCCGAGCCCCCACGACCGCAGCCAGGTGGGATGGATCGGGGGCTGGGAACAGCCCCTGCCCCTTTGGGGGATGACGGGGTACCGGGTCCTGCTGGGTATGGGGGGACTCTGCGGTGGTCCCTGCGTGGTGGGGATAGTTCTACCCCGTGGCAGCACAGGGGGAGCACCCCAAAGCTGGAGCTCTGCTTGGGGTACCCTAGAGAACTGCTGAGGGCACCCCACAACATGGGATGCTCCTGGGGGTGTCCCCGAATCCGGGGGGGATATCACAGCACTCCCGAGGGAGCCCCCAAAGGGCTGAGAACTGCTGGGGGCACACAAAGCCATCCTGGAGGGAACCCCCAAAGCCAGGAGGATCCCACAGCCATCCTGGAGGGAACCCCCAAAGCCAGGAGGATCCCACAGCCATCCTGGAGGGAACCCCCAAAGCCAGGAAGATCCCAAAGCCATCCCGAAGGGAACCCCAAAGAGCAAAGGGGACCCCAAAGCGACCCCATGGAGAACGCCCAAGGCACACCCACCCTGGGGGGGAACACCCAAAGAAAGGCGACCCGAAAACCAGCCAAGGGGAACGCAAAACCACCCTGGAGGGAGCCCCCAGAGCAAAGAGGAACCCAAAACCACACCGGGCAGAGCCCCCAGAGCGAGACACCCCCAAAACCACCCTGGGGGGGGACCCCCAAAGTGCATGCACTGCTGGAGGGACCCCGGGCCGTTCTGGTGAAGCCCCCAAAGCAGGGGGAACCCTCCGGTGCGTGGGGACCCCAGCAGGGACCTGTTGAGGGGACACCCCGCAGCCCTCCTGGGGCAGAGGAGCCCCCCCAGACCCCCTGGCTGCCCCCGCGGAGGGCACTCACATGTCCTTGACGGGCAGGTTCCTGCCCTCCACGATGCGGATGGAGAGGACGCTGCGCCGGGCCATGGCGGGGGCGAGCGGAGCCGGACCGAGCCGAGCCCGAGGGCGCCGAGCGCGGCCTCGAACCCGCGGCCCCCAGCACAGCGCCCATGTGCGGGCCGGCGCCGCCGCCCGCCAATCAGCGCGCGGGGGCGGGGCGAAGGGGCGGGGCCTGGCGCCCATGCGCGGCGCCCATTGGCTGGTGCTGTCGGCTGTCTGCCAGGGGGCGGGGCCTGTGCGCGGGGGGCGGGGCCGGGTAGTGTGTCCCCCCCCCGCCCGGCCGGGGGTCCCTCGGGATCCCCCCCCCGGTGCCCCCGCTCTGTTCCCCTGCTCGGTCCCCCTTTTTATTTCCCTGCTCGGTCCCCCCCGGTCCCGCTTGATCCCCCCCCCCAGGTCCCTCCCGGTCCCCGCTCTCGGTCCCCCCCGGTCCCTCTCGGTCCCCTCCCGGTCCCCCCCCGTCCTCCCCGGACCCTCTCGGTCTCCTCCAGTCCCTCCCGGTTCCCCCTAGTCCTCCTTAGTCCCCCTCGGTCCCCCTCGGTCGTCCTCAGTCCCTCCCGGTCTCCCCCAGTGCCCTCTGGCCCCCTCCGGCCCCCTCAGTCCCCCCTGGTCCCCACCGGACCCCCCCGGGTCCCCCTCAGTCCCTTTTGGTCCCCCAGTCCCCCCCAGTGCCCCCCCGGCTGCTGCTCCAGGGCAGTGCAGCCCTGAGGTGCCCAGCCCGGTGTGCCCGCCTGGGCTGGACCAGACCCACCCACACTGGGCTGCCCCTCGACCCTGGGGGGCTGCGGCGGGGGCTGCTCCGCGCTGCCCCGCACCCCAAAACCCCGCCGTCTTCTCGGGTTTTTTCACCTTTTTATTCGTTTTTGGTTTACAGAGCACGGCGCCTCCCGCCTGCAGCACCGCAGGGGCACCGCTGGCTTGTCTGGGGGGCTCGGTGCCCTAAATACGGGCGGGGGGACGGGGAGCCCCCCATTCCCTGCGAGACCCTCCTGGGCTCGAGGGCTCCCCCGACACCCAAAGCTGGGGCTCAGGGCTGTGCCGGCCGAGCCGGTCCTTGGCATTTGCGGCGTGGGGACACTCCGGGGACACGCTGGGAACACGCTGCCCTGTTCCTCCAGCGCTGCCCCTCTGCCTCCCCCGCACAGGGGGACAGCGCGGGGACAAGGCGCTGTCCCCTGCCACCTCCCCATCAGCCTCCCCCTGTGGCAGCTCCGGCCCCGGGCACGGTCGGGGCCACATGTCCCACCTCCACAGCACCCGCGTGGCAGGTGCCACCCCCTCCCCGAGCCGCTCGAAGCCGCCTTGCAGGTGAAACAGCTGTTTTATTTCGGGGCACGGGGCGTGGGTCGGAGGGGACCCGCGTTTGCCGGATGGAGCCGTCCCTTGGCTGCGCCCACGCGGATGCTCCGCAGGAGTTAATCGCTGGATTTGCTTGATTTCCCTTGGCCGGGCTCCACGGAGGCGGCTCCGGCAGCGGGGGGGCAGGTTGCTAACACCCCTCGCAGGCAGAGCAAGGACACCCCGTAAGGGCGCTGTGACCGGGGCTGGGTGCGAATGTGATGCTGCCCTTTGCGCGGCGCCTACGGGGGAAAAGGGTGGTTATAATATATATGTGTGTGATGGATAGAGGTATGGGTACACGCGCCCTGCCTCCACGCCAAGGGGCACAGCCACCCTGCAGTGCCCCTGTCTTACTTGTCCCCAGCACCAGGGGGGTCTCATCCCGCCCGGGCTGCAGGATCAGGGCACTCATACCCCACAGATCAGTATCAGCAGCCCACATCCTAGTGCAGGATCAGGAATGATGAATGAGGTCATCTCCAGCCTCTGCTACAGGATCAGACCACCCACCACCACCCCAGACCTCTCCCCACCAGTGCAGGATCAGCCCCCCATGCCCAAGAGAGGGATCAGGGACCCCAGGGTACCAGTCCCCTCTTGGTCTCTCATGGCTCTCAGGGGAATATCAAGAACACCTGAGAAGGATTGGGCCAGCTCTGGGTGGGGGAGACCCTGCTCTGGGTTTGTATTTCTCAGTGAGAAATCGTGGGGTGAAGGGGAAGAGGGATTCTCTCCTAAACCCACTCTCCATCCCTCCATGGGGCATTCCAGTGCCCCTCAGCATCAGGGCTGTGCTGGTCCAGCTCCCCTCGCTGCCCTGTGCCCCAGGGGGCTTTTCCCCATTCAGAGTGAGCACAGGTGGCACTGATGCCCCAAATGAATGTGACAACACATCTCCCACTCCAGAGCACCCTGAGCCGCCTCCTGCCCCCCACCCAGAGACGGGGCTCAGAGCCCAGTTTGGGGGCACAGGAGCAGGGTCATGGGGTTTTCCAGGGGGCTGCGGCAGGCGCCGAGGTTTTGGCAAGTGCCATTCCCAGGTAGGGGGTCACAAACAGGAGGCGGAGGCCGGGCACAAAGCATGCGGAAAAGCCTTTAATGTCCCGCTCCATTGCCCCAGTGCCGGGGGGCAGCTCTGGCCGTGCCCGGGTGGCAGTGGGCTCATGCCGTGGGGGCACCCAGGGGTGCGTGGGGAGGTGGGGCGGTGCCGGGGGGCGGCGGGGAGGCAGCGGGGGGCTCAGAGCCGGGCGGCCGGCTGGTCGTAGACGTGGTGGGTGTTGTACCGCCGCACCGTCACCGCCTCCTGCTTGCTGAAGGTGCTGCTGCCGCCGCAGGAGTCTGAGCTGGGGAGGGAAGGGGTAGTGAGGGATGAGGGTGGGGACCGCAGGGTGATGGCATCACCCTCTGCCGCCGGTCCGGCGTGCCCGGCGCCCGTCACGGCTCCTGGGTGGGACGTGGTGGTGGCACTCACCCCCAGAAGACGAGCATGGCCACCAGGCCGGCCAGGAGGATGGCGAAGAGGATGGAGAGGATGGTGGTGAGGGCGATCATGCCGGCGCTGTGCCCTCCGTTCGTCGTGGAGATGCTGTTGGGTGACTTGGCTGGGGAGAGAGCGGGAGCAGAGGGAGCAGGATGCAGGGATGCCCACCCCAGGACGCCTCAGGGGCTCCAGGTGGGTGATGATGTATCCATGTGAGCCAACACAATGTGCCACCATCGCAGGGTGCCACCGGGAGCGAGACCCTGCCTCAGTTTCCCCATCTCACAAAGGTCTTCACCCCAAACCAGACTGCTCAGCATTCAGTCCTCCAGGACCACCCTACACCGTCCAGGACCACCCCACACCCCCAGGACCACTCCATATCCCTCCCTGATGGCTGCGGGATTGGGTGCGGGTGGCAGGATGAGCATCCCGGCAGCAATACCTGTCCTCAGCATGATGGGCTTTGACCACTCTGTCTCGGCCACGGGCTCGGAGCCCTCCAGGGCAAGGAACTTCACCCTGGGATGGGAAGGGAGGTTGGCCATGGCCCCGGGAGCCGGGGAGCTGCCGGCAGCCTTTGAGGGGGGCACGTCCCTAAGAACAGACTCACCGGTACGGCCCGGGGCCAGGCAGGGGACCATTGCAGGTGGGTCTCTTCACATCCTCGGCGCAGCTTGTCTCGCTGCCGACGCGCAGCACCGTGATGTCCCCGTCGGGTTTGGGGCAGGGGTAGTTGGCAAGGGTGGCATTGAGGGTCATGTAGGCGGGGACGCTGTCAGGGAAGTTCTGGAAGGCGCTCTGGGGAGTCCCCGGCCCCACGTTGTTGTTGAAGGCGGTTGCGTCTGCAGGGATGGGAATGGGGGTGAGGAGGCACCCGGAGGGCACAGGGACCCCTGCGCACCCCCTGCCCCGGGCCGGTCCCACGTACTCTTTTCCAGGGCCACCACCAGCCAGATGTCGGCGTTGCCGTAGTCGTTGAAGACGCAGCGGGGCTGCTCCAGCACGAAGGTGGAGGCGGTGGTCAGCCCCTCCAGCACGGGGCTCTTGGTCAGGAACGGCGTGTACCCCACATGCTCGACTGTGGTGAGAAGCCAAGGGGGTGCGGCAGAGGGTGCAGACCCCACACTGCAGCCCCTGACCCGGGGGCACCGACCGGCTGCCACGGAGCCGGGGGCTCGGGGTGGGACAAGGGGGAGCTGAACCCTGTGGTCTCAGCAGCGGGGCCTCTGCTCCCTTCCCACCCCCACTTTAGGGCTCAGACACGTGTTTCGTGAAAAGAGAAAGCAAAGACATTCCATGTTCCCGCCCAGCGAGGAGGTACTTCACTCCTGTGGGACCCCAAGAGGACCCAGGACCTTGACACCAGGGACACTGAGGGTGACACCCGGCATAGGGGGAGTATCAGCTGCCCTACACCTGCTCAGGAGGTCTTGGTGCCCGTGCACAGGGCAAGGGAGACCCTCAGAGGACCCCACATTGTGCCAGCCGACCCAGGCCAGTGACACCGGGGACACTAAAGGTGGCACCCAGAATAGGACCCAGAACAGGGAAGGCACCAGCTTCCCTACCAGGAGCTGTGCCAGGACATCCAGGCTCTGGGGTGTTGTGGTTCCTGTGCACAGGGGACCCCGAAAACGCCGAGGGGGATCCCCAGCCCACCCCGGTGGACTCACCCGTGCCGTGGGCTGCGGGCAGGAGCAGCAGGAGCAGTAGTCGGAGCATGGTGCGGCCGCCTCAGTGAGTGCCCAGGGCAGGAGTGCGGGTGGCTGAGCTCCGCGTCCCCGTGGGACCCGCCTGTGGTCCCCCTACCGCCCACATTCCTGCACGGGCCGCAGCCCCGCGGCAAACAGGTTGGGCTCGTTTCCCCGGGAGCGTTTGTTATGTGTGAGCGCCCGCCGGAGAGGCGTGTTGGGAACTGCCACGCTGGGGGCACGGGTGGGAGATAGCCCGGCAGTGAGGCAGAGAGGGACACTCCGGGGTGATGTGCCCCACAGCCCCCGCCAGTGACAGCATGTGCGCCCACCCCCAGACACCAAGGGCCACCAAACCGAGCCCTGCGTTGTTTTCGGGGGGGTTCAGTACCCCCGATTCTCGCAGCTCCCACCCTGCGGGGCCGAGGACCAGGAGGAGGCAGTCACAGATGCAAAGACAGACTTTATTTGGCAGGACGCTTTACTTCTAGGGGAAGTTGTTCCTGCTCACGGCAGCGGGGTTGAAACGAGGTGGTCTTTAAGGTCCCTTCCAACGTGAACTGTTCCATGTTTCTATGACAAAGAGCAGGGGGGCGGAGGGCAAAGCAGCCCAGCCGTGGGGGGCTACACACACAGCCGGGGGGCAGGGGCTGTGGCAGGGCCGGGGGGATGTGATGGGTCCGGTAGGATCTGCGGGCAAAGGAGCTGGTCCCCAAATCCCGGTGGCACAGGGAGCCCCACACCTTGGCACTGCAGAGAGAGACATGCGGAGGCATCAGGTGGGATCCATGGGTTAGGGCCCCCCGTGCTGACCATCCCCAAGGGGCCCTTTCTCCTGTAAACCCCCAGTTTAAGAGTTAAAAGCCTTTTTAAGTCTTAAAACCATCTTTGCTCCATCTGTTTGCTGATGGAGCCGAGTCGGGGATGTTCTCCTGAGGCCCCTGCAGACACGTCCCCCCCAGCAGCCCCCGTACCCCAGGGCTCCGAGCACAGCAGTGGCCAGCACGGTCCCCAGGCTGGCCAGGATGGAGATGATGACCACCACGTCACTGCCGCGGAGCGGGCGTGCAGGGTCGATGGTGCTCGGGCTGAGGGCTGGCAAGAGGCGGGATGAGAGATATGGGGAGACACAGAGGGCTCAGGGGCAACAGAAAGGAGGATGATGGAGCAGAGGGGTGTATTAAGGATAACTTCTTCCCCCATCTCCCGGTTTTGGGGTGATGGCATAGGGCTTATGCTGTGCCGCATGCCAGGACCCCAACAGGGCAAGTGTGGGGACCCGCGGGGGGACAGTGCCACCGATACCTCTGTGCAGGAGGATGGGGTGGGACCACCGCGTCTCCGCTTTGGGGCCGTGGCAGCCCATCAGCAGGAACTTCACCCTGCGACGGGTATGGCAGTGACACCGAGGGGACGAGCACACCCTGGGCGGGGAGTTTGGGGGTTCTGGCCTTACCTGTAGGGCCCTGGGGAGGGCAGGGGCCCGTTGCAGGGGTCCTGTCTGCCCTGGTCCCTGCACGCCGTGTCAGCCCCGACCCGCAGGACGGCCGGGCTCGGTGCTGAGCAGGCATAGGCGGCCGCCGCCGTCTCCAGCGTCATGTAGGAGTGGGCAGTGGGCAGCTGCTTGTAGGGGGGCACGTCAGCCCGGGATGGGGGGTTTCTGAAGGTGGCTGTCGCTGCAAGGCACGGATGGAGGGTGAGGTGAGGGTGAGGGTCCCCAATCTGCCCTGCCACGGGGAGATGTGCTGGGGCAGCAAGTGCTCACCGTTGGCAAAAGCCACCGCCAGCCAAACGCTGTCCAAGGCGTCGGCGTGCTGGTCGAAGACGCAGCAGGGTCTCTCCAGTGCAAAGGTGGTGGCAGTGACCTTCCCCAGCAGTGCCACGGGGGACACGCGGGGCACGTAGGGCAGCCGGGCTGGGGGAGTGGGTGGTGAGCAGGGGGACCCCCTGCTCTGCAGTGACCGACCCCAACCCCCATCCATGAGAGGGTCCACCAGTGCCGGTGTTGGCACAGGGGGGACTCACGGGGTGCCAACACCACGGACACAGCACTGGTGTGGGGACCCACCCCAGCCATGCCCAACCCCACACCCCTCCCTGGCACAAACACCTCTCAGCCCCTCCGGCCCCCTGTCCCCCTCTGCCCCGTCCCCCAGGGAGTCACCCAGGCCCGCGGCCGCGCCCGTCCCAGCCAGCGCCAGCAGCACCCACGGCAGCTCCATGGTGTCCTCCCGCTGGGGCTGGCTGTGCCGTGTCTGCTCCGATCGCCCCGTCCCTCTGCCGAGGGGACGAACTGCCCCCGGTGCCCCCGCTGCAGGGACCGCCCGTCCCAAGGAGCCGGACCCTCCCAGCCCCACATTCCTGCACCGGCTCTGCCGGCCCGGCCGGACCCCGCGGGCAGAGGGGAGCAGCTGAGCCGCCCGGGTCACCCAGGGGTCCGGCAGGACCCCGCAGCACCGGGTGGGCTGTGAGGAACCGGGGCACGAGCCTGTGATGTGAAAGGGGAAACTGAAGCACCGAGGAGGCACCCGAGCCGCGTTCCAGGATGGGTTGGCAGGAGTCACAGGCTTTGCTGGTGTTGTGGGGACATCTGGGCAAGGGGTCCCGCAACCCTTTTTACCCCACCAAGACCCAACTCCCTGCGGGTTCCCCGTGCCCACCGGGCCCTGGGAGCCAGGGGGCAGCCCGTGCCCGACTGGTTCGGGTGCAGCCAGCCCTGCCCCGCGGGCAGGGAAGCGCTCCAGAGCATCACACGCCAACTCACCCAAACCCCAGTGTTCAGGCGAACGGTCCCACCCAGCACCGGGGGCACGGAAGTGCCAAGCTCTGGGGCCACCCCACGATGACATTTCCCCATCCATCCTTCTCCCTCCCTAGGGAAAGGCCCCTCATGCCCTTGGGATGGGGCCAGGAACAGCGCCCTGAAGTGGGAGCTGCCCCACGACTCGGGAGCCCCCCACGGCCACTCCTCGCAAAGAGGTTGGAATGCTTCTCCCGTGTTTGCCAAGGGCAGCGGCTGCCCCTCCTGCGTGGGAGTGAATTTCCCCCCCTTCCCAAGGGGCCGGGACCGCGCCTTCAGATTAAGTGGAAATGGGGCATTCAAAGATTACACCGTCGAGCTGCAGAGGGGAAAAACAGGCGCAGATGCAGCCTCCATCCCTCCTCCCTCTCATCCCTGCTTTATTCCCCACGCCGACCCAGCAATACCCGCCCTGGGGACCCTGCCAGCCCCACACCTGCTCCCCCAGACCCCTCCCTGGCACTGCCCGCGGGGCGAGGGGCAGGGTGGGTGACGCAGGGGGGTGACGCAGGGGGACAGTGAGTCACAGTTTCAGCTGCCGGTACCCAGCATAGCTGCGGGGTCACGGCTGAGCTAATAATAACCACCCTGCGGCAGATGAGACACCATCGGGGGGGGCCGGGAGAGACCCCCCCCTCCCTGGGGCTCCAGCTGGGGATGGGGGACACAACTCTTTTGGTCAACTTGTCCAGCAGCATAATAAATATTTATTTCAGGCTCTGTCCCCTCCTGGCTCCAGTGGGCACTACAGCATCATGGCTGTGCTTCCACACGACGACATTGAGAGCCATCTCTCTGCACAGCACTGTCTGAGCATCTGGGTCTGCTCCTTTCCACGTCTTGGATCCCCCTGCCAGGGGGGGCTAAGCCATCTCGGGCCCACCAGAGCCATGGAAAAGATTTTAGAAGATGCCTCATATCCAAAGATGTGACAGCCAGGGATGAGCTGCAGAGCCCGACCAGCTCACAGCCCAGTGCCCCAGCCCTGGACCAGCCCAGACGCAGCTGATTCACACCTTGGAGCAGCTGCTGGAGATGCTTTGGGCCAGGCTCAGCAGGAAATTCTTGCTCTGTACAGGGCTGGGTGAACTCTGCTCAATTTTCGCTTCAATTCACTGTTTTGATTGCTGTGAGAACGTGATCCAGGGATACAAAGAAGAGATTTGAACTCAAAACCTCTCCCTTTCGCAAGCAGGGTGGGAGAGGAAATGAGAGCCCGGTTGTGTAGAGTTCAGCACCACACAAACATGTACCTGCAGATCCCAAGGAGCTGCCATTTCTGCAGCATCCCCAAATTTCACTGGATGTTTGAGGGGTTTCCCCCTAGAGTCTATAGCAGAGGGGTAGCATGAGGCTGCAAACACAAGATGGACACTGGGGAAAGCTCCTGCCCTGAATGGCTCTGAAAAACCTTTTAATATTTATAATAGCAGGAAGAAAGCTGCTCTTTTGCTACTCCAGAACATGCTGGTCCCAAGATGATGCCAAAGCAGAGCTGCCACAAAGCCCCACCACATCCCAGATTTCTCAGGAAGGAAGTGAAATGGCAGATGGCACCAGTGCCAAAGGGATGGATTTAATGTACAGCTGGGTTCAGTGGCCACAGGGAGGGGAACAGCCAGAAACAGCTCTTCAAAGGACATCAGCTCCCAGCCTGGGGACACTGCACAGCAAATCCACCAGGACAAGGGCAGTATTCCATTTGCAAGGTGCTAGGAGTACAGGAACATGCTCCCAGCTGGAGAGCATCACTGCTGGCACATGCACTGACTGCCACCGAAGCCGGGAGGAAGATGACTGTCACCAGCTGGTGGCACCAGCATCCCTGCAGCAGCAGCACAAAGCACAGCAGCTCCTCCCTGCAGAGGCTTCACCGTGCACAAACAGCCCCAAATTGCTGCCATTTCACCTGAGAGAAGAGGAAAAGGAACAGGTTCTGTCAGAAGGGTGGGGGATGAAAGGAGAGAGGCTGGCAGCTCATGGCAAGAGCAGGGGGCTGCACCATGGCCACAGACCACCAGGATCCTGCAGCCAAAGCACTGACAGGCTGGAACCTGGACCCTGGGACCAGCAGAGATCCATGTCCCTCCACCTGAGCTGAGCTTTCCCTCCTTCCTCCTGGCTGGATTGAGGCTCCTTGGAACAGGCTGGTACCCAGAGAGTGCCACTGAGGGGGAGGCATCCCAAGCCCAGAGGCAGCAGGAAGGCAGGCAGGGACTGGCTGTGGAAATGAAGAGTTTATTGGGACCAACCAGAGATACAGGGCAGGAGGGAGGCAAGAGATCCCTCAAGGAGATGCTGTTTGCCAGAGGGAAACCCCGTTTGCTTTCCTGGTGGTTCAATGGGAGCAAGGCACTCCCCTCTCCCCATCCTGTCCCCAAGCATTACCAGAGGAAGGTCCTGCCTTCCCCAAGGGGATCTGTCACACCAGAACTGCTGTCCCAGCTGCTCCTAGCCATGGCCATCAATCCCACCCAGAGACACAAGTGCAGCTTCTACAAAAATATCCTTCCCTCCCCCCAAAAATATGAAGAGCTGGCATGGCTCCTGCAGAACTGTTATTGCTCAGTGTGACGGGTGGTCAGACACAAGAATTTAAGGCATCAGGAGTAAGTGCACTAGGTGGGCCCCCAAGATGTGCACGGCACAGCCAGGTCCCCATGGCTCACTGTCCCAAGCAGTCCTCAGTGACCCCCTGGGCAGCCAGCTCTGCCAGCACATTGTCCAGGTAGTTGGGGTCAGGGTAGCCATGGCCACTTAGGTTTGAGTCCATCTCAGTCTTGTGGTGGATCTCATTCCACACCACTGTGTTGCTCTCGCCGGTGGTGTTGGAGGTGCCCACGGTGAAAATCAGGCGTCTCTTCCAAGCCACCTTCAGGAGCTCCAGGACCTAGAGGGGGAAAGGAAAACCAAAGGTAGGAGCAGGAGGTAGGAGACCTGAGCCATGACAACAGCTTACCAGAAGCCTGACAAGCTCAGTGCCATGAGATACCATGAGAAGAGTGATGGTATCAGGGCACAATACCTTACCTTTCTGCCCTTCTCGTTGTCTGGTAGGTAACAATAGCGAGGAAACCCTCTGGCTGTATATGGCATCCCAGGGTTGGGGTGCTCAGGACCCTGCAAGGGATGAGACATTTGGCATGGACACACCCACCTGCACAGGAGTTGGGTCAATCCTCAGCAGCAGGATTTAGGTTCAGCAGCAGAATTTGACATGGGCTCATCTCAAACCAGCTCTTCCACATGAAGGCAGCTGATGAGTATGAGGTATCGGACCCAGTTTTTATGGGACATGTGAATATTACAGGTTCTCCAAGAGCAATCTCATGCTGGGATACAGGGCCAGATCTTCTAAAATCTAATTAAATTCTGGTGGGACACAGCCCCAAACCATAGCTTTTTCCACATGGTCTGATGTCACCTTTAAAAGACCACACAGCTCAAACTTTCACAGGCTCACTGCCACCACTGAAATCAACATGGGCTGTGCAACCACACATTGGGATCTCTCCCACCTTGTGAGTGTGGGCAGAGTTTCCTCCCTGCTTCAGGCAGATGTTAGTCTTTACTGCAGGTGACCAGCTGCTGTTAACTCTGGGGCTGCTCAAAAGATCTTTGATGGAGGAGACCCATGCATATTGAAGAACAGCTGCTGCAGCTGCTGGCTCCAGGCACCACAGGCTGCTCAGTGATGGGCTGTCAGCAGGTACTGCACTGGATCCCAGAACTTTCCTGGGAGGCTCTCACAGCTTGTGCTATCCATCAGCATGCTGTGCACTCACCTGGATGCCTCTGCTGATGTGATATACAATCTGGATTGTCCCACAGTCCTTGTGGCCAGGGAGGGACTGGGGGAAAGCGTAGACTTCCATTTTCCCTTTAGGCTGGGTCCCAGTTTTCTCTCCATAGATGGTTTTACAGGAGGGACACTGCAAACTGCCATCCTGCCAGGAGAGAGAAGCCAGGATCAGAGCTCCACAGCCCAGTCACCAGGGCATGGGGGACCTGGTGGGGATGGGCCAGCTGGGTACCTTGTTTCCATTGGAGTACATGGCCAGCATGCAGAGCATGTGGAAGGAGTGCTGGCAGCTGGTCAGGCGCCCCACTGCCTCTGGCCTGATTGTGCTGGACTCACACGTGTCGCTGTAGCCAGAGGGGGAGGAAAGCTTCTCCATACAGATGATGCAGTCCTAGAGGAGAAACCATCACCCGTGAGCACAGGCTGACCCCAAGGACTGACCCACCAAGGAGATGCCTCAGGAAGATTTGCCTTCTGCTTTAATCCCTCCCTTTAAGGTTTACAGGCACAAAGACAGGTTTCCTTATCTGGTTGGTTTTGCCTCACTCCACTTCCTGTGCTGTCCAGGAGGTGGAGAGCTGCAATCAGTCAGCATGGATGAGTGGGAACTGAGTATGGCTGTCCTGCTTCTCTGCAGCGTTTGATCTCTAGGTTTAACTTCTGAGCACTGAGAAACCAAAACCAAACACTCTCCTTCCCCTCAGGCCCTGCAGCCAGCTCCAAGGGAAATGGGGAGGCACTGTCAGGTTGAGCTACTCAACCCACACTGTGCTTTCTCTGTCACAGTCCTCTGACCAGGACAAGTCACCCATTGTCACATGTGGGCTTCAGGCAGTGCTGAGGCCTCTCTACCTCATGCCAATGCTGCCACTGCAAGCAGCACTGTCTACCACACAGGATGCCCAAGGATGATCCTCAGGCATCACTGTGGTCTTCATGACACCCCAGAGAACTCTGGGCAAGCTGGAGTTCTTTCACTGTCCTCTCACCTCATCAGCAGGAGTGCCCTTCAGCTCTTCCAGGTACTTCTTCACCACAGCTTCTGGCTCTGTTGGTGTGGCTGCACAAAGAGAGAGAGATGAGAAAGAGAAGTAAGACACACTGTGCAGTCTGACCTGCACATGAGGGGTGAGCTAGAGAGAACGGAGACAAGCAGGCCACTGGCCAGGATGCCAAGGAGAAAGGTTAGGGTTAGAGGGGGAGAAGAGGCTGCTCCAACTGATCCCTAAAAGCTCCACAGAGGCTTTGCTATCAGCAATGGCTCCCACTAGGACTGTGAGTGCCACAGATTGGAGCACTTGCTGGTGCCCTGTGCCATGCACCCAGGGGTCTGCCTGTAGCTGTGGTGGTCCAGTTCTCCCCATGTACCCCAAGAGGTGCCAGGCATGTCTTAGCTGGACTTCCTGTGCATACCAGAAGTCAGCTGGGATCAAACTCAGTGGTCTCAGTAGGAGAGAGGATAACACAGTCTGTGTTGCAAAGGAGAAAAGGCATCCCCACATCACCCCAGCTGGTGCCCAACAAGGACATCCAGCAACACACCAAGCTTCAGGTCCTGTCTTAAGTATGGCAGAACAAGCTTCACATTCTTAGCATGAAACAGTGGCCTTTCTCCTGAGCTTCCCACACACATATCCAGCAAGACACAGTGCAAGTCACCCGGGTATATAAAACAAACCAGCTTTTAACACGTACCCTACTTGCAGCACATGACACTGGTATCTTCACATCTTCCCAAATATAGTCCCTGATCCCATCCACCCAGGCACGGGCACCCAGCCCACAAACCTGGTCCTCTCAGAAGCATTATGGGATGAAGCAACAAACATCACACAACACTCAGAGCAAGTTATCACCACCTCTACTCCCAGCCCATCCTCTTGGAGCTGCCAAGCAAGACTTTGCTTAAGCCAGAGAGCATCCCAGGCCTCTGCATGACACCTGGTTCTTACCAGTCATCAGGCCTGTCACAGAGGCGGCCAGGCTCTTCCACCAGCCTGGGAGAGGAAACATTTGTACAAGTGATGTTATGACTCCACCTGGCAGGAGGCAAAGAGAGAGACTGGTCACTTGGCTTGGGGGGGGACCTCATCCTTCCTTCCTGAATCCAATGCTGGGGGACAGCAGTGCTGTGACAAGCAGGTCAGCAAAGGTGTAGCTCTTCCTTCTCATTTTCCTTCCTGGCTGGAATAGCTCTTTCTTCTTCATTCTGCATCCTGGCCAGAGGGATGCTTTAGGACAGAGAGTACTGCTGCTCCAAATTCCACGCTCCCAGGAGGACACAGAGCATCACCATGTGCAATAGCTGAGCATTGGAGATGTGGCTGTACCTGCATGACACAAATCTTCAGCGCTCCCCATCCATTTAGGTGTTGCTAAACATGCAAAGTCCTGGATGGCACAGATCCTCTACCAGGAAGAAGTCTCTCATTCCCTAGAAGGCCACAGAAGAAAGTGAGGCAGAGAACTAACTTGGGTGGAACATTCTTTAGCTACAGAAGACTGATGAGCTGGGAGATGGACTCTCCTAATGAAAACACGGTCAGGAAGATGAGCTATTTTCAGAAGGGGATTCCTGGCCATTCCTGAAACACTTGGTTTCTGGCAGTGGTAGCAGGAGGAAGGGATGACTGAGCACACAGAGCAAGAGAAGGAGCCCAGGAGGTGAAGAGATGAAGAGATGCTCACCCTGCGTGCCAATGCCGAGCAGGACAGATGCCTGACACCTCAAGCAGAGCAGGGCTGTGAGGATCACCCTCTGGAGACCCCAAGTCAGGAAGATGGCAACAGGATTAAGCACTAAGCCAATGAGCAACACAGGAGCAGGTGTTTCACACTTCAGGGACCAAAATCTCCTGGAAAAGCAGTTCCAAGAACTGCCACAAGAGCAGAAGATAAAAAGGAGCCTGGGCAAGACTCAGCCTTCCCAGCTCTCAGGCCAATGGCTCAGCAGTGCCAGGAGCTGCTTCAAGGCCTCATCATCAGATCTCAGTGGGAATGTGGCTTCTTGTCTTGTGTGCAAGCAAGGTCCTCTCCCCTGGGACCTTGCTTGCACACCATGGATCAAGAGTTGCCAGCCAGGAACGAGTCTCAAGGGGATATGATCAGTCTGAACTCTCAGACTGGTGCTTACCATGCCTTAATCCAGGCTGAGTGTTTTGTGATGCCCCAGGCTGGCAAACACAGGATTGCAATTCCCACATGTCAGTTGGAACCAGGCTCTGGTCCGCAACCACAAGAGACCTTCACAGTCACGTGGGAGATGGAGGCCTCACTTTCTTCTTCTCTGCAGGTTTTGGAAAGGACTTTGTGAGCAGGACTAGCTGCTACCCACCCTAACTCCATCCACCTCCATGATGACCATGCTCTCATCCCTGAAGATCCTGTGCTGCCTGCCAGGCTGACCAACAAGACCTTCTCCATCTGACCTGCATTTTCCAGGTGTCTCTTTCTGAAGTGACCTTTTTGTCTCCTCTGGCTTTGGGCTGGAGGAAGCAATGCCAAAAAGATGCACAGACAAGGTGCAGACAGCGAGGGAAGTGAGTGGAGAGGGTGTGTCACTGCAGCAGCAACACCTGCCTGGCACTTGGCAGAACGCCCCAGCTCACCTGCTCCCACCTGCACAGACCTGAGCAGCTTCAGAGCAGTTCACCTAGTTCAGGGTGGTGGGGGATAGCCTTTCCTTGCAGCCCCTGGTGACTTTCCTTCTCTGTAGCAGCTCAGAGAAATAAAGAGATATCTCATCCAAGAACTGGCCAGGCTCATTCAAATGAAATCAATGAAAGGAGACAGAAATCTGGTGCAGGGTTGGGCAAGAGAGGGGCATAAAAGTTCTTGGGGTACAGCAGGGATTTTAAGCAAAGCACACGGCACTATACTACCTCACCAGCTGGCATTAGGATGGAGCTGGGGCAATCAGACAGGCAGAAGAGAGTGATGCAGCCCTCACAGCCATCCTTAGGAAATCCACACCTCATGGATTTGCACTGTGGCATCTCCAGTCTGTTCCTGTCACTTTGCTGTGACAATGCTCTGATGCATTTAGAGCCACCAAGGCTGCCAGGAGAGAGAAAGGGCTGGGGAGTCCAGATGCTTTAGAAAAATCTGTCTCCAGCTGCAAGGATTTGAATGTCCCGTCCCAAAGAAGCCTTTCGATGCTGACAGCGTGGTTACAGCAGGGGTAGCAAAGCCCACACAGCCTTACTTTCCTTCGAAGAGAGGGTTTTCCTTGCACAGATCAGCATGTCTGTCCAGGCACATCCCAGCAGCACGGGGGGAGCCAGGAGGCAGCTGGGACCACGGCACGAGCCATGTATGCTCCCACACATGAATCACTTCCTCACAGGACACTTTGCTCCACAAAGCGTTTGCCTCCGAATCTTTGTTCTAGCCATCCCTTGGGATCATCAAAGCCTGTTCAGTCCCCAGTGTGTTCTGGATTCAATAGAGGATTGGAAATGCAATAACAGAATTGACCGATGCTGTTTATCACCAGCTGGCCAAGTGCTGTGCTACGGATTTATCCAGGATGCCAAAGAATGTTTACCATTCTTTCATTTACAAAGAGAAGAATATCAAATTGTTTATAATGCTTCCCCTTCCTCCCTGTAGATAATAAGCTGCTTGCTGAAGCAAGGGCTTTCCATGGGCAACGTTTAACAGATGTGTTTTGAATCCTTGCTCGGCAACCAAATGCTTGCAGCAGTAACGTGTCTCCTTCTGTATCCCAAAACGAGCCATATGGTTTCCAGCAGACTCTTTTTGATATCCTCTGCAGGCCAGACACAGGTTGTTTCTAGTTATTGTCATGGACTTGCAAAGGCTGGATCTACCAGCCTCAACCCCTGACAGGCATGTCCAGAAATCAGGAAGGTGAGAGGAGTTTGGTGTTAAAAATGGGTTTCTCCACATTCGGCATTTCAGCAGGATAACTCAGTGACCAGGCTGCTCTGGTCAGAGCATCCCTGTTACTGTAGCCTTTCTCCTTTCCCATGGGAACAACGAGTTCCCTCAAACCTGAGGGGGTTCCCAGTCCCACAGGCTCTTGCACAGTCCACAGACCCAGCTGCAGACAGACAGACATATGGGAAGTAATCAGAGTCAGTAGGGATTAATATCCCTTGCTTGGCAAGTAAGGATGAGCGTGCTCATCTCCTCTCCCTCCTTACAGCACCCCTCCACATGTGCCTGCCCACCCCAGGGTGGATGTGCAGGGAAAACTCCTCGCCAGGTGCAAGGGAGCAGTGACCCCACCAACCCAGAGGGTAACCTGTAACACAGCACACCCAAGCCAACATCTCCTTCCTTCAGTCCCCTGGAGCTGCCTGTGAGGTCTGGGGAGCCATGCAGTGGCCAGCTCCATGCCCAAGCAGCACAGTAGTGCTTGGAGACAGTAAGACAAGCTCCTGAGAGCAGTCAGGGCCCAGTCAGTGATGCTGGCAGGAGGCAGTGGCTGCAGCATCCTGAGGAAGCACAGCATGGTGCCAGCCGGCAGGAAGGCAGCGCCGATCCATCAGGATGGCAGACGCTGCCAGGCTGTGTGCCAGGATCACACAGAGCCTGCCTGGAGACTACGGCTTCCCCGAGACCCACAGCACGTGTCTGTGCCAGAGACATCACTGCCAGAACAGCAACAACGCTAATGAGTCCTGACTAATTAGCGCCTCTGTTTAACACATCCCAACTATCCGCCCAGCCGGCTGCAATTCCATCAGCGCTGCCTCAACCCGTGTGGGACCTGGATTGGCAGCAGCAGGAGGGAGGGAGAAGAGGCTCAGGAGGGGCATGTTGCACCCCCCACCACCTGGTTGTGTTCAGTGCTGCTGGGCCTACTCCTGGATGTACAGCTCTTGCTTGAGATGGAAAATCCTAGAGGGGTGTGGGGAAGGACACATGATGCAGAAATTCAGGACACAAAATAGGCCCATCTCTGCCTGTTGGCAGCTTCAGGGTCTGCAAAAGCAAAGAGAACAGTCTGGCCAAAAGTCAGGTTCAGAACCTGCAGAAAAATGTTCCTAAGCCGTGGGCGGTGTTGTACTGACACAGCTTGTTCCTAGGAGGGACTGAGCATCCTCTGCATCCCAAATCCACATCTAAAGGAGATCCTGCTTTCTAAAACAAGAGGGGGATTTTAACAACCCAAACCACTGAAAGGCCCCCCTTCTCATGGGTCAGTGTGGGAAAGGGCTAAGCTGGTGGTCTCCTCTTGCAGCATGTGGATGTCTGGGACAAATCCTGCCATGCCAAATGGAAGGAGGAGCTCCTTGATGCTCTTTTCCCATCCCACCCCTCTGGAGGTGTCCCAGCCCCAGCAGGTGGCATTGGAGAGCTGGCAGGGAGGTGGCAGCCTGCCCTGGGGTTGAGCCAGCTGCCCACACACCCCCAGGGCAGCTGCCAGCACTGCCCCAGCACAGCCTCTGGCCCAGGGCAGCCCAGCAGCCACACTGGTGTGCTCCCAGTGCTGCATACAGCACCGAGGAACTGGCATCTCATGGAAGGGGACATGCCAAAGGGGTACAAAACACCCAGCACAGCTACCCCTCTGCTCCCCCCTGGCAGACACCCAACACGGTGTGTGTTGCTCTCATCCCCAGCCCACATCTCATCCTCCTCACTCCCTGTCTCATGCTCTGCATTGCTGCTTTTCCCACCCCACCCCAAAATCACAAGACACATCCTCCTGTTAACATCCTTTACAGCATCCTGGCTGTTTGGACCCACAGCCCCTCCGTGCCAGGGAGGGCCAGATGCTGTGAGTGGTGCAGTGCTCAGGACCAAGACCCCATGGAGAAGAAACCAGCGGCCAGCCGGGCTGCAGAGGAGCAGGGCCATGTGTCTGTGGCCACATCATGCCTAAATACAGCTATTTCATGTCACTAACCAGCAGCAGGTGACCAACATCAGTGCATGCCTAGCCCTCATTTATTTGGGCTCCGATATGGGAAGGCTTGGAGACCCCACAGCTCCATTTTAGCACTGTCTCCAGGGCATTCCCACCACTCAGCCCTCATCCCTGGCTGTGCAGGGCTGCTTGCATGCTGCCCGTGGCAGAAGGGGAGCACCAGGAGCCCCACCCCCACCACCTTGCCAGCTGGCTCCATGGACTGAGATCCTCATCCAGCCCCTCTGTCACCCACCTCCACTTGGCTCTTCTCCTTCACCTCCCATTTTCCTTTGCTGCTTCTGTTCTTCACTGCTTCTCCTGCCGCCCCTGCTTTCTCCTCCCCCTCCATCACACATCCTACTCCACATTTGCTCTCTCCCTCCTTCTCACAGCTCCCTCCATAATGCATTTCCACAAAATACCTCCCTCCTCATTTAATTTCCGTTTTCCTTCCTGCCTCCTTCAGATAACTTTGGACTTCATGGACCACAAGGAGAGACAAAAATGTACCAAGAAACTCCCTGGACACACAGGGACCTCTTCCCCTCCACCTCTGGGCTCTTCTCTTTCTTAAATGTAAGCATGTCAGTGTTGAATACTTCCCACCCCTGGTCTCCCCCTTTTGCTAATCCAAAGGGGGGACACACAGTAGATCTGGTGGTAGTTGATACACCTGTGCCAAGGTTGGTAAAAAACCTCTACAGATACACCAGGCTGGATTCACACCTGCTCCTGCAGAGTCCCAGGGCTGCTACACAGATGGAATCCAGGCTCTAAACTGGGAGCCCACTGGCTCTGCAAAGGTGAGGGATGCCAGTGAGAAAAGAAGAGGAGAAATGAGGGCCCTACTCTGGAGGTGGCTCAGCTCAGCATGAGGGCTGAGGTAACCCATTCCCTCCTGCCAGGGCAGGTCCACCTGAGAGCGCTCCACACCACTTTCTTCCACCCCAGACAAGAGGTGGAAAGAACAAATCCCCTGCAGTGCAACCTAGAAAGCCCTGCATGACTCAAGGGCCTGCTGGTCTGGCAGATCCTTGTCATCCCATGACTCAATCATGACAAGCACGGCTCACAAACAGAAGTTCTCTTCAGAGCACATACGGATTCAATGCTCTCCTTGATGATCCCTCAGCTCCCAGAGCTGTTCCACCAGTGACTCAGAAGGTCCTGGTATGTGGACACTCAGGGCTCCCCAAGAGGGTGCAGCACGATCACGGGTGAGTCTGACATGCACAGAGAACAGAGCCGCTCCAGCTTTAATTATGGATGGAAACAAGCAAGCAGACCTACCACAGGACCATCTCTACTTTATCATCTTATTTTACAGCCTGTCAGAGATGGTGCAGGTCAGGGGAGACGTGTCCCCTCAGTGGGACGAACATCATCAGTCAAACCAGAAGAGCCAAGAGGGTGGAGGGAGAGACAAGAGGAAAGGAAGAGGCAGAACAAGCGCAGAGAGATAAAAAGAAGGAGATGGAAGCAAATATATCAGAGTTTGAGCAGGAACTACCTTTCTTGGACACTTTCCTCCCCTCCTTAACTGAGCTGTGTTTTTTAGTGGCTTTATGGGTGCTGGCAGCTTGCGGCACACGGGTGAGGTGCACGGGGAGTCCGGCGGCTGACATCAGAATAGCCGTCATGCCTACAGTGGGTACGAGATCAACATGCAGGAAGGAAACAACGGGGAAACACATTCATTAAAAAAAAAATTAACCTTTTAAAGAAAAGAAAAAAAAAAAAAAGATAAAATCAAACAAAACCCAAGCCCTTGATTCAGAGGACATAAAACATCCGAGAGTCAGCACAAGGACAGGATCCAGAGGTTTTCAGAGGGAGGAGCCCAGGTAGCAAATTGAAGGAGGGAAGTGTGGGCATACATCTTGTCCATGATCCTCTGTGCTGGTGTGTGAACAGGACCTTCCTCTTTGCCTTGGCTTTAGGGCTCCTCAGGCACTGAGTCTGCTGTGGTGTCTCCCACTCACCAGAGCCCTGAAGGATGAGGGGCATCACTGGTATTCCCTGAAGGTCCTGCTTAGCTGCTCCCACCTAAAGCTATGTATTTCAACAGTATCACACCAAACCAGTCCCCAGAGTGCAGCTGAACTGCCTTCAAACCCTGGGGCAGGAGCTGCCCCACTCAGCCCACACCCTCTCCTCCTTGGCTCTCCGGTTTTCCCTTGCACTCCCAGCTCAATGCAATCCTCGCCCTCCCCCATCTCAGCCAGCTGTATCCATGGGATGCAGTTTGATAAAGCTAATGAATCATTAAAAAGGACAGCCATTCCCTGAAGGTAAAACTGGCACACAGACAGCTACAGGACTGATCATGCTGATCCGAGATGATGTTTGCCTGTGAAATGCAGGCTGGTTACAAATCAGAACATTTCCAAAGTACCATACTGCTCTCACACTTACAGCCAAGAAAACACCTGCTTTTGCTTTCCCAAGAGCAACTTCCCACCTGCAACAGACAGCACCAGAACTAAAAAAAAATACATATACAAAAAAATTGCTTATAGCTGCAAACCGACAGCAGAAAACCTAAAAGTCAGCATTTCCCCAAAAGTCACCTCTGATGGCAGGCCACACAAACCACATCCTAACATTCCTGCCAGCATCCTGCTTAGTAATGCATGGACAAAGCTGAGAGTTCCAAAGATTTTATTTTTGCAAGCCTCTGTTTGGCTGAGTTGAGAAAGGAAGATTCTAGAGCACATTTGTCCAGGACAAAAATGAGGCACCTTGCCCACACATGACTGAAAATCAAGTTCATTAGAGGAAGCACCATCTTTGTATGCAAGTGGTAAGACTATTTTCTGCCTCAAATATGCAACCAGTCAAGAACCTGCATCCTGTGACTAGAAATCCCCTGTGCAAAGCCTGTGTCAGTGCCCCACAAGCAGAAATACACCTACACAGTGCCAACCACAATTTGTGTCTCCTTCTCCTAAGGTCCAAGCACTACAAATATTCCAGAAGCTGTTCAACTCCTTTCCTGATACCCAAAGTTGAATACTTTTACTAAAACTTTCCCATCTAAGGGCCAAAAGACAGACAGAAGGAGTTGCACAACACAGGGAGAGGGGCAAAAACAGAGGAAGGAGTTTCCCCAGGGTTACCCAAGAGCTTCTGGCAGTGCTTGGTCTGGCCACAAGAGTAAGCCACTCAATGGATGGTGAAACTTCCAAATGGAAATAGATCTGAGGTGCTGCAGGGCCACAGGAAGATCTTTAAAGCATAGAAAGACTGGGTTAGTATCCCTTATCCTACTGACAGCATCGGGCCCTTCCCAGCAGGCACAGCCAAGGAGACTCCATCAGATCCAGCAATTTCACCATCAAAATATCTTCCTTTAAATCCTGAACTAAAGACTACAAGACTATTGCATGCTCTCAACCCTTGTCTAAGCCAGCAGTCCGCTACTTCCAGGGAGCCTTAAGGAAGGACTTAAATGTCCCCCTAAACAAAAGCTACCTGTTTTTCCCATGAGTATGACTGAGCACCTGAAGCCCAGCAGTAGCACCAAAGCTGCCACCTCCACATGCACCAGGCAGGTCCTTTCCCCTTCCAGCAGGCTGAAGGACAGCCAGAAGTATTCCCAGAAGAGCAGTACCAACTCACTCTGATTAGAGAGCCTGGAGGAACAACATTCTTGAGAAACATGGGAGATGCTGCCCCCAGCACAGCTGGGGAGATCGTCTCAGTCTGACCCCATTGAGACTGCAATATACAATTCCCAGAATTGGTGCAGAAACTGAAGTTAAAGTTGTCTCTAAAAACACTGTTTCTAAGTAGTGCAATAGCACTGATTGCACAGACTGACATTTGAAAAGTAAGTCCAAAGACTAACAGGGATTATCACCACCCACGCACAGCTGACTGATAGGCAAATGCAAAATTAATGTGTTCTTCTGAAGAGATCAATACTGTCTTGCTAACATTAGCATGCAGAGCCCATAAAAAAAAAAGAGAACACAGCAGAAGCAGAAGCTGAACAACCAGCTTCAGACTCTCAATATTACAGGGCAACACGTTGCCTTCAAAAATCAGATCAAGCAAAGAGCATGAGCCACAGAACCTTCAGGTGAGTTCAGCTACCTTCTAACACAGCCCCTCTTGTACCTGGAATAGCATGTCCAAAACTGCCTGCCAGCATCATGAATCATCACCAAAACACCCCAACATTTGTTCCACAAACCTTCTTTTATTTGTTTGGTTTTGGTTTTTTCAATTCACAACTTGTTGCAGGCATCCATGGAGTTATGTCAGGAGCAAGTGTAGCTCTAGACCTGGATAAATTCTCACTGAATACACAAGGGGCAAGTTTGAACAAGACAAGCTTGCCCAGACCAAGACTGGTTTGGATACCACATGTTCCTGTGAGACTTCCTGCTGCTCACAGGCTTTCAGGCCTGGGAGCCTGAAAAACATTATTTAATATGTTCACACTTTCCATTGGACACTGGGTTTCTTCCCTGCAAGGATTGCAGGAGTGAGGAGACAAAGCCTTGTGAAACATCCTTTGGCAACTGATCTGCTGTGAACACCTGCATTAACCACACGCAGAACTGCCTTTTTATTCTTCCTCAAAGCATCTGTTTGGCCAGAAATACAACGTTGGTGACTCCTTGGGGTAAAATTATTTTCACTGGAGCTATGACAACATCCACCAGCTTTCCTCAACCTGCTGTGTAAATAATGGACTTTTGTAATATCCTGTGCAGAAGCTGAACATGGCAAAAATGCCCTGACATAATGTAATAAGTGTTGAGGACACATTTACTCACATCCAGCCCAACATGCCCCTCTGGTCACCAGCTCTGGCTACTGACCTGCATTTGCACAGGGCAGAGCTTACCTTCAAATAACATGAGATCTCAGAAAAGCATTGCTAATTTGTACAATTATATCCACCAGCAAATCATTATGCTTAGTATGTTTCCAAATACCCCAGCTCCAGGAATCATGTGAACGAGAAATACTCCTTTTCGCTTAACAAGAAGCTCATTTCCAGCCTTCATCTCAAAAATAGCACTAGAAGGGCCTTTATATGAGCACCTTGCCCATCTCTCAAGCCCCAAGGCACACCAGCTAAACTCCATTATTCCCAAGAGATGTTAGTCCAGCTGATCCTTAAACACCAGCACTGTGGTTAAACAGTTTGCTTAGACCTCTCTTCTGGCTTTTCACTGTACCAACCAACTACTTACAGGGAAAGACAAAGCTTAAAAGACAAGTTTTCACATGCACTTTCAAGTATTAAAATAGCAGAAAGCAAGGAAAAAGAAATTACGTTTTTTAGTAGAAAACATGGTTTTAAAGTCAGCTTCACAATTCCTGAGATCCCAAGTGGTGTTTTCAGAAGACGTGGCATTGACAGTGTTACAAATCCCTTGCTCAGATCCCCAGGCACTCATCACACAGATGAAACGCAGCCTCTCCTTCAGACCCACAGGATTCCTCATCTCCTGTGTATCCACCAGAAGTTCCCTCTGCATCCAAGAGATGCACCTGCAGCATTTCTCAACATCACCCCTGAGATTCAGGGGTTTTATCTCTCCAGCTTCAAACCAGAGCCAAAGTTGCTGAGGCACCTGGGGATGGAGACCAAGGGCTGTGAGACTTCTGGACATGTTTCCCAAAATAAAATCTCCTTCAATCACATCGAAAACCTCCCTCTGCCTCACAACATCAGAGCTTTAGAGATCCCAGCCTTTTCCACTGACGCTGAAGGAAGCAGTTGTGCAGTGGGGACTGGAGAAACAAGAGGGGCCCAGATTTTGTTAGAGAATAACCTGAGTAATGAGTAACATGCACATCATGATCAGGATTTTAAATATGAACAAAATACCTCTTCCCAGAAGAGGTTTTAGACACAGAGAGAACAGCGTAGAGGGGAAGAAGGTGTCCCTCAAGACCCAGCTAATTAATATTTCAATACAACTATTCTTTTTTACCAGAACTCCACTGCTTGCTTTTTACCAGAAGTATCCCCAGAGACTTATTTTCCTTCTGCTTCCTAATTAACTTGTATTAATCTTTCTTCTGCTTCTATGGACTCAAATGCAGATTTCCCTCCTCCCTTGCACCTCTGAGGTGTGTTACTCTTGGCAGAAGGCAGCACAGTGCCCATCAAAGCCATGTCCTATGACACTAGCCCCAGGGATTTGCTTCTGCACTGACCACACTTGGCTCTGCACTCCCCTGCATCCCAGTGTGCATTGTGGAGAGTTAAAAAATATTAAAATTAATAATGATTCCCTCTTTTCCACCCCCAGACTGCAACAACAGAGATATCAATTACAAGTGCAACCATTTTATTGCATTAAATGGTGGCAAATGGCTTATTATACTGAGCTTTCCTACAGCCTCTTACATCTAAATGTGACACTACATAAATGGACCATGTGTATTCACCTCTTCCAAACCCACAGTGGGTGATTTGTACTTGGAGAGTGAGATCACAGTTAACAGCATTAACAGGGCCTGGATTCACCAGGGCTCTTCAGTTCTCTGCTGTATTTACCTTTCTGTGATTAAGTACCTCATTACACAGTCAGTGCTAACAGCCAGGGCATGAAATCCAGAACTGCCACCAGTAAGGGGTTGTTCTGCTCAGGTAGACCAGGTCTGAGCTTGACTTTACACCTCGTTTCCACAGCAATTTGCTAAGAGGAGACAGATGGGCTGCATGCTGTCAGAGGACACCAGCGTTAGTCTTCATGCAGTGCCAGTTTGGCTACAGAGAGATGCAAGGCACAATTTTATGACTCTGCTAACATTAGATGACTGAAAACATCAATCCTGGGGACCATTTTCTGGCAGGGTAAAGCCTGGCACTCGAGGAGAGACCAAACACCATCACCTTTACTGGAATAAAGTAAACGTCTTGAAAAACAAGAATGTAACAGTCTCTGCTTGCTCACAAGCAAAGTTTGGTGTCCCAGGAGCTAATAGCCTCAACAGACCATGCATGGACACAACCCAGAGGAAGGAGAAGGTTAACAGATATTCTTTAGGGCCTGAAATGGACACAGGAAAAAAAAAAAGACAAACAACTAGAAAATACCAGACACCAGGTCTTTTCCACTCCTCTACCCCAGGCTACCACATTATGATATCCACGAGTGTATTTATAGCCAGGGTCAGTACAGACAAGATCAAGACCCCAAGCCCCCCCAGCATCACCACACCAGGGTTTGGTGCTGGCTGACTCAAAGCAGAGCAAAGGTGCCAATGGCACAGCAAGCCTTCCACTGAAAGCTGCAAGCACGAGTTGTCTTTTTCAAGGCAATGCCATTTCAACTTTAACAGGCAAATCTACTCTGAAAAGAAGCACTGAAAACTGGCACTTTGATCCCTCCCAGACACAGTCCTCAGTATACTTAGTATTGTGTTCATAAGTTTGGATAACAAGCCAACCTGTATTATGCTGCTACAGGAGACAATGTCTGATTCAACTTCTGTCTCCCATTTCCCCAGGACAAGGCATCACAATCCTCTTTAAGTTAAAGACCACCTGAGCTTTTTAAATAAAACCACATTTAAAAAAGTCACATTAAAAACCACACACAATCTCACACCACTCCACCCCTTGACTTTAAAAAAAGCAGCAAATAGCAGCTTTTTCCACATGCCCTTTCCCTTGCGACTTGATCATGCACGTGTACCAAGATGAATAGCCATGCCTCAAATAATCCCACTCGTTTTGAGAGCCTTGGGACAAGCACTAATGAGAAAAAGAATTACTAAGGTTTATCCATCCTATTCTCCCCCAAATTTGCCCTCTTTGCTTTTCTGAGAGGTCTTTTGAGTCTCAAACGTTAAATGCCAGCAATATTTCTGACTCTTCCTAAAATCCAACAAAGGAAAACAAGTGCCACAGAGAGGCAAACCTCTAATTCAACTAATCCTATGGACTGAGCAAGTAAAGCAGAGTAGGGTTCTTACCTGCCAGGGCCTGGTTCACCTTACTGGGTTTGGACATCTTGACAGGCAGGTTTGGGGTACTGGAGAGAGAAAAGAAAAAGGGACAAGTTCAACTGCACAGAACAACCACTACCAAAAAAACAGCGAGAAAACTCCCTCCTGAGTGTCAGGGCCCTGCATATATTAACAGGGAATAATTGCTCAGATGAGTCCCAGTGCTGTGCTGTAGCTGTCTTCAGCACCATCTCCTCCTCGCTGGATGCTGAGCCTGACTCACCTCTTCCCTCCTGCTGGACCCTGCTCTGATCCTGTGATGCATCCCTGCTCTTGCTGCTCTACCACAGAGCTTCCTGTGAGCAGCCAACCTGCACTGTGCATCCAAAGGGAATGTGGGAACAAGGATGGAAAGGCTGAAGGAGACTTAGAAGGGTTTGGCACCCATTTTTGTTAGAAAATCAGGGGTATTTGGACACCAAATATCCTTTTCAGGTTCCTCACCTACTTGTTTTAGCAGTGTTTCCCAAAGCTGGCAGCTACACCTCAAGTAAGTTTGGGATACATGGGCAGCCATGGCCATGCCATGAGCTGGGGGTAGGAGTTGGGACAGAAAGGGGGAGCAGCAGCATGAGGAGGCCACTAGAGAAGAAAGCAAGCTGGATCCACATGAGCAGAGCAGGAACATCTGAAATCCAACATGCTGGCACAAAGAAGCCACCCACGGACTAGGTCTCAGGTGGCACATGTGCCAGGGATGGATGAAGCTCATGTGCATCAGCTGCAGTTAATACACAGTGAATTCTGATAACTATCTCCAAGGACTCCCCAAAATTACATCAAACCTGGCCAGCTTCTTAGGAATTCAGAGACCCAGATGGTCAAGAGCACAGATCTCATCCACTGTTTAGGGGGAACCTTCTGTCCAGCTGAGATGCAAGAGCTACCACTGTGCCCAAAAAAGCACCACAGAGGTTCCTCCTTTCAGCCTTGCTAAAACCTTTGCCCACATTTCTGTGACAACGACCAGAGCTGAAAAGGTTTGTGAGTGATGTGGCTGTCTTCCATGCTCTCAAGAAGGAAGCAACCCCACCTCTTCCCTCTCCTACCTGCCAAAGTTTGGAATGGGCTCCTGCACGTGCACTGAGCTCCCTGAAGAACCTGGGGCAGGACTCAGCGCTTGGTGCTGCACTGACAACCTGGCTGAGTGAAACCAGCTCTTCCAGACCCTTATAAAGCTCTCCAGACCTCAGAGGTTTCCCTTCTGCCTCTTTCAAAGGCTGTGCTTTCCCTTCTGCTGCCCCCAGTTTTGCAATGTCTTCAAATGACGCAATGGATTGTTCTGGGTGCAATTCAAACTCACTGAATACAGGGGAAATCCTCCACGTGATTTCAAAGGGCTTTGGATCAGATGCCTTTATGACTTTTTCTTTCCTGATTCACCCCCTTTGTCACAGCTCATTCTCAGGTATTTCCCTCTTCCTACTTTATCTCATCCCATTGCTTCATTTCTGCCCCCTATGCTCCTCTTCAGATGATGGCAAGGACCAGGGCTGCTCTTCAGCTGCAGACATGGAGGGTATTTGAGGACCAGATAATGAAAAGGGACTTGAGAGAAATGCTCCCCAAAATCACAAGAGGCATTGGACCTTCCCTCATTTCCTCCTCCAGCTGAGCAGCCAAGAAAACAACACGGAGCCTGGGAACCCCCTGCAGCCCAGCTGTGACCCTGTACGTGAGAGATACACGTGCTTTATAGGCACACCATGACATGCAGGTGCTTTCACTTCCCCATGGAAAGCAAAAATATAATAAAGCACAAAGCTGAACCTTCTGCTGTGCCAGGAAAGCAGATGGGGGGCAGGGGATCCTTCCAAAGGGCTGGAGTACAGGATCATTACACCTGAGGCTGGAGAAAGCAAAGCTAGGGCTGTGCTGGGAAGGGGACCACTGGTAACCAGGCTCTGAGAAGATGGCAGAGATAATTCTTCACTCTTCTTTCCTCATTATGAGGCTCAAGTTCACATCACTCAGTAACTAGAACTTCTTGTCCTGGTTCCAGTTCAGTTAATTTTCTCCCTAGTAGCAGGTACAGTGCTGTGTTTTGGATTTAGGATGAAAATAATGTTGATAACACATGTTTTAGTTGTTGCTGAGCAGTGTTCACACTAAGTCAAGACCTCTTCTGCTCCTCACCCCACCCCACCAGTGAAGAGGCTGAGGAGGGGCACAAGAAGCTGGGAGGGGACACAGTTGGGACAGCTGACCCCAAGAGACCCACGGAATATTCCAGATCATATGGTATCATGCTCAGTATAGAAACCAGGGGGAACACTGCTGCTGGTCAGTAGGTGCGAGCAATTGCATTGTGCACCACTTGTTTTGTACATTTTAAATATTTTATCATGATTATTATTATTATTTTTCTTCCCTCTTCTGTCCTGTTAAACTGCCACTATTTCAATCCACAATTTTTATTTTTTTCCTTCTAATTCTTTCCCCCATCCCACCGGGGGAGGATGGAATAAGTGAGGGGCTGTGTGGTGTTTAGCCGTTTGCTGGGTTAAACCCGGACAGAACTGAGAAGAGCCCTTGAAATTTGCTAAAGGAAACAGATAAGCAGCTGATAGGTTTGCAAGTGACCAAGTCTGAGAAGCTGCGAGTGCACTGCAGATAAATTACTATCCGTAAGCCAGGAAACAGTTGTTGATCAGTGGTGTAAAGGCAAAGCCTGTCAGTTTTGACTGCTGGGGGCTTTAAGCCAACTGATTCGATGATGGAGAAACCAAATACTTCTTATTTCAGAAAATACACAGATCCAGTTAGCAGCATCCCAGCTAACAGCACCACAGGATGTGCTGACCCATCCACTCGACACTGTGGGACTGCACTGGCACAGCTGCCACGCTCCTTGATTTCTGTTACAACTGCAGAAAGCCCAAAGCCTGATGAAATCAAGGGAAATCCACACCACTTTGAGGTGCCACAAGGCTGCCTGGGCAGATCTGCAGCCACAGTGTGTGGGAGGAAGTGTTGTCATGCCAGAAAAGGTGCAGAAATGCTACTCGAAGCCTACGCTGGGTCTGAAGTGGGGTTTTTTGGAGGAGGAAGGGGAAGAGGCAACAAGGAAGGATATTGCTATTGTAGTGTAACATGGGCTGTGCCTCCAATCTGGGAGCAGCATGAACAGACGTATTTAATCCGCCAGCTCAGGTTCAAATAACTCCAGTATTGTCACATCACCACTGGCTTCTTGGGAGAAAGATGGAACCAAGCTGGGCTGAGGTCCTGCTGACTTAGTGAAAACAGGCTCAGTTAGGAGAAAACTTGATGCAGGCAGGTTGGTAGGGGTCTTGGGTAAGGGAGTGCTGGAAGGCATTAGTGCAAGAGCAAGCATTGCAGTGTGGAGAGATGAGAGGGATCCACTGAAGCACCTGCTCCTGCTGCCTCTGCTGCCTAAGGAGATTTGTAGGTAGGCAGTGTCTTTGACTCCTAGCCAAGCCTTCAGGTTGGGCTTGCAACACCTGAAAGTCAACACCCGAATTCTCTGAATGTTTCCTGGTATTGTTTCCTCCTTTCTGGCCCAATTTTGTCCTGCTGGTTTGCTGCAGCTCCTGCTGCTCTGCATGCTGAAGGTTACTGAGTGTAATAGGGATCACCAGGTTGCAAATAAAGGGATGCAAAATAAGACATTGTCCTCAGAGATGCAGCAAGAAGATACCCTGAAGATTTCCCACCACTGGTTCCCAGGCAGTCTGCTAGTGGGGGCAGACAGGGCAGACTGACATTTCAGCATGACAAAACCACTCACTTCTCCAGAGTTTCTAGGTTCAGCAACACCAGTGAGATAGCAAACCACAAGGCCAGCAAGGAACTGTGTCAACAGCTTGGAATTCAGAGCTGCTGCCACTTCAAACACTGGATGGCCAGGTTTGAGCTGAACATCACCTAAGCCACATATACACAATATCCTAACAGAGCAGAAGTGGAGAAGCCTGTAAGAACTCACTCTCTCCATCTTTCTTCCTTCTTCTCCCCCTGCACACAACCAGCAAGCCATGTTATCTCTGTGCTATGACATCTTTGTAGCTCTCTGGACAACAGCCCACACATCTCACAGATCAGGGCCACAGCCAGTCCTGCCTCACATTAATACCAAATGCTACCACAACACACAAGGGTCCAACCCCCTTCCCAGGGCTCACCAACACTAATGACCACACAGCAGTTTCTCCCCGTTCTTTCTTCTCAAGAAGAGGCCAAAACGCAGACGGAGTGTCTCTAAAGAAGGACCTTTAGGTGCACAGCACACATGTGGCTACATGGATCCGTGTTTTTGCTCCTGGCACCAAGCAGAGGAGGGATTCCCCTGCTGCCACTCAGGAAGAGCACCCAGTGGCAGAACCATAATGCCTAACAGGGCTGCAGGACAAGTCACGATGGGCCCAGCAAAACCAGCACCAGCAGAGCTCCATCCCACCCACTGAGAAGCTTTTGGGAGTGCCTACAAAGCTGGAAGATGCAAAGGAGAAGAGAGAAAAGGAAAAGCCCTGCCCAAATTATGGTCCCTCCTGATCCTACAACTGTGGGTTGTTCCTCTTGGGAGATTTAGGGATACAGCACCAGATCCCTAATACTGTCAGTATTCTTCCCCAGCCCTCAAGATCACCATTCTCCATACTTTTATACAAAATCCTGCCCCTCTGAGCTGCCTACTTTAATTGTGGGCACAACCTAGATCAGCAGCCAAAGCCACATAAACTCAGGGGGGGCCAGCAGAGCTACAGCAGGGATTTGCCTGGCTGGGACATTCATTAATATCCCTTGGAAGATTGCTTCCTGCAGCTTTAGTCACTTATATTACAAGCAGGGCACTCCTTACTGTGTTTCAGGAGTGCCCTACTCTGTAATTAGCCAGCACAGTGTAGGGAACAGGGTAGTTCTTGCCCCAGGGATGGATGCTTTCCCAGGTGGGGTGGGAAGGATCATGCCAGGAAGTGACTGGGATTCTGGGGAGCTGACCCCTGCTGCCCAGATACGATTAACAGTGCTGAGATAAGGACAAAACCCTTGCCATGGTACACTCCATCTGCAGATTCCAGCACTGTCTGTGAGAAAGGCCAGATTCATTAACTGTGTTTAATACACAGGAGGAAACTAATGCACCAAGCAGCAAAATAACTTGCCCACATGTATTTAACACATCAGCAACAGAGCCAAGGATATTAGCATCTAGTTAAGCCTTGGCACTCTTCTCCAGGTTTTCCCTCTTTGACCCTCTTGAGAGGAGGAGGAAATTAAACCTGCATTTTGCAGTGCCGGAGCTCTGCCTGCTCTCACACAGCATCCACCCTCCAGCAAGCAGGAAATACATTTAATAACCATCAGTGCCACGGGAACCCAGGCATGCCTGTGCTAACAGCCCCTTCTGGGGGCTCTCCCTACCTGCCTGCTAGAAATAACTGTCACAGCCACCCAGGGAGTCAGGCAGCTTTCCAGGATGAACTGCGCCTCTTTCTCAGCACTGCAGGACAGAGGTTTATTTCAGTGCTGCCATTTTTAGCTGTGTTTTCTAAAGAAACTGGGTGTACACAACTGCACTGTCTTTCAGTCTCTCCCAACCATCTTTTGAGCTCTTCTGCCAGGTGAAGCTCAGCTCCAACAGGCAGCTGGGTCATCCCTGGAAGATTTGTGAAGATAAGCAGTTTTGTAAAAGTCAGTAATCTGTCAGGACTGCTTTGGAGCCAAAGGCTGGGGGTGAACACAACATCACCTTTATTAGACACCAGAGGATCTTTCGTGGCCCACTGCTCACTTCCCTTTGGCCTCTGAGCACAGGCCAGCACAGGAATTGCACATCACAGCTAAGGTGAGTGAGCAATGCTGTACACTGGACACAAACAGAAACACTTGATGGGAAAATTAGTGAAAGATAATTAGTCACAAAGGCTGGACTATTGGGCGATACAGGACAGCGACTGTGAGGGAAGGGGAACTAACCACCATGCCATGTCCAGCTGAGGGGTAAAGACAAGGAAACTAGGGGATACAATAACCCAGGAATGTCCTGGGCTTAGGAATTAAATGAAACACATTGTTAGAGTTTGCTACTCAGGTTTCCCCTAATTCATAGAAATTAAAGGATTTTCTGCTGAATATGGCTTTCACAAGCCCAAGACTGTAACTCCAGCCAGGAGCAATTACACCCACCCAGAGGCATTTCCGACTCAACCCCAGCACAGGGGTGAAAGGGAAAAGCCATCCTGAGCTGTCAGCTGGGGATGAAAAAGCCCCTTTCACATAAAGCACGCTACAGGAAGATGGAGATAGACCCCTTGCGTGCACTTGTCTGTTTGTCAGGGACAAAGGAGAGTGCCCCTGGCAAAACTAATCCCAAAGGACTGGAGATCACACCCCAAGGAGACAGAGCCAGCAGCCAGGGGAGAGGAGCTCAGTTGGGGATGTGGGTTTTACAGAGGGTGCGTGTCACACAGGTCTAACAGCACTCACATGCTCCCTTCCAGGTGACCAAAGAGCTGCCACCTGCCCCCCCTGGCATGTCCTGCTGTCTCCAGCACAGACTTAACCATACAATCCCTTCACAGCCCAGAAAGGCTGGCTTGGGCATGGATGACTGTTAGGACATAAGCCACCTCACTCCCTGCACACCACGAAAACAGCTTAACTGAAAAACAGGTTGAAATAGCCCAACTTCCACCAGCCACAGTATTGCTGGACACCTCCAGGTCTCCTCCTGGCCATCCCTCTCTTGCTGGTTGGCATTGTCCAGGCCATGGGCTCAGTTCATGGTGAGGAGCCCATGCCACCCCTCTCTGGGCATCTCTCTCCCAGCCTCCCTCCTTCCAGGACAGCCCGTCCCCCCAGCAGTATCACACAACATACCCAGACCCTGATCTGCTCCAGACAGGCTTGTGGGGCAACTGCTGCAGCATTTGGTTCCTTTTTAGTCTTCCCACCCTGAGAGTCACTTTGCAAATCACACCAAGGCTCTGGGCTCCAGGCAGCCCAGCGGCCCCATGCACCTTCAGCGCCTCCTGACAGAGGGGCAGTTTGGCAGCTTCTTCAGGAGACAGCAAGAGCCTTACTGGGAGCTCCTGCAGGCAGTGCTGAGGTCTGATTTTCAGCCCTCCTCGAAGGTGACAGGAACAGAAAAGTACTCTGGATGTTGAAAGCACCACAAAAAATCACCAGGTGCAAAAAAACCACCACAAAAAAGACCATGAGAAAGAAGAACAGGATGTGAAGGCATTTCACTTGAATGACCCAGAACAGGGAAAGTCCTGATACGACACTAAGGAAAATATCTCAAGATACAGTGTCTTGCTTAAAACACAAATCAGATTCAAATTAAACCTCAAACCCCTGTGCCTCATGTAATTAGCAGAATGTGCTTCTAACACTCTGCTAGATCTCTTATCTCTTTACTTACTTGGGGTAGCTTAGACAGGTAAGCCAGGCCTGGCAAGTTCCCCTGTAGTTTCTCAGGGGCTCACACAGTAGTTCAGCAGCTGGATTATTCCCAGTGAAGTGAGTGTAGGGCTCTGCACACTTCCACTCACAAACAGAGGGAGCCGTCATCCAGCCCTTGCTTGGTCAGGTGCTCAGTGCCAGCACTGCCACAGACAGATCTCACAGACCTCTGCTAGCAAGGGCTTGTGCACAGGAAGAGCTGAGATCCTGAAAGTGGGATAACTGACCATGACTTGCTCCAGCAGCCCATGCTATGAAGAGAAGCTGAGCTGTCAAGACCACAAGCCTCTGCTTTTCATTGAGCTGGCAGCAGCCAAAAGGCCTGAAAAGAGTGGAGCCCTTCCTCACACACCAGTAGGGTGCAAACACAGCCTAGCTTCAGCCACTCAGTGATGGGAGCTGAAATCCAGGGCTGCAAGATGCACACCAGTTTCAGCCCTGTCAGAGAACAGCCACAGTGAAAATGGATCCAGTGGTATTTCTGCTCTGCATCAGCATTTAGCCAGACAAATAGTCCAAACACTTGATTCTGGCAGAGAATTCACAAGGTCTCAACCACACGCAATGAACCTTGTGGTCCCTCCTTGAAGGAGAAGAGCTTTGAACACAGAGCAGAATTCCAGTTTATGTTTACTACCTAATTTGAATTAAATAAAGGTGTTTACAAGTCCCTTTTTCATTCACTCAGACCTTCTCAAAGTTGTTTTGAAGCCTAACCCAAAATACCACTGATCACTATTAATTTTCTCCAACCTTCAGAATCTCAGCCTGTCTGATTTCTCCAGTGGTCCAGAGAGACTGCTAGACAGGGACTACATTTCAAGAGGGGGAGAAAAAGAAGCAGAAAGCAGAGAAGCCTTTTCATCCACTGCACTGGATACACAGGCACAAAACACTCTCTTTGGGAAAAAACTCTTATAAAGTCCTCTGGGACAGAGAAGTTCCTACATAAGGCAGACCTGAGCACAGCAGATCTCCTGGACACATTAAGGTGAATTGGGGTCTGTACCTGACTCCGTTAGATGCAGACAGTCCTGTGCTGGGGCCTCCAGCCTGAGGGAAAGCCAAGGTGCTCTGTGCATTGAGTCTTGGTGTTGACCTTGCTCCAGTCAAAGTTGGTTTGTTATAGGGCACGAAGCCGACGCTGGAAGAACTTACTGACGCTGTCCTACCGGAAACCTGATGTGCAGTGGAAGAGTTGGGAAAGTTTATCATGGAGTGGCGGTAGCGTGTGGTGATGGGACCAGTCCCACTGTTGGGCCAGCACTGCTGGCAAGAACAACCCACCCCTGTGTGAAGGGGTGCTGGGGAGGTCGTCACCGGGTACGGGGCGTCCAAGCGCCGCTGAACGCTGCGGCGGAACCTCGTGGTCTTGTTGGTCTGGACTTGAGCCACAAAGTCAACTTCATAGTTGTAGCCCAAGGGTCCGAGATCTACTCGCTGGTGGTTCGTGGCCCGGGCTTGCTCCAGGAACACGCAGACGTTCATCTCATAGGGGGACCACCCGCCTTCATCGTTCTGCCACTCCCAGACGATGCCCTGCCCGGCAGCGGAGTCCCCCGGGAAGACGTGTCTGCGGACGGCCCGCATCGTCCCTATGTGGGGAGAGGGGGGAAATAAGCACAATCATTCTGAGAGCAGAGAATTAAGGAGGATGTTGGCTCAAGGATTCATTTCTGCACAGATCCACGGTGCCTACGCGAGGGTGGCCTTCCTCACCCCTCCCACAACAGGGGCACTAACAGACCTTCTCCCGACAGGGCTGGGTTTGGTCATGAAGCTTAGAGAAATGCAACACCCCGAGATCCCTGTCCCTGTGCCAAATCTGACTGTGGGCTGGCAACAGGTTCAAAAGCTGCTGGGAGGAAGGGTGGGAAAGGAGGGAAGGAGAGAGGATGCAGACGCAGACACACCCGAGCACAAAGGCACAGTGATCACATATGCCTTCCTGACGTTAAAAGAAAAAAAAGGAAAAAAAAGAATCAGGCTGAGGCACAGATCTGGTTAAAAAAAACTCCAACTCCCACAGCCTTGACAACAGAGTAACTATAGAGACACGACACCATCGGGAAGTGCTTTGCAGGAGCACTTAAGGGGCTGAACACCCACTTTGCTACACAAAGGTCCAGACAATTTTGGTCTTGGAGGAGTGGGTGAGGTGCCACAGGTGTAAGGACATGGAACTTTGGAAAAAGGACAGCTTCCCTAGGCTCTTGACTGCTGGGAAATAGAGCAAGACTAGAGAGAAGACAATGAAGTAACTCGAAGAGAGCAGCTGTTCAGACAAAGGGAGAGAAACGGATAGCGACAGTGAGAGCTCAAACTCCCTGGAAGTCTGGCTCTCCGGGATGACTTCACTCCTGGGTATTTTATCCCTTTCTTCAAAAAAGCAGCAGCCTAACCAGAGGGTGGGAAGCCACCCAACAGGACAGAAGCTCTGCAATCTCTGCAAAAATGGGTTCCTGCAGCAGAGTCAAAACTTCTGCTGCTGTGAAAACCCTCAGCAGCACTCCATACAGAGAAAGAGGAGCAGGAAATGCCACAGGGCAAGCAAGTCTTGGGATGCAGGAAGAAGGGGGTGAACAGGGGTGCAATGAGTTGTTATGACACAGAAGGATTTCAAAGAACAGAACTGAGAGTTAAAAAACCTAAATAAAGCTCTAAAGAGGTAATGAAAGTTATGGCACTATGCTCCAGGACCCCAGGTGAAAACAGGCACATCTACAAATATCCACACCTAAAGCCTGAGAACTGCCCCAGGATATCGCTGGTGACTCTGTGGGGTGTAGGCAATCCAGGCAAGCTTCACTCCCAACAAGCAGATTCCAAAGAACAGGGAAGACAGCCCACGTGGGACTTCACACTGCCAAAACTCAACTGCTGCCTGTGTTCAGGCTCTCGCTGGCTGAATGCTGGACTGAGGATCTTTGCCTCACCCTGCTGTTATTTCTACCCGCTAGCATTGGGATACTTTGGAAACTACTACAGGGTGACCTTCCCAGCCTGGAATCAATGTCTTACTGGGAAGGCAGATGAAACAGCCAAAAGCAAACTCTAACAATGACTGCTCCTATCCAGCAAGACCTGCAAAGTTTTAGAAACACAAACCCACGGTCTCAAAAGGTGGGTAACTTCTGAGATGAACCCCTGAGCAGGAGGAGGACTGGGGATGAGACTGGGCTGGGAATGAGATGGTGAGACAAGCACTGCATTTAGAGATGAGTGCAGGGAACGTGCTTCCAGAAAAAAGGGACTACTATGCAAGATGTCAGAAATCCAGTGGGACACATCTCAGGGAAGATCAGCAAGGCTGCCACTGCTCCACTGGCAGCTCAGAAGGTAAAAGGAGCACAGAGAGGACTCAAGGAGCCTGAAAGCAACCTGTGCTTGTAACACCCCCAGAGAGCAGCAGGGACAGCTTTTAAGGAGTGAACAAGACCAGAGCCATGCACTTGGAAAACATCCCACTTGCCCCCAGGCTGGCAGGGAAACTGGCATTCCTCTCCAGGGTGGGCAAACAGCTGTGTTGAGAGGACAACTCCTGCTGCTTCCTTGCACTGACTCCCAGCTAATCTGCCTCGACCAGCAGCTGAAACGCACAGCTAATCCTGCCCACAGGATCCCCCCGCACAGCTGTCATTCCCTGCTGGTGGGGACGCTGCTCCCGTTAACACTGGCTTCCTGTTATTCTCTCTGGCTTCCTTTGAAGAGCCTATTTATCTGTCTAATAGCTAATGAGCAGAATACAACAGCCTATTTTTTGCACTGTTTAAAGATTTTTCATGGGGATGTTTCCTGCAGAGATTCTTTTCTCCAGTCCGTGACTAAGTTCAGCTGGTGGCTTGCTCAGAAAGGTTCATGTTTAAGGCAGAGCCTTGCAGACACGAAAAGCTTTGCTTAGAACTGGGCCATGGAAAGGGGGTATGAGAGCATTTCCAGTAGTCACGTTGCAGAGCACACAGGTATTTATGGAGGGAGGCTCACAGCCCTGGCTGGCCCCTTTGATCAGCATCCCTTTGGATCAGTGGGAAACACTGCAAGAGAGCTGTGGAGCAGAATTAGCCTTTTTGTTATTAACAATTCAAACTCAGATCTAGTCCAAGGAAAGATGAGATCACACCAGCCAACATAACTTCCAAAATTGTACCGGACTGTCCCCCAGAGATGACCAACTCTGAAATACCCTACAATGGATAATGTTCACTGGGTGCTTTGAGATCTTCCACAAGGCTCTAGAGAGATAGACTAAGGAGAAACAGCTGCACTCATAGAAAAGAATGTCCCATTTACACTGGGAGGCATCTTTTACCCTCCCAGAGGCTCACTGCTCACCTTCACCAAAGAGCTTGGGACTGCTGCCCACGTGTTGGAGCACTGGCTGAGAGGGCAAGAACCTGGAAGGCTCCTTCACAAGTTTGGCAGGAAAAAACTGGAAAGAAACAGCCGCTGGTGCCAGCTCTGGTGGTCCATGTTGTACTGCTCAAAGCCACAGCCTCAGCTGGGCTTCCAAGTGCTCAAACAGGACACCTGAGCACACCTGCCAAGGCAGCCAGCTAAGAAAGCTCCCCGCCTCACCCAGGACACCATTAGAAAAAACTAACCCTGAGGTCACCAAGTCAGAATAAAACCAGAGATGCAGCTCTGATGCTCACATTTGCTCCAACCACTTCCCTTTCCTGTCGGAATTGGCTGATCTTGCAGTTGATTCAAAATATTGCTCACTTACTGCTTCAACTGGCAAGAAACCAGCGCTGGGGTGATGCTCAGCTGTGTCCCAGAGTGATGGGAGAGGTGTTGGCAAAGGGCAAACTGATGGATGGAGAATTTTCCAAAGGAGCCATTCATTCAGGGTGTGTAATTTGGGATCTCCCTGGATTTTCCAGGGATGAAGTGCATGCATTCCATCCCTGCCCCTTCTCTAAGCTCCAGCTGCTCATCTGGAGCAAAAGAGGGCAGGAGTCATCTCAGAAAATTCTGAGCTGTACCCCCAGTGAGCCCACAAGAGAGGAAAAATGAAAATCAGGTCTCAATCCTGCTATTAAGCCTATCCCTCCCTCCCTGGGAGGAAGTAAGCCAGCTCACATAGCACAAGTGCAGGGAGTATTCTGCTGCAGCATTTTGGTGTTGTGTGGGGGCTGCAGGCTCTCATAAGCAGCTTGTGTGGGGTAGCATGCCAAGGTAAAGCAGCTGGCACTCCAGTTCCAGAGGGAACAAGGGATTCAAGCAGGAGGGTTGGAATCATAAAAAGGGCTTTTTTACGCAAGTGGTCTTGAATGGTTGTGGGTGGGGGGAGTTTCCAGCTCTTCGAGCTCTGGCTCACAAGCTTTGAGCTCTGGGGGTCCCATGATGATGTTCCTTAAGAAATCCCTGCTGCCTGAACCCAGCTCCACAAATTTTCTCATACTGAGCAGCAGACAGCATCAGGAGAGCAGCAGATGTGCCATCTCTCAAAGAACTACCCAGTGTGGCAGCAGGTAGCACAGCTTTGTAGGACTGTCCCACACAGCAGGAGCCCCCACTTACCCCTGAGCACACAAGCAAAACCCCAGCAGGGGCAGGGAAGCTCCCTTACCTGTATCCTGCCGGAACTGCGTCAAGCTTGGAATGTCGATGACGTAGGGGGCCAAGACGGGATCTGCACGTCCCAAAGGGATGCTGCTGACAAGGCCTGACCCCGAACGCCTGCCCTTCTGCTGAGAGGCCTGAATAACCTGCTCGATGTAGCTGCAGACGTTCCCTCGGTATGGCCTCCACCTGCCAAATTCATCCTGCCATTCCCACACCGCCACTGCCGTGGAGTTGCTGCTGTGCCCCGGGGCAGAACCGGGGAGTCCGGATGGCCCGGCTGAACTGCTTCCCGCTCCCTGAGCTGCTGCCATGTTCCTCCCTGAGGTCTGGGCACGACTGGAAGTGGCAGCTGCACTGGCTGGCCTTACACCATTTTCTCCTGAGGACCTGCAGCAAGAAATAAAGAGAGCACACAGATCTGAGAATGATGTCCCAAATCCCTTCATCCTCTGTCCATACCACACCAGCCATTTGAGAGGGAAACAAGCTTCAGCTTTCACAAAGGATGTTCATTATGCATTTAGGAGAATATAGAGCAGCAGACTGGCCCCAAAACCCTCTGGCTGAGGGTGAGTGAGGTACCACTACCCACTCCCTGCGAATGCTAGCAACTTCTCTTGCTCATTTTGTGGCACCAAACACCACCTGAGTCACCACAAATCTGTACCAAACCATCCCCGAGCCACTGCTGATCCATGTCAGGCAGACCTGCAAGCCCTGACTGAGTTCAGACTCACAGGAATGACTTGGTTACACAAGTGGTTCTCAAACTCTTCTCACTGATCTGAGCTCCAGGGCTACACCATTCAGGCTTCTGACCCAGGGTCAGTCCCGTGACTCTTTTTGTGCAGCACTGTACGTGCACACAAAGCCAGAAGACAATTCTTCATGCACAATTTGCAAATCACAGCACACATACTATTTTTGTTGAGTGTGATCCCAGCAAAAAATGGATAGGAGTACAGAACACCAGGAGGAACACAGAGTGTAATAAACAACTTGTGCTGAGGGCAGTGATCTAGTAGGTACTCAAGATCAAAGCACACCTAGCTGCAGCTTCTCAGGTTGGAAAGCAAGGAACTCTTGAAACAAGGGATAATCTGCATCAGACTCAAGCTAGAGACTCCAGCCCTTAAGAGATGATTTGGGGAGGAATAGAGAATGGGGTAGATGCCCTAAGACATCCAGATAAAGACAAAAAGGCCAGTGAATAAATTCCAGCAACAAGAGATCACCACTGTCAGCCCCCAAGGGATGTAAAAGAGCAGACCCAAAGCCATCACATGGCCACCAAGTTGCCTAAGAGACACCAGCAGTCTGATATTTGGCATTCCTTGTCTGTTGTGTCATTTCAGGGAATGCTGTCCAGACCATCTGGACACACATCTGTTCAAATGCTGGACAACCACTTGGAGATCCCCACGTTGGTGCTCATGTGTAGGTGGGTATGGCTGTGAATGAGTGAAATTCATTTTGTTTTAAAATAAAGTCGCCTTCTCCCTCCCAAGGTCTCACGTCATTGATTGCTCACTTAACTCCCAGCAGTCAGCAGGGAGCTGTGAGCTTCCTTCTTATCAAATGGAAAAGTTCAGGTCTCCCAAGAGGCAGAGCAGCAGTGGGTGGCTTCCACTGAAGGATGCCATCTGCACAGAGAATGACATCCCTGCCGGATGGGGGAAGATCCCACGCTCCATGAAGCGTCCCATCCATCATGCCCGTGTGGCTTGTTAGCTCAAAAAAGACATAGAAGAAGAGCGAGCGAGCGCAGAACAGACACACCCACACGTCTGCATTTATAAGAGGAAAGCAACACTTTCTCCAGGAATTCAGTGTAAATTAGTTCATGAGCTGCTCAGAGATTTTTACAGAACACCCCCAGCTCAACTGGTGTTGGTGACAAACCGCTCCAGATCACCAAGACCCAGCCCTGGTCTCTGCCACCAATCTTTTCCTTGTAATCCACAGCCCCCTAACACATCAAGGACAGTTATTTTACTGCCTGAAACTGCAAATTAAGACCTAAGGTATCAAACCCAACACCTGCCTCTGCCAGTTTGTTTTACAGCAGGTTTCACACCAACACTTCTCCACCTCAGGGACCACCAGCATGTCTGTGCTCAGCTCGGAACAGACTAAGGCAAAGCCAGGTTGCAGAATTTTCTGTCCCACCCACCTGCAATAGATGCTCTGAACCCCAAATACAGAACCAACACCTTTTTCTGCCCCCAAAGTTGTTGCCCAGTATTCACCAGAACACCCTGCAGCAACAAGCAGAGCAGAGGGAGTCTGTGAGGAGGGAGCCAGCAACTCCTTTTCCTTCCTTTCTGAAACACAGCAGCAGGAAATAGAAACAAGAAGACATCCCAGCAAAAAACCCACCTCCTCCCCATGCCACAGGCTTAACAGTGGGATAACAGCTGAGTGACAACAGCCTATTGCTCACCCCTGGGATGGCAGTGATGCTGTGAATCCTGGACCACACGCAGGGGTACCCAGGCTGGCTGCACGTGAGCGTCGCGTGCTCCAATGTTCACTTCCCTATCAGAATGGAAAAATATTTCCTGCACTGGGACTGCTGGTCCAGAGGAGGAGCGAGGGGCGTATTTCAGCCTCCTGCCAGTTCTCGCTGAACTGCGTGAGCCAGCAGCTGTTTGCATGGATTGGGAAGCGAGGAATGCGGGAGAGCCTCAGTAAGCCAAAATTACACAGTCCCTGAGTCCCTGAGTTAAGGCAAACAAGAGAAAGAAAAGGCCTGAAGTTGTAGTTCCTGACTCCTCTTGAGAATTCAGGAGCACACAAATACTAAAAGTTGATAAATTCAATGCTGGAGCTGCTTCTACAGCTTTCAGACCACTCACTTGGGCTGCCCTGTGCATTACACCATAGCAGAAAGGGTTGGAGGCAGAGCAGGATTTGGTTTGGGATGTGTTACACACCTCACCCCCCATCTTTGCTAAAATCCCATGGACTAGAACACTTCACCTTGAGCTTTAAAAATGCCTTGAAAAGCTGAAATTCACACCAACCCTAAAAACTCTGTTTATTCCGCAAACAGTCCTGGTTCCAGTCAGAAATCCTACGGCCTATCTTGCCCCAAGTGAAAACAAAACCTTGTGCAAACTTAAATAGTTCGGCCAGCTGCCCTTCACTTTGGAGGTAATTTGTAACGTGGGCTCTGAGCTTGAGTTTGGATTTGTCTGGCTGGAACTTTACACCCAGCACAACCTCCAAAACACTTGCCCACATGGCTTTAATCTGGGACTTGGACAGGAAAAGAAACAGGCATTTCAGCTGTGCTTCCCAACAGCTTCACTCCCTGCTCCTCAAACTCCAGCAAATGGTGGTGGAAAGAAGGGGAAAGGGAATTAAAGCCTTTGAAAGCTGTGTTTAATTCTCTTCTCCTTCCAGAAAGCAAAATTTTCTTTTGCTTCAAATGCAGGATTTTAAAATTCATGGGTATGAGAATGATTTCTAAAAATGCAAAGTCCCTTTTTAAGTTTCTGAACTGAAATTGCTAGCACTGATAAAAGTTTAAATGAAATGTGAGTTGGAAATGAAAAGGAGTCTCAGGAGCCCTTGAGCTGGGCTGAATTAAAAATAAAAATCACCAGATTGGTAGAACAGAGACTTTTCAGCAGGTTGCTCAGCAAAGAGGGTGTCCAGGAGGGATTTGTTAATACCACTTTGAGAGACAGGACTGGGAGGGCAACAAAGATCCCATGGGAAGAGATTACACAGGGATTAGGAGGGCACATAAAGCACAGGGATGCCACAGAGCTGCAATAAGATGTGACCCTGTGCAGGCTGCATGACTGGAGCAGCTTTACAGGTGTCCTGTACCCCCTTGATCCCAAACTACCAGCTACAGCCCTCACAGCCCCTCACAGCAGCTGAGCTGCACTTCTTGGTGCAGCACAACCCGAGCTGTGAACAGTAATGCAACAGAGTTGGAAGCTCTTGCCAGGTAACTCACAGCTAAACAAACCTATCCTTACACGAGCACCCAACTCTGGTTAGCAGCAACCAAAGAGTAAGAACAGAGCATGGCAACAGAGAGGCGATCAAAAATAACTCCAAGCAGAGATTGATCAGTCCTGCCCTCTCCCAGTCTCTGCTGATCCTCATGGCACAAGGTGGCTGGGTTAACGACTAAAAGAACAGAAGAAATAAAGCCAGCTGCTCCAAACCTGGACTGCTTCCATTCAAAACAAGCTTCAAGAGAGTTCCCCTCAGAGGGGGAAAACAGAGGTGGCAACTGAGGCGGAAACAAAGCGTTTGCCTGTCAGCTAAGCAGAGGGATGATTTCAGGCACGGATGAATAGGAAAGCTGAGGTACTGAGGAAAAGTACACCTGGATACGGGATCAAACCTGGACACGGGATCAAACCTGGACACGGGATCACACCTGGACACGGGATCAAACCTGGACACGGGATCACACCGAACCCTGTGCCCTGCCCATGCACTCCAGGGTCCTTCTGGGCGCCGGGGCGGGTTATTTATTTGTGGGGAGACCGCTGACTGGTGTGATGCGAACCCGGCACATCCTGGAGGGCTCCTCCAGCTCCCCAAGGGCTTCGGCTCGCAGCAGGAGCAGCTGGAGCGCCGCGAAGGGCCGAGCCTGGGGCAGGCGGTGACTCGGGGCCCCCGCACACCCGCCGCCCCGGTGCTCCTGCCGGGCCGGGGCGAGGGAACCGGGGCAGGCCCCGCTCCCGGCCGGGCCTCGCTCCGAGCGCCCCGGCTGGGCCAGGCCGGGCTCGGGGCGGCCGCAACGGCCCCGGGAGAGCCCTCAGGGGCGGAGCGGAGCTGGGAACGGGGTGCTGCTGGCCCGGGGGGCCCGGCCCGCTGCCCAGCACGGCCCCCGGCCCGCTGCCCTCACCCGGTCTCTCCCAGCCCCGGTGCCCTCACCCGGTCCGGGCCCGGTGCCCTCACCTCAATCTCTCTACCCCCCGGTACCCTCACACCGGTACCCTCACCCAGTCCGGGCCCGGTACCCTCACCTCAATCTCTCTATCCCCCGGTACCCTCACCTCAATCTCTCTACCCCTCGGTACCCTCACACCGGTACCCTCACCCAGTCCGGGCCCGGTACCCTCACCCGGTCTCTCCCACCGCCGGTCCCCTCACCCGGTCCGGGCCCGGTCCCCTCACCCGGTCTCTCCCACCGCCGGTACCCTCACACCGGTGCCCTCACCTCAGTCTCTCCTCACCCCGGGCCCGGTGCCCTCACCTCGGTCCCCCCCGGTGCCCTCACCCGGTCTCTCACCCCGGTGCCCTCACCTCAGTCCCTCCTCACCCGGGCCGGGCCCGCCGCCTCTCCCGGCTCGCGCTCCCGCAGGTTCTGCGCATGCGCGTGCGCGGCAGCCCAGGGGGCGTGTGAGAGAGCGGGGCCAGGGGGGCGTGACCGGGTCAGAGAGGGACGTGATTGGTGGAGGCGAGTGAGTGACAGTGGGAGTGGGTGTGAGTGTGATAGTGTGAGAGTGTGGGTGTGAATGTGTGTGTGTGAGTGACAGTGGGAGTGGGTGTGAGAGTGTGTTAGTGTGTGATAGTGAGTGACAGGGACAGTGGGAGTGGGTGTGAGAGTGTGTTAGTGTGTGATAGTGACAGGGACAGTGGGAGTCGGTGTGAGAGTGTGAGAGTGTGAGAGTGTGGGTGTGAGTGTGATAATGTGTGATAGTGTGTGTGTGACAGTGACAGTGGGAGTGGGTGTGAGAGTGTGAGTGTATGATAGTGAGTGATAGTGAGTGACGGGGACAGTGTGAGTGAGTGTGATAGTGTGTGAGTGTGTGAGAGTGAGCGTGTGAGTGTGATAATGTGTGATAGTGTGTGTGTGTGTGTGAGTGACAGTGACAGTGGGAGTGACTGTGATAGTGTGTGAGTGTGGTAGTGTGTGTGTGAGTGTGAGTGTGTGTGTGAGATAGTGAGTGATCGTGTATGTGATAGTGAGTGTGATAGTGTGTGTGATGGTGTGTGTGATAAGTGCGTGAGTGTGATACTGTGATAGTGTGTGTGTGTGATAGTGAGTGAGTGATAGTGAGTGTGAGTGAGTGACAGTGAGTGAGTGAGGGTGGAATAGTGACTGAGGTGTAAGTGTGACAGTGTGTGTGTGCTAGTGAGTGAGTGTGCTAGTGAGTGAGTGTGTGTTTGTGTGTGTGTGTGTGTGAACAACCCCAGCTCCTTCTGCCACTCCTCACAGGGCTTGTGCTCCAGTTCCTTCACCACACACTCCAACACCCCAACATCCTTCCTGAACTGAGGGGCCCAGAACTGGACAGAGCCCTTGAGGTGTGGCCTCGCCAGTGCCCAGTACAGGGGCAGAATCACTTCCCTGGTCCTGCTGGCCACACTAGTCCTGACACAGGCCAGGATGCCATTTGCCTTCTTGGCCACCTGGGCACATGCTGGCTCATGTTCAGCTTCTTGTCAATCAGTCCCCCAGGTCCCTTTCTGCCTTTCCTGCCCTGTGTGCGTGTGGTACCCTGAGTGTGTGATAATGTGTGAGTGATTCTGGTGTGCAAGGGATGCTGTGTGAGTGTGGGATGGGGTGTGATGGGGTGCATTAACAGTGCTGCCCCCAATGCAGTTTAACACCTCTGGATGCTGTGGGAGCTGCATTCTCCATGCTGCCCCATCCCAAGGGGATGTGGATGTGACCACCAGGGCCAGATCCAGCCTGGGTGGATCAGCTGCTCCCTATGGCCTGGAGGATTTAATTTACATCCATGTAAATCCAAAGCAAAGCCCTGGAGGTGCCTGATCCTTGTTTGAGCAGGGATGAGGGTAGTTAAACACAACCCTGTGTATGCAGATTTCTCCAACAATAGAGTGCTGCTTCCTCCCAACTGCTGCACCTCCATCAAGCCCTTCCAAAATATGTGTTTATTTAGGGATTCCTTTAATCCTGGGGCACCTTGCAGAGGGCTGGATCACTTCATGCTCTGTTAGAGGTAGGTCAGACCCCACCTGGATTTTACCCTTGGGGAGTGCAGAAGTCAAAGGCCTACTGAGACATTGGCAGCACTGATCATAGAACCACAGAATCATGTAGGTCAGAAAAAACCACTTAAGATTATCATAATTCCTTCAAAACCAGGAAGCATTCACCAATCCTTATCAAGTTACTTTCAACCTCCCTGGACTTTACACTCAGCAACACTGATTCACCCATGACATGATACACCTGCTCCCAAAGGCCTGTAAAATAAAGGACATTATTCTTGGACTCAAGTTGTAGCAAAAATAACACATAGAACTACTTTATGCTGCAGGAATGGAGAAATATTCTAAAACTCTTCTTCCAGGGTTAAACACATGAGAATTGTCTTTACAGAGCTTATAAAAGGTTGGTTTTCTGCCCAGAATGTACAGCACCAAGCACATAACCACAACAGCTCCTATGAAAACCCCCTGGAGTTATTCCCCCACAGCTCAGCCTTGTATGCAAATGCCCATGGATTTCTCTGTTCCAGGATAGATGAGACTGTCACGCACTTGAGTTCAAAATACTCACAAAGTACTAATAATTGCCAAAAGTGATTGATAGCCTGCTCGTAATGTGTCTGCTTAAGCAATAAGTTTCACATTTACAACTCAGGTGCTTAGGATTCCTGTCTCCTACGGCTGTAATTAGGAACTGGAGAGCAATGCAAAGGGGTTTTGTGGTTTTTTTCCTGAAAAAGAGATAGGAATGCTTTATAAAGCCCTGCTGGGAGCAGACGATGGGATCCATGTGGTTGCATGGGTGGACAGGTACTAAATATCCTCTAAGTAGGAAAAGGCTTTATGGAGAATTGGGTGGTGAAGAAGGGGTTCTATCAAGTCTGGCAGAGCTACATGGCGTGGCTGGAAGACAAAGGGATGCTCCAAGTGAGGAGTCCTGGCTGGTGAGGGAGGCTGGGTGAGGGCTCTGGGCGATGCTCCAGGGCTGAAGGGTGCTACAGATAAGGGCCACAGGGTGGGGGAGAGCAGAGATCCACTGGGTGCAGCTTCTGGGAAAAGGGAAGGGCTGAAACATGGGAATAAAAAAGCCAGGTGGTTGCTGAGCTGCAGGAAGAGTCTAGAAGTGCATCGGATTTATTTTAATTTTTATTTTTTGAGCAGGGACGTGTGATCTGATCTTGCATCAGGGTCCCTGAAAGGCTCTGCCTGGCAAGGTGGATGGCTGAGGTACCTCAGCTCAGCATTGCTGGTCCTCAGTCACCCCTTTTCTCACACCTCTCCCCCACTTGTTCTGTGTGCTATGATGGTCCAGCAACCTGAAAGGGGTTTGCAGAGCCCAGGTACCACATACAACATGAATCTGGGGTCTGGTGACCAGCTGAACCTGTCAGACCCCACTGCACAAATTCCCTCAACTATTCTGTGTGAATAACACCTGCAAAGATGCTCCATGCTCTCTGAGCTTGAATGTGAAGCTCAGTGTTCTGCTCTCCCTAAGGACCTTGTTTTTATAGGGATGCACACCTCAAAGTCTTCATTGCATGCTAAAATATTAGATATTATATTTTATATGATTTTCATCTTATTGATCCACAGATCTTAACACAGACTCTTATGGGGTTTTTTTTCAGCTATATCCCTTATTTTCCATGTTCTTTTTTTCCCTTACCCTTTTCTGCATGCTTCCCAAATCAGTCTGCAAAGCAGGGAGTCCTCCAACATGGGATCAATTCCTGTCTGATTCATCCACACGCTAGGGTAATCAGTCAAATATTTGCCTTCCCCCTGTTTCTTTTCTTGCAGCAGGGCTGGAAGGCTGTTGAATTAATTTCTCCATGGCTGCTCCATCTCACAGGTTTTGAGTCAAGGTCCTACACTAATGTCTATAAAACCTGATGCTTGAGGCTCTGTTAAATTGCCAGGCTTAGCTTGGTGCTCTGGGGAATAGCCCGGCCACTCAGGAAACTGCCTGGCCAAGCTCTGCTGGGATTGCTGCAGCACTTTGAATTCACAGCCCACTCGATTTCAGATTAATTTCCCTGAGCAGACAAACCCAAAGTGACAGGAATTAGGAAGAAATTCCTCTGCAGGCAGAGCATAATAGGTGAAATTTCGTTTCATTTTGCTCTGCAGCAGCTGCTGCTGGTTCTTGCTGGGGACTCATTACACAAAGCAGGGATAGATCTGGTGTGGGCATCCTGCTCTTTGTGGGTGACCTTGCTCTCTGATACCTGGGATTTCACTGCTGATGTTCCTCATCCCTGCTGGTAGTGGGATATACCTCACAAGCTCAGCTAAACTCCCTGAGCCCCACTGTCTGCCTCCTCCAGGGAAATCAAGGAATCGTGAATGCTTAGGGTTGAAAGGGAACTTAAAGCTCAGGTTTTCCCACCTCCTGCCACGGGCAGAGACACTTTCTACTAGATCCGGTTGTTCCAAGCCCTGTCCAACCTGTCCTTGGACACTTTCAGGGATGGGGCAGCCACAGCTTCTCTGGGCAACCTGTGCCAGGTCCTTTCCACCCTCATCATAAAACATTCCTTCTTGATGTCACCTAAATTTGCCTTCTCTCAGTTTAAACCCCTGTCCCTTTCCCTGTTACACAGACCTTGTTCAAAAATATCTCTCCATCCCTACCTTTGCTAAATCCAGCCAGGAAACTGGAGCCCTGTCCTTTGGGTTAGGTGCCTGTCTCCCCTGCTCTGGCCAGTCTCAGCTCACCATTAGCGTTAATTATGGACAGGACTGGTCCTGCTTTGCCTTCTGCCTGCTGTGCCCACAGCTCTGGCAGGACCCTGGGGGTTCCCAGTGGAGTTTTGCTCTCCCTGCCCAAACCCAACATCCCTCCCCGCTGCCGCAAGCGCCTCTCCCTGAAGCTGGTTGCCACCTAGTGCACACTGAGCCGCCTGGCAGCCGACGAGCTGATCCGTCCCCGTGGAGCTTTCCTGGACCTAAACGGACCCTTAAAGGTCCCTTCCAACCCAAGCTGTTCCATGGAGTGTCAGGCTCGGGTGCATCATCTCCATCCCGCACGGGTTGCTGCCCCAGCGGGCAGAGATGACCACCCCGTCTGTCCTGTCAGCCTGTTGTGTCCCCATACAGGTCACCACTTCCCAATCACCCACTTGGACATGGTTTGGGCTCTCTAGAGTGTGTTTAAAAGCACTGAGGCTGCAGCACTCCTCAGTGCAGGAGTGGGATGTCTGGATTCCCCAGGGCTGGCAAAGGAGCCAGCAAGTGCTGGTCCCAATGGACACCTCGTATACATATATAAATATATAAATACACACATATGTGGCTGTTGTCCCACTGCATCCCACTGCCGGGAGCCTGGTGCAGGGTCAGGTTTCAGCCCACGGAGGTAATGGCAGGAAAGACAGGGAATTAGAGACATACCCTAAAGGTCATACCCACAGTGAGTGCCCTTGCTGTGACCAGCGTGGGGGACTGAGGGCACCCAGCTCCCCTCTTTCCCTCTGTGATCCATGCCTGCTTCTCCGTAGCTCTGGATGCCCCCGGAGCCCATGACATAGGTCTGCTGCCCTCTGGAGAGCCTCCTGTCAGCACTGAGTCCTTGGGCTGCTCTTTCTCACCTGGCTGAGGTGGTTTCTGCAGCACGTCGGGCAGGAAGCAGATTACCGGGAGGAACAAAGGTGATTTTGTCTGGGGAGGGGATGGGTACCTCTCTCGGAGCTCCAGCTTGCTGCAGCTGAGTGCAATGCTGGGGGCTGCCACTGCCCTTTCCTCAGCCCTGCCCTTCCCTCAGTATTTATAAATTGGCAGAAAATACCTAATAATGAACACCAAGATGTGTTATGAGCACAGCTCCAGCTGCACCGAGGCAGAGCTCAATATCAGGACAGGAAACCAAAGTGCTCTTGTACTGCATTTACATCTTTGCCCTCTCCTGAGGCTGCTGGACACAGGTTGGTTTGGGGGTGAGGGTTCCTCTCCTGGGACCCCACATCATCCCAGAGCAGCAGGAGGAATGGAGGAAGGAAGGGTGGCTCATCCCATTGCAGCATCCTTCATGTTGGTGCTCCCCAAAGCTCAGGTAGCAGCAGGAAACCCCTAAATGCTTGATGATTTAGTTCAGCAATCAGCAGGGGAATCCTGTCATTCATTATAAGCCAGCTAATGGCTCACAACAGCAACTGGTGTCCTGAGGATCAGCTCAGTCCCCTCCTTCCCTCCTGACAGCAAGAAGATGCTTTTTGTTTCAGCTTATGGCTTTTTTATATGGCATCAACTTCTTCTTTACATCCCCATAACATTTCCTGGCCCTGGCATAGCACATACAAATGAGTTTATCCCTCCTCTGTATCTTCCCAGCTAATTGAAAAGGAAAATCTGTTTTTATGATTGTTATATTTTTGGAGGCTGTGTTTTCTGCAGATTTGTGAACCACTTGTTTTCCCCAGCTTCCACCCATGGCCGAGCTGCTGCCAGAAAACAGATCTACTGGAAATGCCACCTGCTGCCATAGGAAGCTGTGGTAGGTGCTGCTCGTGGCACATGGCAGATGCTGGGTGGATGTGGGGATGGCCCAGACCCCTCCAGAAGCCACTCTTCCAGGAGCATCACAGATGTCCCTGACTGTCCCCGAGTGTCCCTGCCTGACTAGGCAGCAGGTCCATCACGAAGCACAAAAAGAGCTTTTTTTCCCTGGCGCACATGAGAACAGCCTTGCTGTCCTGTGGAATTTTATAATTAGCCTTTCTTATGTTGTGGCTGCTCCTTGAATAAGGCTGGCTGTGTTTTCTTTTCCTCAGAGCAGTGTAATCCCACAGCCTGACACTGCCAAGTCACTCAAAGCACATGCAGGAACGATGTAGACATGGGAAATGTCTGAGATGGTGTTCAAGTGGCCAGAGAAATCCTGGACAGGATGGGAAGCACCCTCAGGCTGCTGACCTTATCCCTGCATGTCCACATTAGGGCAACTTAAGCTCCTGGTCTCCAAAGTCTGGATGTGGATCAATGCTGGAGTTGATGATTCCCAGGCTGTGGGCCATGGCAGAGAGCCAGGACAGCAGGGAGTTTGTCAAAGTTTAGGCAAAACAGACTTCAAAGCCACCTTTGAAACTTGCACTCATAATCTGGTTAATTAGAACTTTGCTGCTACTGGGGAATAAAAATGCCTCATTGCTAATTACTGAATCTCGACAAGAAGGTAATGACAGAAGCAGTTGGTGACAGTTGTAGCCAAAGCTGGCTTTGTGAGGAGTTAAAACATGAAACACAGGCATTTTAAGGTGTTTAAAAATCTGGGCTTTGTGCAGGAGTGAGCAAACAGTCCAGCAGCAAGAGCCACGAGGCAAATGCTGCCTCTTGTGAGAGCAAGAGCAGGAATCTTGGGGCTCATGAGACCAACTTGTTCAAAGCCAAAAGCACACCAGGCTCCTGAAACTGCTGGGGAGCTTAAGATTTCGTAGACTGGGAAACCCTGTAGGTTTTGAGCTTCTTTTTCCATGGTCTCGAAGTCTGTTAAGACCCAAGAGTCTCACATTACCCAGCTTTTACTTGCAGTGATGGTTAAAAATGGTTAAAAGGCTATAATGGTTAAAAATTATTAAATACACACAATTCCTTTTAAAAGAAAAAGGTGCCCCAGTTGGGAGCTGAAGGAGACAACATGAATGTGTAGAGCAGGAGGTGGAGGAGGTGGATGGGAAAGGTTTCCAGCACAGGACATCCCTCACTGCAGGCTAAGAGCACAAGGATGTGGCAGGTCCCTCTAATGCCCTCAGCAGACCTGCCTTGGATGGCCAGGCAGGAAAAATCCTGAAAAAAAGGACCTCTAAAGGTAACTTCTTTCCAAGGAACAGGCAGGGAGGACCATGGCTTGTCTTAGGAGCAGGTTCACAAATCCCCCAGGAGAGGCAGGAGGTTGGGACCGTCCCCTCCCGCTGCATCCCAGTGCTGGCTCAGACATTGACAGAAATATTTCCAGCCAGATGGTTATTGCTGACTTCCTCTCCAGGTGGGCACTCAGACAGCTGAGGAGGGAGGTGGGAAGAAGCTGAAAAGCCCAAATCCTCTGAAAAAGCTTCTCCCTTCCCCTGAGGCGTAACCCAGGCTCCGCCAGCACCCAATTTAAGGATGTGTCCCTGCCTGCCTCCCTGAAACCCGAGCCATTCCCTCCCTGCCATGTCTCCTTAGCGGTCTTCCCTCTCTTCCCTTCTCTGTCCTTCTTCTTCTTCCCCCCCCTCCTCCTCCTCCCTCTCTTTCTCCTTTGCTTTTGGAATGACCTGCCCCAGCATGGGATGCAGGGCTGCCATCCTACTGTAACCCAGCAGCAGCAGCCCCGAGGGTGCAAAGAGATGATGGGCTGGACCTGTTCTGTTGATGGATGAGATCCTTTTTCTTCTCTCTTCTTCACTTTTTTTAAATTTTGTAAATAAGATCTCACCCAGAGAAAAAGTTCCTTCCTTATCCCCATCACCTCTTACCGGGAATATTAACTTTAATAATTATTTTTTAATTTTTTTTTATAACTAACTAGCCAGCTCTTTCCTTTATTTTAAAAGAGGATAGGTATCTCTGGGATTCGATATCCTCACCTTTATACTGGAGAGAAATTATCAAACAGGTATGTGGATTTATGATGCTTTATTTTTAGGTCAGGGTGGTAATTACAAATAATGGTCTGGCAGGGTGGTGGTGGCTGAAAGACTGTGATTTCTCCTGAAGTTATTGGAATAGTTAAAAAGTGGAAAAGTGACAAATAGAGAGCGGGGATTCATTCCAGCTGTGGCCAAAGGGTACAAAGGAGACCAAAGGGGACTGTAGGACTCATGGGGTGTCATGTCCAGGCAGGAGGAGGGAGTTTTCACCATGGGCAAAGAGCTGGTGGGGCACAGTGTGTCTGCTGTGGTGCATTATTTGGGGTGAAAGCAGGGACTTTCTGTGCCCCACGTTAGAGCCCTGGTCCTCGCCTGTGAGTTTTGCAGCAGCCCCAGTAGGCAGCACTTGTGCAGGATGGGGGTGATGTGGGATTTGCTGCTCCTTCCATCGGGGATGGTTTTACAGGACACTTGACAGCTTGAAGGACCTCGGTTTGAAGGGTTTTCCAGAAACTCACACTCAGCAACCCTTTAAATCATAGAATCATCACAGAATCAACAGAGGGGTTTGGGTTTGAAGGGACCTTAAAGCTCAGCTCAGTCCAGCCCCCTGCCATGGGCAGGGACACCTTCCATAGCCCAGGTTGCTCCAAGCCCCATCCATCCTGGCCTTGGACACTTCCAGGGATGGGGCAGCCACAGCTTCTCTGGGCAATGTTAAAGAGATCTTTTGCTTTGCTGCAGTGCCACGATGACTAATGATGGCTTCGAAGCAGTTTTTAATCTACAGACCTTCTGAACGGGCCCCAACACCCCTGGGTGCAAGGAATGGGGATCACTTTGCAGCTGAGCCCTAAGCACTGGGGCGAGGGTGGAGAAGCAGGTGGAAGAGCAGGGGCAGAGAAGGAAAATCAGGTTTTCCCTCGTTGGGGTGGGCCGTGGCACAGCATGGCAGTGGTTAATGCCCGCTGCCACCCTTCCAGGCAGCAGGAACGCGCTGGCTCCGGCACAAAAGCGGCGGGCGATGACAATGTCCCTGCGAGCAGGACGCGATGCCGGGCTTTGGCCGGGGCGGGCCGGCGGAGGGGCCGTCTGTCAGCCCTGCCCCTCCGGGGGGACAAAAGAACACTTTATTCGGCGCTGCAGGAGGGATGAATGGAGTATTGAAAGGCGCCACCTCAGCGAGTAGATTGGTTTTCATGCCCCATCACTGAGCCGTCTGTCTGCTGGCGGGTCTCCTGCAGACGCTTGGGATGCAGGAGCTGAGCAGGGACATCAGGGAGGACTAACGGGGCCGTGTCCCGTTCCGTGGAGGGTCCATCCCGCATCTCCATCGCTTCTTGCTGATGCGCATAAAAGCTCTTGGTCCGCCGTCATCTCTCTCTGGTGCAGGCAACAAAATCAAAGCCTTGAGCTGGAGGCTCTGGAGTCCACTCAAGACATAGTCTTGAGGGACCTTGGCTGGGCGTACTCCAGCACATGATCCCACGTGGGAGCTCTGCCCCTGCGTTTCTGCATGGGAAAAGCAGGAGCAGGAAAAGGCTGGATAAGGGGTTTCCACGGGAGGGAGGGTTCGCTCACTGATACAGCAGATTTCAAGATCCCTTCTCAAGTTTCTGACCGGCAGTAGATGACAGCAGTCGGTGTGCATCCCTTAAGGAGACGGTGTGCCTCATGCAGGCTGCAGGGATTACTTTTGGGTCTGCTGAGCTTAGCCTGAGAGCCTGGCTTTGCGTGTGAGAGCATCCTCACGATGGCACTGCTCCACCGGCACACGCTGCTGCCAGTCTGGCTGCTGGCACCGCTGGCACCGCTGGGATGTGGGTCTGGGCTCCCAGAGGTGTTGTGGCCAGCAGCACCAGCCCCGATGCCCCTCCCGAACAGTCCGTGAGTGAAACGGAGCTAGAAATCCACGCCTTCGGCAGAGATTCCTGCAGGGAGCAGTAAATGAAGGGGAAATGGAATCTTATGATATTTAATCTCTTCCCCATTTTCTGCTGACATTCCTGTTTGCTTTCCATCTCATCCCCGTGGAGTTTACATCTCCATCCCCCAGGGGAATCAGGTTGTCCTATAGACTCCAGAAATTTCTGTCTTGCCACAGAAATGCCTTTCCCCGCTTTTTTTTCCCACTGGATGACAAAAGAGCAGAGACAACAGAGGCCTCTGGCTTCCAGCCTCCTCTTCAGGGTGGGATGTGGCCCTTCAGCTTCATCTTGCCACTGAAAAAAAAGATAAATAAAAATATCTCTAGTTCTCCATAAATCCAGTCAGAATTACTTTTCACGTGTCTCCCGGTCACTGCTTGTGGGAATACTGAGGAGGGACATGTTCAGAGGTCCTGCATGGTCCTTGGTGGGCACATCACTACTAACTTCTGTCTGCATGTTTCAGGGACAACCTCCTCTGGATACCTGCCTGCGAAGGACCATTGTGCAGCAATGACACTCAGTCCTTGTCCGGCCACCCGGCGCGACACGGGGAGGTCGGACATCGGAATGCTGCCCTTTTCCTTGATGCCAGCTATGCTTCTCCTCCTCCTCCTCCTCTTCAGCCCCATCGGTGAGCTCCGCGTTGGGCGATGGGAGGGTTTTTAAGCACCCACGACCTCCCTCCGGCTCTCAGATTTGTGGGAAGTTTTTCTCCATGAGCAGAATGATCGTGGTGTCCCCAAGAGCACTGAGTGGGCACAGGGGATGGAGGGAGCACGTTCAGCTCTTACCTCTCCCCGTGACTGATGTGCGATGGAAAGATCAGCAGGGGAATGGGAAAGGCAGCTGCCAGCCCAGGATCCTGCTCCGGACAGCACTGATGGGAAGATGCTGATGGCCAAAAGATCCTCCCGGGGATGCTCCCCAGGACCTGCCAAAGCGATGGGTGGGATGAACACCCATCCCCTTAGGACAATGGTCCCTGCTCACTCCTGGCAGGTACTGTCCCTACAGGCTGGGAAGCATTTTAATCGCGCTGGGAAAAGCCATGCCCGCTCTGGAATGAGAGTGTACCCGAGTGCGGAGGCAGCGCAGTTATCCCGGTGTCACTGTACCCGTGTCATCACAGCCAGGCGATGGGGAACAACACATTCCTGCCTCAACAAACCCGCGCCAAGGCACAGCCAGACAGAAAACTGGCGATTCGGGTGTAGTCAGACACCCTAATTGAGTTAAATCAGGTTTTGCCTTCCCACTCCCTCAGCTGGAGATTCCCGTCCCCCTGCGCCCACACTCGAGGTGTGGGGACCCTGGGGGGACCCGCTGGCTCCGCCGCTGTCCCCAGCACCGCCAGGCTCTCCTGGTTCTCTTCCTTAATGGGCACAGATTAGTCGCTAACCAAGGGCGATTTGTCCTCCCATTTGGTGGCTTTGTTCAGCACTGGTGTTTACTCGAGCGCTTTCCCTTTTTCTTTTGGCTTTGTGAAGCTGGATCAGAGAAACACAGAGGGCTCTCTCTCTTCTCAAAAAAATACAGTTTTCCCCTCGATCCTCATTATGGTAGGCATACCAGGCATATTTCTTTCAGATCTCTCCTGACTTTGCTGGAAGATGCTCTTAAATGAATATTTCAGAGCTTTGATTTTGACTTAAAGGGAGATGAATATTTATCAATGTCTTTTTATCCACTGCTTTTTCGGCACTGGAGTGGACTAGGTGTTAAAAATCAATACAAACCAGCATGAAACACTCTTCCTAGAAACCCTCACATCTCCACATTTTTGGTGCAGAGGTGAGCTGAGTAACCCTCCCTCCCGTTTTCCAGCCCACAGGGCTGCCATGTCCTTCCCTGTTCTCTCCTTCAGAGGCTCTCTGCTCCCTTGGTCTTGCCTGTGTAATTCCCACTTCTTGCTGGCATCGCAGCATCCCTTTCCAGCCTGCCTGGTCCAGCTGGGGAGGGCAGGGATGCCCGACCATGGCTGGAGCATCCCCGTTGCTGATGTTGACTCCAGCTGCAGGCAGCATCCCTGCTAACTCATGGATACATCTAGACAGTTGCCTTATTCTTATTTCTCTTGGGGCTTCTAGGTCTTTCTTTGACAGCCCTGTTTTCTAGCTGACTTAATGGTCTCCCAGGCAACGTCCTAGCAAGGAAAAGGGAGGTGGGCTCATCTGCTCCGCTGTCCCCCCAGGCTCTCGCTGCCTCTCACGGCGGTGACATCCGCCTCCAGAGCAGCTGGGATTGACCTTCACGTCATTGCTCGTAGGCTGAGCGTGAAGCAGGACAGGGCTGGTCCAAGGCAGGGTGAGGAAAAGAGGTGACAGAGCCACCACGGGGGTTTATCAGCCTTTGGATGCTGTAATTAGCATCGAGGCATCATAGAATCGCAGAATGGTTTGGGTTGGAAGCGATCTTAAAGCTCACCTCGTTCCAAACCGCCTGCCATGGGCAGGGATGCCTTCCACTAGATTTGGAAGGATTTTGGAAGGTGTCACCCATGGGAGAGGGCTGTGCAGACACAGACTCAAGTCTGAGGTGCCTCAGATGCCTGAGGAATCTGTGCTCAGCTCTGGCATCTGCCAAGAGCTTGTGAACTCCCAGGGCACACAGAGGGGCAGCAACTGGGATGTCCATGAAGTCCAAACACCCGTCCCCATCCACTGCCCCCTGGATCATGCTGCTGTGACCTCCTGGACAAGCCAGAGCCCTTGGTATCCTGTGCTGGCAGCACCCCAGGGGGCACCCCAGATCGCCCAGCACTGGGGCTGAGAGGGTTTTTATGCCCAAATAACACCCAAATTGGAAGGGAGGCTCAGCCTGATGTGGGGAACAGGCTGCCAGGAGGAGCTTTGGCTTTCCCTTGGCCCCTCCGTAAGCATCCATACCCTGGGTGTGGGGCTGCTGGCAGGGCAATTCCAGAGCCCTCATTCAAACCCAGCTGCCTGGGATGGGGATGCATCCTTCATCCTGCAAAGGATTGACAGAAAGATTCCCAAGACCTGATCCGAGGCAGGACCCGCCTGGGGTGGCTGCTGCTGGTCACAGGGCTCTTCAGTGTCACACACATGTCATCCAGTGCCTCAAGCACAGTCCCACCACAGAGTCACAGTCACTCATATGCTGCTTCAGTTTCCCCCACTGTGAGGCAGATGAAGTGATGCCCATGAGGGAAAAGGGGTTTAATTTTTCCCTTACAAACCTCAGGTCTTTGCAGGAAAGGGAAGGGTGCAGGTCCTGCCAGGTCCTGGCCATGTCCACCCCATCCCTACTGCCATCAACCTCTGAGCTGCATCCCTCCTCTGCTTGCTGGGGAGAGCTGAGCTGATCCCTTCTCTTCTTCCTTGCAGGCACCACCTCTGAGCCTGAGCTATTGCCATTTCCAGGTGAGATTTTTCCCTTAAAGTCACTTTTCTCCAGGAAGTTTTGTAGTTGAAAAATGCATTTTTAATTTAAAAAAAAAAAAAAAAAAAGGATTTGGGGGGAATTTCAAGAAGGAAGCATATCAGTTTGGAACAAAAAGTGGCGAGAAGAAGCTAAACTCCTTTTACAGAAAGAAAATAGAGTTTCTTTATAATCCCTATTCCATTTATGATCCTGAGAGGGGAATTTTGCCACCTCCTGCTGAGTCCCTGTGCCATGCATCATACACAAGCAAATAATTCCCTTGATGTGGCTGGCACTTCCATGCCTGCTCCCTGTCACCAGCAGCTTGAGAGAGATCATCTCCATCCCACCAGCTCCCATGTGGGACCAGCTCCGGACGCATTCGTTGAGGATAATAAGAGTTTGCTAATTGCATCTTGTCACTTGTCACCCATTGTATGTCTACACATGGTGCCACAAGTCTGCTTTCCCCTTCTCCCGTTGGGTTATTGCCCATCAGGAGGTGAGGTAATGGGATGATCATAGAGCCACAGAATGGTTTGGGTTGGAAGGGACCTTAATCCCATCTCATTCCAACCCCTGTGACATGGGCAGGAACACCTTCCACTAAACCAGATTGGTTAAAACCCTGTCTAACGTGGTTTTGATATTGGTGCATCTCACTCATGTATTGAGAAATGGTGGGTCTCCATGTCCTCTGCTTCCAGCAGATGAAGGGAAGCCCATGTCCCACCACCAGGTGGGCAGCACCAAGCCAGCAGCTGCCTTGTGATACACAGAAGGGTCACCAGTTTATTTAAGGAGCAGGGATTTGGGATAGTTTTGCTCCCCATGACACCCATTGAGTGTTTGTCACCTCCTGGCCTGTCTCCTGCTGAGGGACCTCTCTCTGCCTGTCCTTCCAGAGATAAGGCTCTCCAACGGGCCCAGCCGGTGCCAGGGGCGTGTGGAGATCCTCTACAATGGCTCCTGGGGGACGGTCTGTGACGATGACTGGGACATCGTGGATGCCAATGTGGTGTGTCGCCAGCTGGGCTGTGGCCATGCCATCACCCTCCCAGCTGCCATGACCTTTGGCCAAGGGAGTGGGCCCATCTTCCTGGACAACGTGGACTGCAAGGGCTGGGAGGCAGCATTGAGCGAGTGCTGGAGCCACGGCTGGGGCATCCACAACTGCTACCACTACGAGGATGTGGCTGTCGTGTGCAATGGTAGTGAGGTTGGGTTCCTTGGGGGCGAGGAGAGCAGGGGGTTGCTGTGGGGCTGCAAAGCCTTGAGGGCTGCAGACGCCTTGGTGGAGCCCAAGAGTCGTGTTTCAGATTCTGTGCTTCTGATCCTGGGTCAGCCAAACCTCCTCTGCATCCTCCCTCCACCCTTCTCCTCAATCCAGGTCATGTCCCAGCTCCACATGCTGGTGCTCCATAAGGTGACCAGCCTGTTTTGTGTTCCTTGTCACTCCCAGCTCAGGGACTTTGTGAACTCTCCAGCACAATCCTTGGGGACAGAGCACGTGCCCACCCACGCTCCTGCCTCTGAGTCAGTTGCTGCCCCACTGCTCTTTTCCCTTCTGACTTGTCTTTCTTTAAATTGCTGAGCTTTTCAGTAGAAAATGTTCCCAAAGGTGAGAAAAACAGTGGGAAATGTTTGAACTCGGCAAGTGAAAGTGGAACAGCTCCATGTCGACCCCTATGTGCCCCACACATGTTCCTCCTGTGTAGCTACTCAGGGTTTACTCATCAGCCAGGCATCAGTGAGCAGTGAACGTGAGGCTGTGCAGACCCAGAGCAGCTGCTCAGTGAATTCCTGTGTCCTCCAGAAGTGGGGCTTGGAAAAGGAGGGATGGAAAGGCAGGGATGCTGGGTTGGCTGGTGGGTTGGACCAGCAGTAACCAGAAAACAGAGAAAAATGAATCATGGCACTGCTGGAGAGAAGAGGTGGAAGGAGTGAAAAAGGAGGTGGGGGAGATGGGTCTGAGGGCACGGGAGTGGCTTGAGCCATTGGCAGAGACCTCTTGTCAGGGCAGTGCAGCTGCAAACCCCTCTTTCTTTCCCTGTTGGGGCTAGTTTGGTGCAAACCCTCCTGGAGCAGCAGGGTGGGAGGGACCCCTCCAGCTTCGGGGAGGAGCAGCAGCAGGTGCCACCTCTGTGCTTCCCTTTGCAGAGTTCTCACCCACGCAAGCCAGTGAAGGACCGACCACCAGGACCCTCACAGCCTCGGTACAGGATGGGGAAAGTAAGCTGCTCGACTGCTGCTTGCAGGGGGGACATCCTGGCTGAGGGCAGTGTCCCCCATTATCATCTGCTGCCCCTCTGTGAAGGGGGGGGGAGGACCGAGGGGGAGACCCCCAGGGACCCCATCATCATGCTGGTCATGGCCAAACCCTATCCCAGTGCTTTCCAAGGCCTCCAGGCTGTGTTGCCCTAAAGCATCACCCTTTTCCCACTCTCTCTCACTCGGTTTCTTTGCCATCACGGGCACTGCCAGGTCCAGGCTCGGTGGCATCGCCGTGCCACGTGCAGGGACACAATGTCCTTCTCACCACGTGCTGCCACCCTCCAGGTGACGGCAGCATCCGTCTGGTGAGCGGGCCTGACACCTGCCAGGGCAGGGTGGAGATCTTCTACCGCGGGAACTGGGGCACCGTCTGCGACGACGACTGGGGCCTGAGCGATGCCAGCGTGGTCTGCAAGCAGCTGGGCTGTGGGCAAGCCCTGGATTACAAGAGCAATGCCTACTTTGGCTATGGCACAGGACGCATCCTCCTGGATAATGTCAACTGCGACGGCAGCGAGCCCTTCCTCTCCGCCTGCTACAGCCTCGGCTGGGGCATCCACAACTGCGGCCACCACGAGGACGCTGGGGTCATCTGTGCAGGTACCAGGGCAGGGGGAAACCCTGGGACATCCCTTGGGACCCTTGGGACATCCTGGTCTCCAAGGAGAAATGGTCTCGGAGAGATGCTGAGGTGCTCAGGGTTGACCAGGGACCGGGTTTTGTGCTGTAGGAGCATCCTTGCTCCTTATCTGCCCTCACCCCAGTGCTCTGGAGCAGGATGCAACACTGCACAGAGAGAATGGGACATGGCTGGGGTGGTGATTTGCAGGGGAAATGCATCTGCCATCGTGCTCTTTCCCTCTGCCATTTCCCTGCTCTGCTGGCTGGAAAACAAGCTGACCGTGTCCGGAAGGAGCAAGTGGCTGCCAGGGGCCAGGCACGATGCCAGGCTCAGCCTGCCTCCCCTTCCCCTCCTGAAATGATGTATTTCTGCTATTCTCTGCTGATTACTGTTTATAATGTTAATAATCCCCCTGAATTCCCTCATTACCATGGTTAATGATGGGAGCAGTAAGTGCCAATGCTTTTCCTTCCCCACTATTAATGGACAAAGGGGCTGATGCAGGAGAAAAAGGACAATTTTCTCAGGCTGGTCCTTTCCTTCCTAAACATCCCCATCCCCTCTGGCACCTCCCTTGGGCACAGACCTGATGGCAGCACCATGCACAGCCCTTGCTCAATGGGACAGGGGATAATAAAGCATAAAAGGCATTGAATCCTGATGATAAACCTTCCACGTATACACAGAAGGAAGATCCCATGTGGGACCCCGGTGCTTGGGTTGAGGTGGAAAAGCCCCATTTCCAGCACATGGGCAGCAGGGATGTGCTGATGGACATGGCCTGTCCCCATCCCCATTGCCCTGGAGCACTCAGATCACAGAATCATAGAATCACAGAATTATAGTATCAGGCTGGAAAAGACCTCTGAGATCGTCAAGTCCAGCCACCCCAGGTGTTTCTCCCAAAGTCAACACATTCACAGCTGTGCAGCTTCTTCCTGCATGTCACCTCTGTCCCTCTGTGTCACTGCAGGGCTGGACACATCCACCATCACATCATTCACCACTTCAATGTCCTTGGACTCCGAGGAGACACTCACAGCCACGGCCACAGGTAGGAGGTCAGCAATCATTCAGTTGGGGTCTTGCTCAGGGAGGGGACCTCTGTGTCCTGCTGTGACCCAGCACAGTCACCCTGGGTTCCTGCCACGTGTGGGTGACACTCGGGAGGTGACATTGCCCCTGGCAGGAGCTTGCCATGGGGCAGCTGTGGTGCTGGTGGCTGCTGGCACTGACTGGAGGAGGGGCAGCGGGTGCTGGATCTGGACCCTCCCAATGCCTGTGTGTCCCCACACTTGTCCCAGCAGTGACAGACGGCAGGGACCAGCCATCCCAGGCCACCGAGGTGGCCACCACCATGCTCCTGACTGTTGAGCAGGAAAGTAAGTGTGCACCTGCTGTTAGTCCTGCACGGGGCTCCCCATCCTTGGGGAGATCACCCCACATCCCCAGGGCTCACCCCACAGCCTCAGGACTCACCCTATGTCCCCAGGGGCTCAGCTGACATCCCCATGCTCCCATGGGCTCACTCCATGCCCCACAGGGGATGCTCCCACATTCCCAGGGGTTACCCCATAACCCAGGGGCTCATTCCATGCCCACAGGGTTTTGCCTCACATCCCCAGGGGGTTGCTCCCATGTCCCCAGGGGTTACCCCATAACTCAGGGCCTCACCCCATGCCCACAGGGTTTTGCCCCACATCCCCAGGGGGTTGCACCCACATCCCCAAGGGTTACCCCATAACCCAGGGGCTCATTCCATGCCCACAGCGTCCTGCTCCATACCCCCCGGGGGTTGCTCCCATGTCCCCACGCATCACCCCGTTACCCAGGGGCTCACCCCATGCCCTGAAGGTTTTGCCCCACATCCCCAGGGGGCTGCACCCACGTTCCCCAGGGGTTACCCCATAACCCAGGGGCTCACCCCATGCCCCGAAGGTTTTGCCCTACATCCCCAGGGGGCTGCACCCACGTTTCCCAGGGGTTACCCCATAACTCAGGGCCTCACCCCATGCCCACAGGGTTTTGCCCCACACCCCCAGGGGGCTGCACCCACGTTCCCCAGGGGTTACCCCATAACCCAGGAGCTCATTCCATGCCCACAGTGTGCTCCATACCCCCCGGGGGTTGCTCCCATGTCCCCACGCATCACCCCGTTACCCAGGGGCTCACTCCATGCCCTGAAGGTTTTGCCCCACATCCCCAGGGGTTACCCCATAACCCAGGGGCTCATTCCATGCCCACACCGTCCTGGTCCATACCCCCCCGGGGGTTGCTCCCATGTCCCCACGCATCACCCCATAACCCAGGGGCTCACCCCATGCTCCCTGGGGACTCACCCCTACCCCTGGAAGGTGAGCAGGGGGACACCTCCCTGCGGAGCCCTGGTCCCCCCACGCCGTCGTGGCTGTGCCGGGGCCCCCACGCAGGTAGCAGCTTGCGGCTGGCGAACGGGAACGGGACGTGCCGCGGGCGGGTGGAGGTGCGGCACGGCGGCACCTGGGGCACCGTCTGCGACGACGACTGGGACTTCCCCGACGCCCAGGTGGTGTGCCGGCAGCTGGGCTGCGGGGCTGCCCTCGCCGCCACCGTGCTCGGCTCCTTCGGCTACGGCAGCGGGCCGGTCCTGCTGGACAACGTGGGATGCGCGGGCGGAGAGGCTCGCCTGGATGACTGCTTCCACCTGGGCTGGGGGCAGCACAACTGCGGCCACCACGAGGATGCCGGGGTCATTTGCCGAGGTGAGATGTTGGGGGGAGCCCGGTGGGCGGCAAGGTGGGAGAGAGGGGGTGTCCAGTGAAGGACAGCTCAGCGGAATGGGAGAACACTGAGATAACGAGTGTAGGGAGGATTTTGGTCATGCTCAGGCTGGCTGCGAGAAATGGGGTGTCCAGAATGGGGTGGTGGGTGATTATGAGCCCCCAGGCCCCAGGGTTCCTCCTGCCCGTGGAGGTATAGCGGCAGCACAGTGGTCGGTGCTGTGGTGCAGGTGATGATTGGAATGCGAGTACCACCTCTGGTCTCTGTTTGTGCACTTCCCTGGAAGCACAGTGGCTGCACATCCCACCCCACATAACCCTGCATCTCTGCCCAGCCATCCCACACCACTGCTGGGGTGCCCTGACCTGACTCGGGGCGGGGGCACAAGTGTCCCCTGAGTCACTTTTCCCACCCCTTCCCCACTGCACCAGGTGCTGATGATGCTGGAGACCATTTCCAAGAAGCCACTGCTACAACCACCACGTTGGTCCCGACTCGTCCCACGGAGGGTAGGTACTGAGGTGTCACCTGGGGACCCTGTGCCAGCCCTGGGGATGCTCCACACTGGCACAGGGTGGAAATAGAGGGGGCTCAGGGAGAGGCACAAGCTTTGGCAGTGCCTGAAGCGTCCACCTGGAGCAGCCTACAGGAGGGGGAAAAGCCATGGCCTCTCCTGGTGCCCTCAAGCCTGGTTCAGAAAGAGGTGGCAAACCTCAGGTGATGGATCATTGGGTGATGTAACTTGGTGGGGAGAGGAGGCGATGGATCAAAGGGGCTGAGCCAGAAGCAGAAATTACTGTCTGTTCTTTCAACCTGAACATCCACCACAATTTCCTGGGGCTCAATCCCATCTCTGATGCTGACAAGTGATCACCTCTCTGTGCTCCTGACTGTGCAGAGGCAGTGGGGGAGCTGTGGGCAGCAGCAAACATCTGCTGAGCCTTGGAGAGAGCAGGCTGTCCTGGGGTGGTGGAGAGGGG
>JAWWEE010000048.1:6553601-6622159 GCA_035221455.1 Xenops minutus | reverse complement strand
CTTGGAAAGAGCAGGCTGTCCTGGGGTGGTGGAGAGGGGGATGCAGTGCTGGGGTGGGCAGGGGCTGCCTCACTCCGTGCCCTCCACAGGGTCCCTGCGCCTGGTGAACGGCAGCCACCGGTGCGAGGGGCGCGTGGAGATGTTCTACCTGTCCCAGTGGGGGACAGTGTGTGACGACGCGTGGGACCTGCGGGACGCCAAGGTGGTGTGCAGGCAGGTGGGCTGCGGGCACGCCATGGCAGCCTGGGGGGAGGCTCGGTACGGCCAGGGAACGGGCTACATCTTCCTCGACAACCTCAAGTGCAAGGGCCACGAGCCCTCGCTGCTGCGCTGCTCCCACATCCGCTGGGACGTCCACAACTGTGACCACTCCGAGGATGCCGGTGCTGTCTGTGACATCCTATGACTGCCCGCCTGCCGGGACCCTCCTGCAGGTAAGGGGGCACAGGGATACTGGAGGGAGCCTGGGGTGATGCCCACAGAGAGGGCTGAACCCTGAATGCTGGTCAGGGACACTCACTCTCTGCCTCAGTTTCCCCACTCACCCCACGAGGGCACTGGTTGAGCCCCCTGTGGGTGTTTGGGCTACAAGAGTTGGAAGAGCTGGGTGAGGACCAGGCTCTCCTCAGTTTAAAAAATACTGGCTGAAGCTTTTCCCCCTCAAAATGCTCCCTGGAAAAACAAAACCACTTTAGGTGTGAAATCTGGTTGGTTTCAGCCTTTTCTTTTAAGAGAGGAGGAGAGAAAAATGGACTTTCTGCTGTGAAAATGACGTTAGATTATACTCAGAAAATGTAAAAAGGGGGCTGAAATCTCACCAGGATGTTCCAGTGGCTCTGCAGTGAGTTGCTGCTGTTCTACAATTTGCTTTGCAACCCCCCCAGAAATCCCAATACCAGCTTTTTCTTCCCATTTTTGCATCAGAAATACTAATTCCTCCCTCATTTTCATGCAGCAGAAATGCAGGCATTGGATCTCACGCCATCTGCAATCCTTGTGCCCATTTTCTGCTTCTTCTGCAAACTCTGTGGGGTTTTAGGAGAGCTCAAATGAGATTTTCCTTCCTGGGGGGGCTTCAGCAGAACCAGTCCCTGCCCCAAAAAAATCCCCCTGGGGAGTGGGAAAGGATGGGGGTCCTTGTAGCCTCCCCATCCTTCTCCATCCTCTGCCATCCGGACGTGCTGGCTTTGACTGCTGTCCCATAAGCTCTGCAATGCTCCATGCTCTGAGGTGCCCAGGGCAGGCAGGGAGCTGGCAGACAGGATACAAGCAGATGGAAAGCCACAGGGAAGACCCCAAATCCCTTCCCAGTGCAAGGAAAGGGACCCAGGAGCCCAGTCCCTCCCCAGTGCCACATCTTTGGGGTAAAGGCTGTTTCCCTCCCAACTCAGGTGGAAGGACCCAGCGTGCAGTACCAGTCGCCTTCACCACCAAGTGTTTGATTCCTAATGGGACATCAGGAAAATGATCTCTGTGTTCTCATGGATGGGGTGGAATGGTGGGAGAGGGCTCATGCAGCAGCACAGAGCAGGTCCCCGCTGCTCCCTCTGCTGCACTCACTCCTCTGTGCAATTCTTTTGTTAATAATAGACTGTGCATATTCCTGGGTTGGGTTTTTTGGTTCTCCCATTTTTTCTTATATGTGTTTGGGTTTGTTTTGTGAATAAATAAAAGCTCTTTGGAAGTGCTCTGAGACGTGGCTTGTTTCTCTGTCACCCCCTCAAAGCCCTGGGCAGGAGCAAATGGCTGGGGATGCCCCAAACCTGGAGGAGAAGGCTCACCTCTTGCTGTCAAAAATCGGTGTGAATCCCTTGCTGGCCCCCAGTCAGTCCTTGATTCCTACCCAGCTGGGGGCCCATCTTGGACCTCTCCACACCCCAACTCTGGGGGTACAGCCCTGAATCCCACCAGGCTTGGGCTTGGGTCCAGCTGCGGGTTCCTTTGGGACTGTCCCTTGGCAAATCCAGGCTGGGTTTTGGTTTTAAACAACACCCTGCTCTTCTTGGCTTTGGGCTTTGGGCTGGGAAAAGCAGGTCCTATTCTCCTGGAGCTTCTCACTTCCACAGCCTGCAATCCAGCAAGCAAAGGGTTTCCAGCCGGGAGACACAGCAGCCTCCTCCCTTGTCTTCCAGCCTTTTCTCTTGCAGCCAGCTTGGAATGGGCTGGGATCCACAGGGAACCCCCCAGACAATCCACAGCCAAGCTGGACATCATCTCCGTGAGAGCAGGGAGTGACAGGCAGGGTGGGAGCAGGGTATCAGCACAGGGAATGCCCTGGAGCTGGGTACCAGTGTGGAGGATGCTCTGGAGCAATATACCAGCGTGGGGGTGCACTGGAGCAGGGAACAAGCACTGGGAATGCTTTGGAGCAGGGAACCAGCACAGGGAATGCTCTGGAGCAGGATACCAGTGTGGGGGATGCTCTGGAGCAGGGTACCAGGGTCAGGATTCTCTGGAGCAGGGTACCAGTGTGGGGGATGCTCTGGAGCAGGGTACCAGGGTCAGGATGATGTGGAGCAGGGTACCAGGGTCAGGATGCTCTGGAGCAGGGAACCAGCACAGGGGATACTGGTGGTGTGAGAGCATCCTGCCATGGGACCACAGCCAGGCTGCAGCGGTTGCGTGGGAGCTGGGATAAGCCGAGGTTCCTGCCCAGCTCTTATCCTCTTGCCGACGTCAGCTGTTTCCCGGTGCCCAGAGCAGCTGCAGTTCCACATCGGTCGATGCCATCGATTAGTTCCTCTCCCCATCCCTGGGGAGGGGATGGTGGGGGGGGATAGCAGGGAGGAGAGAATAAATATTTCAGCAGGTCCAGGCAAAAGCTGGGGTTATTTTGGGGCTGGGATTTATGGACTATTAGGAATAAGGAATGAGTCTGTGCTGGGGAGAGGAGACCCATTAATCCAGGCTGAAGGAGCACAAATGAGCAAGGGGAAATGGAGGAGGCTTTAATTACTTCACCACGTTCTAGAATAATAAGCCAACCTCTGGCTGAGCATCGGTGTGGGGCTCAGGAGTTCTGCTCCTCAGAAACCGGGGCAGGCAAGGAAGCACTTGCAATTAAATCCCCCCCATCTGTGCTGGGAGGGATGGGGATCCCATTCTAGGACCAGCGTAAGACCAGTACAAGCCAGTGATATGGAGGATGCCCTGCTTGGAGAGGGTGCAGACTGCAGGGATGGCTGGAGGGGCCCGTGGGTGGCTGCCTGGTCCCAGGGATGCCCTTCCAGGGCTGGGCCAGCCCTGGCACCCACCGTGCCCTGTTAAGGCAATCCCATCTGTGCCTGTAACCGGAGGAGCTGGGCACCACCCGGCACAGGGTGAGTCAGTGCCCGAGGCAGCCCTGGCCCGGGGAGCATCCCTGGCTCTGCTTCATCCCGCACCACCTGGGTGACCTTGGGCTCTGCTCCGTTCCCCGGTTCACTGTGCTCCCCCTGCTCTTCCTGCTGCCTCTGCATCCCCCTGCGTGCCTCAGTTTCCCTGGGGGGCACCGGGAGGGTGGCCCTGGCACACCTCTTGGCACCCTTGGGAAGGTGCACAGACCCGGCTACCCTGGCTGGGGGCGGGGGGGCATTCTTTACCCTGGAGGTGCACCGAGGGGCAGATCTGCCCCCGCCGGGGCAACCTGCCCCATCCCTTGCGGTCAGAGGTCCTGAGGATGCGGGCTCCCACGTGGCAGGGATGCAGGGCAAGGACCGCCTTGGACCACCTCCGATGGAGCGGGTGAGGACCTGGACTCCCTGCAGCATCCCTGCAGCACTGCAAGCCTTTTTCCCTCGGGACCACGGCCCGTGGCGCCAAGGTCACCCAGGGGGACCGCGGTGGGGCGCAGGAGCTGCTCAGCATCCCCTCGCCCCGCATCGTCCTCCTTCCCCGCTCCTGCCGGGGCTGCCGCCGCGGCTCCCACTGACGTCACCCGCCGGAGCCAGCAGCTATTTTGGGAACTGCAAAGTCACTGGCGCAATTAGTCGGCTGGCAAAGGCAGGGGGACGGCGGGGGGACCGGGGGGGGACCGGGGGGACGGCTGCGCCCCGCGCCGTGCCGAGCCGTGCCGTGCCGGGGGCTGCGTGCCCGTGGTCCACGGGGACCCGACTCCAGCGCTCCCTCGGCCAGGACAAGCGGCCACGGCTGCAAATCCTCCCTAACCCATCCATCATCTCCTCCTCTCTGCTTTTTTTCCTTTTTTTCCCCCCCTTTCTTTTTTTTTTCTTTTTTTCTTTTTTTTTTAATATTTAATTTTACTTCTCTCGCCTGGCAGGAGCACACCCCACGTGGGCTGTTGGAAATGCTGGCCAAAGCCAACTCGCTGCCGCCTCGCTGCCGTGGCTCCCGTTTGGGGAGAGGCAGGACAGCAATGTGCTGGCTGCGGTGCTTCCCGTGGGTGAGGGGCTGCCCTGCGGGTGGGACCGGGGCTTCGGTCATGCCCCGGGTGTTCTGTGCCAGCTGGGTCCTTGGTTTAACCCAGTTTGCATCCTCCTGGCGTGCAGGATGGGTGATCCGGCTACACGGTCCCAAATTGCCTGTTGTGTGCCATCCCAGGGATGGGGAGGAGGGTGGGCTGCTCTTACAGTGGAGGGACAGAGGGACACTTGTCCCCGGGGCACGGCACAGACAGTGGGGTCCTGCCCCGCAAGTGACCTTGCAAGTGACCTGGAGATGCTGGGACGATTAGAGGGGACAACTGGGGTGCTCAGCCACCCTTTCCAGTGCTGCTTGCTTTCTTTGCCCACCCTCCTTCCCTCCCGGCAACCTTCAGGGCATGGACAGGGGAGACATGCACAGAAATGCTGGGAGAAGCTGATCCTGGCAGGCTCTAAACACCCCAAAAGTGGGGCTCACAATATCGTTTAAAAATCCCCAGGCTTTTCCATCTCTGCATCTTTCACTCCCATCCCCCAGGAAAAAACACCCCAAATCCTTTCTCCCAATGCCTGGAGAGGTGCCATAGCAGGAATTGCTGTTCAGCTTCCCAGATCCCGAGCTGAGGCTTTGGGGAGACCCACAGGGCTGGATCCATGGCCATGGTGGAGGTGACTGGTGCTGGCAGGCTGACACTCACCCCCTCCACAACCCTCAGAGCCCCACTTTACCCCTGGAGGGGGAATCCCTGCCCGTGCTGGGGCTGGAGGAGCCGACAGAGGTCCTGGGGTGGGGATAGACAGGGATGAGTGGGACCATAGGGAGGCTCTGGGGGTGACAGGGGCTGTGGGACGGCAGTGGCAAGGTGGGAAGCGTGTGTCCCCTCCCCAGGCTGGAGGAAGAGGCCGTGGTGGTGGGGCTGGGAGCTGTGAGGCTGTGCTGAGTCACGCTGCAGAGCTGCGAGCAGGACTGCAGCAAGCGGCTCGGTGTGACAGCCCTGTCCCTCCCGCCTCCGGCTCCTCGCCTGCTCCTGCGGGGACAGGATGCTGATGTGGGGGTGATGCCCAGCCTGGGGGGGTCCCACTGCACCCCAGGTCATGGCTGTGTCAGTGTTCCCCACCCTTCTTGCATCTCCTCAACCCCCTGCCCTCCAAGAGAGATGGGGCAGCTCTGGGGTGGGGATCCTGGTGTACCCGGGAAGGGATGGGACTGTCCTTGGAGGATGAGTGTCCCCAACTCCAGTGAAGGAAGGGTGTGCCCAGGTAGCTGTGACATGGGGGGACAGCAAGGCCAGGGGGTCACTGACTGCCAGCACAAACACAAAAAGGCAGCCACTGGGTGACTTCTGCCTGGCACCAGGGAGGTGGGGGATGGATTGTCAGAGACACCCCCCAACTCCCACGAGACCCCCCCAACTCACACCCAGTGCCACCGACCCAGGACACAGGGCTGAGCATCCAGCCCTCCGCTGTGTCCCCTGTCACCACACAGGAGAAAGCTTGAGGCAGGTCCCCACTGCAGAGGGAAACTGAGGCACAGGCAGGATTGGCCCCAGATGTTGCCACCTCTCAGGCTCAGAGCCTGGGGCAGCCCTGTCCCTGCAGGACACTGGTGACCACCCTGCCTGGTGCTACCCACTGGCCCTGCAGAGCTTGGAGCTCCTTCTGGAGGGGCTGAGACAGCCAGGGCTTTTTTTAGGTGCTCCATAAGTGCCGTCTGGGCGGTATTTATATCGGCTCCTTAAATAAGAGCTGCCATCCGAGCACGACGCGCCTGCTTAATTATTAATGCCCCGCAGGGAAGCAGCATGCCTGCCTGATCCCAGCCCACCTTCCCACTGGGATCCTGCATCGTGGGGCCCCCCAGCTCCCCACCACCACCCAGGGCGAGTTACCAGAACCCAGCCACCCCAGGGCACCCCAGCTTCCCACGGGAACATGCACAGTGTGGGAGCATCTTCCCGGGGGCTGGGAGGAAGGCTGTGGGGAGATTTTCCAAGTGGAGAATGGTGTGGTATGGGCACTGCTGCAGTTCTCAGTGGGTATTAGGGATAAGAGGGAGGTGGGATGGGAGCTTTCCCATCTCATCTCTGGCTTGAGGTTGTTCCAGGGAAAACCATCCCTGGAAGCCCCGAGGGATAGGGGCAGCCCTGCTTCATGGCAGGGCTTATGCTAAACAGAATGGGAGGGCAGCTGCTGCAGCAGAATTAATTTGGGCTCAGAAAGTGCTTTGAAAGGCTGAGATGAAAGGCCAGGACTGGGTACAAAGCGCTGCGGCTCCGCAGACGGGGGGAAGGAGCTCCCCACAAAGCATCCTCAGTCTGCCATCAGCCCCATCAGCCACGGCCCCTCCATCTCCTCCTGCCCCAGGTGAGGCAGCATCCTGGCTCTGGGGAGTTTTGGGGAGGGTTGGTGAACCCCTGAGCTCACCCAGCTGTTGGTTGTGGGGTCCTGCCTTGGGTTTGGTGTGACCCCCCTGCTCTGGAGTGTAGCAGGGTGGAGGGTGCTGGGCTAGGATGCTGGGAGGCTGGGGTGGGCTGCTGGTGGGTGCAGGGGAGAGGGGACATCCTTGGCCTGCTCTTGGGATGTCTCCCTTGCTGTGTTACAGAGCCAGGCTCACAGCACCAAGGTGGAAAAGGGTTTAGGGGGCCACAGTGTTGTGGTGCTGGGGACAGGCAGTCTGGCCCAGCAAAGGGTCAGGCAGGGAGGACATGAGGGCAAAGGGGCAGGCAGGGAAGGGGACACTGAAGACAGAGGTTTCCTCACATTGTGTTTCACCAACATAACTGCAAGAGTCACAAAACTGCTTCCCTGGGTAACCAGCACCTTCCTCAGTGTAACTCAAGCAGCAGGACTTGGGGTGAGCACCCAGGCAGGGAGCCCTGGGGCTGTGCAGGAGCCTGGGCAGCATGCTAGGGATGGGACCCGTCCCAGCCCCACATACTGGCCCAGGGGAATGCCACCCTGTGCCCTCTGTTCTGCCCAGCTTTGCCACCCACTGGCTGAAGACACACAGCCAGCACTGGGTCTCTGTTGGTGTAAGGCATGTCAGTGGCCCTATGGTGACAACCCTTGGCATGGGGACAGGCTGGGACACCTGCAGCAAGCACCACCCATGGCATCCCACTCACTCCAAGCAAGCAGATGTGGAGGGAAAGAGCACATGGGAAGGGACACGCAACCATTGCACTCCCACAGCAAGCGAGGGGTGAGGATTTCTGGATCCATTTTCGGAGCAGTCAGCAGCCAAACCCAAGCAAACCTCCAAGTCACAGAGAATTTCCTGCCTTCCCTCACGGTGTCATAAGGCATTGACAAGACGTAATGGGTAAAGGAAGAAAATGCGAAGAGAAAGACTCATCTTCCAGGCCACAGGAATTAACAAAGTGGCACATTTGAATGCGCTGAAGTATTTTTAATTCTGTAGGCAGAATCGAGGTTATTAGGTTTTTCTGGGACATCTGCAGAACAGACCCACATCCTTTGGGTCGTTGTGATTTCCCAACCCAGCAGCTGCCCCAGGCTCTCACCGAGGGGTGTCTGTAGGCACCAGAAAGAGGTGGGAGAAGGCATTAAGTGATGTCCAGCCAGGTGACACCTCCAGCTGCCCACCAGAAGCTTCTAACAGCCCATTCACCATCCAACCTTCACCCTACTGCTGCCCAGACTGTAAAACAGAGGAATTAGTTATTGTGAGGAGTGTTGATTTATGCTTGGAAGCTCCAAAAAGGGAGTTGGATTCACTGCAGTTAAATATTACAGCCAGACTGCTATTCTGAAGAATTTACAGTGTTATGAATATCCTGTTCTGACCTGTGATGGGGAAGAAAATCATCTGCGTTAGGAAATGTATTTATGGCTCTGATGCTTTGACAGGAATAAATCACTATTTGCTCGTTTTGGGGCAAAAACAGGGTCACTGTAAATCGGCAGAGCTGGGCTGGCTGAGATCCTGCTGGGTTTATGGAAAATACTAGATAAGAGGCATAAGATTTGTATGGAAAGGCAACAGTTTTTATTAGGACTGTTGATATATTTGGAGAAATCAGAGGATCTTCCAGGTGCACAAGCACCTCTTCAGGTCCAGGCTTGTGTTCAATATTGTCCACGAGAACCCAGGAATTGTACCCAAGGGATAATATTATTTATTTTCCAAGATATAAGGTTGCATATATCCAACCCAAATGTAGCAGCATCACTCCAAAGGGGATGAGCAGGGAACCTGCTCTGATTCCTACTTAGATAGCCCTGCTCGGTTTCGGTGATGCCTCATGGCATTTTTAGGTGCCTCCAGATTATTGTTGAGAAATTATAGCAATAGCTGAAAAAAAAAATAATTTGGGAACGAAACTCCTTTAATATCCTCTTGCATTCTGCACTTTTTTTACTCAAACTCTCTCCCAAAGCTGGCGTCAGAGAGAAAACAACACAACCCCTCTGCAGAGCTCTCCAGAGATGACGGCGAGCCCCCTCAGGAGAATGAATGAGCCTTTATCAGAGAAGAGGAATAAACTGCCCTTGTCCGTGGGAGCTCTCCTTGGGATGGCTGGGGCAGTAAACAAAAGGCAGGCACAAAGGCTGTTCTCACTGTGGAGCCACGTGCACTGCGGGGTGTGAGGCTGGGGATGAGAGCAAGGGAGACAGTGTCTGATTTTGTACAGGAAATTGAGAGGATCCGGGCGTATTTCTGGTTTTATTTATCGGGGGGGGGGGATTTCTTCTGCTCTCGGAAGCCATAAACAAAGAAGGATTTTGTGTTCAAACAAATCCAGGCAACACAATTCTCTGTATTTTGTAAAGCAGTGTTAAACCCACAATAAAGATGGAGATCTCACCCCAAAAGGGTGTTGTTCACCATCACAAACCACCACCACCACCAGTATTCCCAAACCAGTTTGTCCCCTCCCATATGGGTGAGGCTGTGGCCAGGGGCTTTGAACAGCCACAGCAGGCTGTGGACACTGGCACGTCCTGGTGCCACCAAGGGTTCCTGTGAGGTTTCAGAAGGAAACCTCAGGGTTGGGAAAAGAGGAGTAGCTGAATCCTCTGAGATCATCCTCACACCTCCCAAAGCATCTGCATGGGGACAGTGGCATTACGAAGGGCCGGGGATGCATGGCTTGTGAAGGAGGATGGTGGTGGCCCATGCAGAGCTGTGCATAACCACTGCCTGGCTCTCTCCAGCCAGGATAAAGTGTTTCCATTGGGATCCATGCAGTGTCATTCATTAGACTCCTTTCCTTTCTCCCAGCACTGCAGCATCCTCTCAGTGTTGCTTTATCCACAGGCTTTTTAGGAAAACAGGGTCCATCAAACCCCTTTCTTTCCTCCCAGTGCCACAGCCTCCTCTCAACATCACTTTATCCATAGGTTTTTTAGGAAAGCAGAATGACTTATGGCTCCAAACGGTGCTCCTCACGCAGCAGGAGCCCTGCATGGCCGGAGCAGACACGTGTTTTGATCCCATGGGTTATTGATGAGCGAGTGCACTGTGTGCCCAGGCTGGCTGCCATCAATTATCCAGCGTTGCTCTCCAGTGGGAATGCTCTCCTCCATGTGTTAGGAGCCCAGCCCATGACAGGGGAAAACAGGGGGGGCAGGGGTTTGTCCCAAGATGTGTCACCATAGTGTGGCTCAGCACTGTCACGGTGTCACAGACCCCAGGCATGGCACCACCAGAAGGGTCTCCACAGAGGGGTGGTGCATGGCTGTGAGTGGGACCAGGATGTCAGGGCGTCTGGGTGGTGAGTGGAGCAGGGTTTTGAGTGGGAATGGGCTGTGTGTGGACCTGGGTGGGTCGTGAGTGGGTCCAAGCTGTGAGTAACCCTGGGCTGTGGGTGGATCTGGGTTGTGAATGAGACCAGACTGTGAGTGGGACCAGGCTGTGAGTGGGACTGGGATGCGAGTGGCACCGGGATGTGAGTGGATCAGGGCTTTGAGTGGGATCTGGCAGTGAGTGGGTTTGGGCTGTGAGTGTCGAGGGTGTGAGTGTGCCCAGGCTTGTGAATGTGACCAGGCTGTGAGTGTGACCAGGCTGCAAGTGTGACCAGGCTGTGAGTGTGACCAGGCTGAGTGTGACCAGGGTGTGAATGTGACCAGGCTGTGAGCGTGACCAGGGTGTGAGTGTCACCAGGCTGTGAGTGTGACCAGGCTGTGAGTGTGACCAGGGTGTGAGTGTGACCACGCTGTGAGTGTGCCCAGGCTGAGTGTGCCCAGGCTGTGAGTGTCACCAGGCTGTGAGAGTGACCAGGCTGCGAGAGTGACCAGGCTGTGAATGTGACCAGGCTGTGAGTGTGACCAGGCTGAGTGTGACCAGGCTGTGAGTGTCACCAGACTGTGAGAGTGACCAGGCTGGCAGTGGGTCGGGGCTGTGAGCGGGTCTGTGCCACGAGGGGGCCCATGCTGTGAGTGGGCCTGAATTACAAGTGGGCTTGGGCTGTGTGTGACCTGTGTGGCCTCTGAGCCTGTGACCTGTGAGTCCACCCTGCGAGCAGGCCAGGGCTGGGATGTGACCACGCTGTGAGTGGCCCTGGCTCACGAGTGGGCTCGCTGGGCTGTGTGTGGTGTGTGTGGCCTACGAGCGTGTCCATCCTGTGAGTGTGGCCTATGAGAGCCTCCATCCTGCGAATGTGCCCTGGCCATGATGTGCCCATGCTGTGACTGTGCCTGGGCTACCAGTGGGCACGGTGGGCACAACCTGTGTGTGCGTGGCCTATGAGCCTGTGAGCGTGCCCTGGCCGTGATGTTACCACGCCGTGAGTGGCCCTGGCTCACGAGTGGGCACAGTGGGCTGTGTGTGGTGTGCGTGGCCTATGAGTGTGCCCTGAGCCCGTGAGCGTGCCCTGGCCGTGATGTGCCCACGCTGTGACTGTGCCTGGGCTACCAGTGGGCACAGTGGGTTCTGTGTGGTGCGTGGCCTACGAGCGTGTCCATCCTGTGAGTGTGGCCTACGAGCGTGTCCATCCTGTGAGTGTGGCCTACGAACGTGTGTCCATCCTGTGAGTGTGGCCTACAAGAGCGTCCACCCTGCGAACGTGCCCTGGCCACGATGTGCCCACGCTGTGACTGTGCCCGGGCTATCAGCCACACGGTGGGCACAGCCTGTGTGTGCGAGGGGCTCAGCAGTGTGCCGGCACCGTGCTGGGGGCTCACCCCCAGCCCCACCGCGCCCCCAGCCCACCCCAAGGCCCTCCCTGTCCCCCCTCTCCCCACACGGCCCACCCTGGCCGGGCCCCGGTGAATCAGCACGGGCGGGGTGCGGTGCGGTGCGGGGGGGGGTGGGGGTGTGGGGGGGTGTGGTGCGGTGTGCAGCGCGGCGCCGCGGGGCGCCACGGGAAATGTAGTCCTTCCCCCGAGCTCTGTTCCACCATCACCCCCCCCGCGAGGACTCCACGTCCCGTCGTGCCCCGCGCGGGGGAGGGAGGGCGGCGGTGGGCGTGGCTCGTGGGAGGGGCGGGGCGGGGCGGGGCGGGGCGCGCGCAGGGGGGTTGTGGTGGCCCGCGGCGCGCGCACAGCACCGGGCGCAGCCGCCGCCGCCGCCTCAGCCGCAGCAGCGCCCGCTCCGCGCCGTCCTCATCCTCCTCCTTCTCCTCCTTCCTTCCTTCCTTCCTTCCTTCCTTCCTTCCTCCTTTCCTCCTCTCCTCCTCCTCCTCCTCCCGGAGCCCGCAGCGCCCTCGCCCCCACCCCGCACCCCGCGCGAAGATGGTGGACCGCGAGCAGCTGGTGCAGAAGGCCCGGCTGGCCGAGCAAGCCGAGCGGTACGACGACATGGCGGCCGCCATGAAGAACGTGAGTCCCGCCCGCGCCGCGCTCGGGCTCCCCGCTCGCACACACACACACACCCCGGCAGGCACACACCTTCACACGCTCGCACGCTCCTCTTCCTCCCCTTCCTCCTCTTCGTGGCTCCCCGCGGTGGGTGGGGGGGCTCGGCCGGGGGTGAGGGGGGCCGTGGGGGGTGTGGGCCCCGGCCCCTCGCCCTCCCCACAACCCCACCCGCGTCCTGTTCCCGTGGGCTTTCCCCGCGCGGGGATACCCCGCTTTCCTCGGACCCCCACCCTCTGCCCCAGAGCCTCCCCACGCAGCCTTTCCCCTGCATTAGAGCCCCCCTATCCAGCCACCCCCATCCCGCTCCCTTGTTCTGGGGGGTCCCCCCAGCCCCCCGCATCCTGCGCCCCTGCCCTAGAGCCCCCCCAGCATCCTCTCACCTATTCTGGGGCCCCCACCCAGCCCTACACATCTCGCTCTCTCTGCTTTAGAGCCCTCCCTTCATTCTCTCCCCTATTCTGGGTCCCCACCCAGCCCTACACATCCTTCTCTCTGCCCTAGAGCCCTCCCTTCATCATCTTCCCTATTCTGGGGCCCCCATACATCCCCTGTCTCTGCTTTAGAGCCCTCCGTTCATCCTTTCCCCTATCCTGGGGCCCCCACCCAGCCCTACACATCCCCTCTCTCTGCCTTACAGCCCTCCCTTCATTCTCTCACCTATTCTGAGGCCCCCACCCAGCTCCACACATTCCTCCCTCTCTGCCCTAGAGCTCCTTCCGCATCCTCCTCCTTCCCTAAACCCCCACGCGTTGCCTCCCCTGCCCCCTCCCCTGTCCAGCTGCGCCCCCCGCCCAGCTCCACGCATCCCCCTCCCCTGCCCTAGAGCACCCCCACATCCTCTCCCCTGCCCTAGAGCACCCCCACATCCTCTCCCCTGCCTTAGAACCCCCACACATTGTCTCCCCTGCCCTGCAGCCCCCCCACATCACCTCCCAGCCTGTCTCTCCCCCCAACAGCAGGCCCCCCTGCCTGCCCCACACATACTCTCTGGTGCCCCCCTCCCTGCCCTGGCGTGGGGGGGCAGAGGAGCCGGCCCGGGGGCGCGGTGCTCCTTGGGGGGGTCACACGAGCTCGGGACCCAGCGGGGGGAGGCAGTGGGGGACCCCGCGGGGGGTGTGGGGGGGTTGTGTGCACACCTCTCCCCGTGCATCCCTTCCCACGCGTGGTCACCGAGGCTGGTGTGTGCCCCTGACCCCAAAGATCAGGAGCCCTTTCACTGTCAAAGCTCTTATTTTTACTGCTCTTGGTTGGAGATTTATGAATTGAGTCATGTTGTATTCATTTCACGCTCTTAAAATAAAGACTCTGCATATAGCAGGCTGATCTGATTTGTGACACTGAACGCTCCCCTTCAATACTGACATTTTGACAATATAAGAAGGGGAAAAAAACCATATCTCTGATCTGATCTTGCAAACAAAGCAATCGTGGGAGGCAGGATCAAGTCATTCCAGAAGATTCTGCATTTGTCATATTGCAGAGAGGCTAGACTGGGTGGAGGGAGGGAGGGGGTGCTTTAAAGGGGAAAACTGTTCTTTATGTTTGTCGTCTTAGTCAGGTCTGAACCTTTGCTGGGAGCTGGGGTGTCCTCCCCGGCTGATGAAAAGTGAATGCTGATCTGGGAATGTCGCAGTCTGCCGTGGGTGCAGCTCTGTTTGCCCATATTGCACCATTTTGTCAATAACCTTGCATTTATCAAACAGACAAAACTGTCACAGCCCGAGCCCAGGGAGGGAGGAGATGTCTTATCAAGGAATGAAATACGGATAATCGGAACGAGATATTATCACATTAAACCAGCCGGGCTGTCCTTCTGCTGCACTGTGGCTTTTATACCATTTTCTGATAGCGGCATCTATTCATTTTAAAGCAAAGCCTGCTGTGTGAGCAGATCCTACAGCTCATTTCCTATGGATAATACAGCCACTGTGACAAGGCCAGCGGGGATATGCCTGGGACACACAGCCGTGTTGCAGTGTGAATTTCCCTAACCTGCTTCCCCTGGCTGGGTGTTTGAACCCAAGGTGCTGCTACAGATCGTATATATATGATTTTTCCTGCTAGTCCTTACAGGCCCTGGTGAAACAGTAACCCGGGTTAACGCCGCTTATCAGCTGCCATATAGTTTGGCCGTAAGGAAGCGATTCCCAGCAGGAGCGCTGACGCCTCTCGTCACCGGCAAACAAAAGGCAGAGCTTTGTTCTTCATCCCTGCACCACGCTGCCCAAAGCCCGGCATCGCCGGTCTGGCGGCGGTGGGCACGTCCCAGCCAGTTATCCCTGTGCCACCCAGCCCCCAGCCCCGGCTGTGCGGGAGGCTGATGACCTCGCACTCATTTCCGTAGCAACGCCTAGTGATGTCATATGCCATGGTCCAAGCTGCAATGCACCCAGGCGGTAGCAGAGAGCATGCGGGCTGCGTCTAGAGAAGGTGATGCAGAGCCATCCTGCCCTCCAAACCTAGCCCTCTGTTTGCTTCCCTACCACCCTGCTGAGTAATGAAGGGTGGCTCTCCCTTAAAATCTGGTGTGGCAATGGTGGGCATAAAAGGGGCTCGTTTTCCTGCAGCTTGATTTCATGGGCAGTGGTGGGGCATCTGGGTGGGTTGTTCAGCCTCAGCCCTGCCTGGTTGGGAGCCTGTGCTGAATGCCTGTTTTAATGGTTTAACATGGAAATGGTGTGCTGGGGCTCTTGCTGTCTGCTGATTCATCCAGTGATGGCCTGGGTCACAATATTTTCTCTCAAATAATATATATATATATATAAAATAAGTTCTAGCTCCTTCCTTCCTGCACGTGCCAGCTGCCACTGCCCCTAATTGCTACCTGCAATTGTGTTGCTGCTGTGGGAGCAGGACTGCTCCTTCAGCCCCCAAAAGGAACAGGTTTACTGCGGGGTCTCAGTAAAACACAGCAGATGGTCCCCTTGCCTCCCAGAAGGTGATGCTGCACCCAGGAAGGGTGTGGGGCCAGGTCCATTGATCGAGGGTGTGGCTGCATGACCTTGGTCATGTCCCTTGTCACCTCAGCACTGTCTGGGGATACTGTCATCCCTGTAAAGGTGTTGGGGGGCAGGAAAGCTCCCTGCTACTCCCCAGGGTGGTGGCTGTGCTTTCTGGTCAGTGGGCAGGCCTTGGCCTTGCTTGCCAGGGTGTTACTGCCTGCAGTGCCACTGGTTGGAGCAAGATGCACTTCTGTCTGGTTCAGCTTCAGGAAGAGCTTTGCTGTCTGACCCCGTGCCAGGGCTGGGATCAATATCCATTAGCTGGGGAGACTGGTGCTTCTGGAGGCTTTCCGGAGGTGGAGCCCTGCCAAGCCCCTGGCTGGTGCTGCCTGGGGAGCAGAGCACATGCTTCCCCATAGACCTTTAGGGTGGGGAGGGATGTGATGAACAAGGGGATTGCAATAACTTTTGCAGGAATAAGTTGTCTTTCAGAAGGGGTGAGGGAAAGGATTATTACATTGCACCTACATATGGGACCATGTGGCAGAGTCCTGGAGGTCCCCTGTGAGGGGAACACCTGGCTGCTTGACTTTGGGGACCCAGCCTCTGCTGAGGGGCCATGGCTGTGCTGTATGTGAGGGCCATCAGCTGTGGTGGATGTGGAGTGGGAAACTTTGGAAATGCCCAAAACCAGATGGCTGCTCCAAGCTTTAGACACCACAATTTGGTGCAGTAAATGGCAGTTGTGGGTGGAGGATGGGGAATTGCAGACCTTCCCTGGCATGGGATATGTGGGCTTCTGCCATGTTGATCAGCAGCCAGGCAGGTTATCATCCCCCACATCCAGTGCCCAGGGTAGTGCAGATAGCAGGGCTTCTCACAGACAGCAGGCTTGCCCTTGGAAAAAGGGGTAGTAACACAAATCCATCCTATCTGGAGAGCCCCAGGGGAGTGGAGCAGGGATGATTAGCTGCTTCTGCTTTGCAGTATAGGCAGACAAAAGGGTGAGGTGGAAAGGCTTCTCCAGGAGGAGTGCTGGGCAGGCCATCTGTGATGGTGGGAGGGGAGCAAGGAGCACGAGCTGCTGTAGTAGCACTTCCCAGGGGGGCCGGAGAAGGCTTTGGAGGAACCATTTCCAGTGCCGAGGTGGATGTTGCAGTCATTACATGTTGGCATCTAGTGATTGCATTGATGCTCTTGCTGCTGCCCCTCATGCAGGCATCTTGAATGCTGCTCAGCCTTGTGGTGCCTCCTGCATCACTGGTGGGTTGCAGTAGTGGGAGGGATTTTGTGACAGCACGACTCAGGAGCAGGGAGCAGGGCTTCCTTCCCTAGGGTCTGCAGGGTCAGGACAGGTGGCTGTCAAGAGTTCCTGGTTCATGGCTTGGATTGTCCCTTGGGACGTCGTAGTAATAGCCCAGGTCACACATCTGTACCTAAATGTTGGACAGGTAGCAACATACCCTGTACATGACTGCAGTGGGCAGTGCACACATTAACTGTATTAACTGGCCACTCTTCAGCAGCTCAAACTCTTAGAAATTCTTCTTTGAGCTCTAGGAAGAGTCACTGGCTTGAGAGATCATGCTGGCTTTCTCTGTGTTGGCCAAGTGTGACAGCCAGGTGTGGACTTGATTAAAAGTATCTGTTCTTGAACTAAACAAAAGTAATTCTGAGACTGTAATGGAGAATGTAGCTCTTGAATTGTGTCTAGGTGCATGGAAATAATAAAGTTCTTGGGCAAGGGTGCCAGTAGATCTGTTGGATGATGTCTCGCCATGAAAGTGCAAAAAGGTTGGTGGGAATTGTCTTGTCTTTTTTTTAAATTTTTCTTTTTAACCTTTATTGCACTGCTTCCTGTGAGTAAAGATGGCTGGCTCACAGGGGACTCCCTTTTTTGTACACCAAATAAGCTTCATAATGTCCATGAATAAGCCCTGTCTCCCCAACCTGTGCTCACCAGCTGATCCCAAAATTGCTCTCTGGAATAGACTGTGTGGACACTGATGATGTGAACTTGGGTATGCTAGAAGCTTCAGGAACAGCAGTTAGGGGCAACCACAGAACTTCAGCTCCAAAAGTGTTTTCTGAATTGAAAACTCCTGTGCCTCTGGAGCATATACCCTGTTCTTGGCTTTTCTCATCTGAACTGGATGAGGTCTTTGACATCCTCTTAGTGGTTCTCATTGTATGCTGGGTAGTGCTTGCAGGAACAGTGAGGGCTATCCAAAAAACTGTAGTGTATCTCCTGGGATTTAGTTTGTGATCAGGGGAGATGAGGAATGTGACTCTTGCTCACCTTCTCTCTCTGGTACAAGTGAGATCTTCCTTAATTTGAGGGTCCCCACCATATTTTTTCCTCTGTGCCCTCTCTTCTTCACTGTGTATTACTGAACCACTTCATTCTAAGCTGTTCTCTTGTGCCTGGGCCAACAGCATGAGGTCTGGTCAGGAGTGTGCTCAGCTTGGCTTTCCAGGTAGGAATAAGATGTCTCAGCCTTGCAGAGCTGAAGATCAGGGAGGTGGAGTAAGAGCAACATGATGGTCCCCACTAGCTTATGAGAAGGCCTAGGCTGGGCTAGAGTTTTGTTCCTGGGCTGGTGAGTGACCCCAAGATGACAATCTTAAGGAAAAGGATTTTTTCAGAGCCTGATACTTCTACTAACTCTGCAGAACCTGTATTTAGGAATAGAGCTGTGCCTCTTGAGGGCACAAGGAGAAACATGGCTCAGGGTGCAGCTGATGGAGCAGGGACTGGGGAGGAGAATGGTAGCCATGACTTGACATCTGGAGAAACCATCATGGATGGTGACACATCTGGCAGTGTCTAAGACACTAGCTCTGTGACTGAACTCTTCAGCTTCTGTTTGGAGCAGCTTCATGCCAAGTAAACCATGTACAAACAAATGTGCAGAATTTGTATGTATATATTTACGAAAAATAAAGAATCTAAGCTTTTGTGTCTCTAACTGCCAGTGCTTGAGTAACCAGCTGCTTCTTGGGAGGTGGCTTTGTCTGAACTCAGACACATCATTGGATGTGGAGCACTGCTGGACTTGTTGGTGCTGCTCCTCTTCCTTGGCAGAGGTGAGGTGGGAGCTCGATCCAGTCTGGCAGGGAAGAGCAAAGAGAACTCTCAGACTAGTTCAGACTAGAGCTGGCTGCTCAGTGTGTCCCAGCCAGACACCAGGCTGTTCAGAGGCAGGTATGGAGGTACAGGTGTTGCAGAATGCCTACAGTCTGACCCAAGGGAGCCTTTCTTCAGGTGGGTCATTGCCTGTGGCATTTAGGACTCTGCCTTCTGCTTCTCTGCCCTGTTCTATGTCCTGAGCTGTGACTGACAGCAAACATGAATGCATATTGGAGTAAATGCAGTACAAAGCACAGTGGAACAGGATTGGCCTGCCTTCCCAAGCATTTCTCCATTGACAGTCTTGATAGGATCCAGGCATCATCTTCCACCTCACTGTGACAAAGCTATGATGCAGGTCTGAGGTAGCTGATGCCCCCTTGATACTTCCAGGCATTCAATACTTGAGTGCTCTGCAGCTCAAGACAGGTTTTTCCAAAGCTAATGCTGTCACAGTGTTTCTGTGCTAACTGGTTTGAAGCCAGCTCAGACCTTCCTTCACTGGCCAGGCCTTTCTGGTTTCTTTCTGGAAGGCTGAAAGCCTTCAACAACCTCTGTTCTTTATGAGAAAGGTAACTAAGCTAACTAGTCCTTAGCTGAAGTCTCACTCCTTCCTGTTAGATTCACATGACTGCAGAGAAGTGGCAACTGCCATTCAGTTCATGGCAACTGCCTTGTGTGGAAAGCAAAAATTGAGTGAAAAGAGTAGTAGTTATTTCATTCTGTTAGCGATGGTCACCACTAGAAAGTGATAGCTTGGAAACCAGCTAAAACAAAGGGAAGTAGCTGTAGGTTTATGCAGTGGCTTTGTCTTTCAACCTCTGAAACCTTGACTTGAGAAGCTGTTCAGATAAATGGCTATGGCTGGTTTCATGCTGGTGGTATTGAGATAAAACGTGCTGCCAGGTTCTGCCTGCCCTCCTGCCATGCAGCTTTTGGTCATTGCACGTGGGGGGACTCTTCTTTCTTCATGGAGACAAAATGGCTTTGTGGGATGCAGCCCCTGGCTTGCAGTGCTGTCTGAAGGCACTGTGCATTTACTCACAGGGAGTAGAGGACCCTGCAAGGGAGCACAGTGGGGAGGGATGTGGGCTGTGCACTGGCACTGCTGAGGTCCCTCCTGGTCTCTGCTGCTGTCACGTCCCATCTCCCCATGTCCCTTTGAGTAGTTGTTGGGGCCTTGGTCTGGAGCAAGCAGGAAAGGGGAAGGATATGGACCCACAACCAGCTGGCTGCGGGGTTTGTGTGACTGGGTGGTGTGTCACCTCAGCCAGACACAGACTGCTGCAGTAGCCAGCTTTCTCTTGTTCCTTCCCCTTGACCAAAGTCCTTCCCCGACATCTTAGAATGAAGGAAAATGCAGACAAAATTACTTTTCATTCTACTCATTAGGCTTGACTCCTTGCTCCAGAGTCCAGATGTCAAGATGCTGGATTCCCACCCGTGGCTCTGGGTGGGGAGTGTTCCTGGGGGAGGAGCTCGGCAGCGGGATGGCTTTGTCTGGCTTCTCTGAGTGCACAATGACAGCCAGCCCAGGCTGCTGCATCTCTCCAGCCCCACTGGAGCTGGAGCCCTCCTAGGTGCTGGGGCTGCTGAATGTGAGGCTTCATCTCCACCCTGGCTGCTGTGCTGGTTTGCTTGGTGGGGTGTGGAAATGTTCAGAAATGGTAAATTCTGGAAAATGGAGCTGAAATGATGAGGCAGCAGTCCTCAGGCTGCAGGGAATACTGACAAGACTGTCTCTCAAAAGCAAAGCCTTCGTGTAGCTGGCGAAACAAAAGCCTTTGTATGCCTGTTTAAGGGCAAACTTCCCCCATTCTCAGGTTTTTCTGTGCTAACCCAGGTTTAGTCACATCTGGGGCATGACCCAGCACATGCTCAATTAGGTATTCAACAAACCTGATTTTTGGCCCCAAGCTACTGATATACTGACCAAGGGCAGTGCATTAGTTAACAGCAGTAGGAAAGTAACTAGAGAACATGTTGCTGATGGTGGCATGAGATTCCCTTAAAGTGATCCCCAGATTAAGGATTAGAGTACTTAATGTTTTTCTTCTATAAAAGAGATGTTGGAACTGAGTCCGTCTATGGTGTTTGAGGCAGCTGCACTTGGATGAGCCTGCCTCTGAAGGGCCTCCAAGTACAAACCATTCCTTAATTGTTTGCAAATTCCCTCTGATCTTGCTGGATGGGTTGGCTTGCTTGGGATGTATCTTTGCTTACGTACCAAGCCAAGCTACTTGGCATGGCAGTGTGCTTTTGATTCCTCTCTAAGAGGTTGAGCCTGGTTCCAGCAAGGCTCCAGAAAAACACCAGTGAGAAGACTCAGCTTCAGTGCTAATGAGGCTGCTGATGGACACGTTGTTTGGACAGTTGTGCTCAGGAGCATAAAGTTTATTAATAGTAGGTGGAGAAGCTGTTGCTGTGCTGTGTGCTAACAGACATGTTCGACAATTGCTGTAGGAGATCTCTGCTTGTAAAAGACTAATGCTTAGTATTCAGCAGTGAATGAGAACTTGGAGAAGATTAACAGCCTTTGATTTACACCCAGCTGGGGCAGGCATTGGAGCTTTGCCTGTTTATGCTGTTGGGCTTTGTTACGTGGGATGAATATTTCATTACCTTGAAGTTGGGAGCTTGGCTTCTTACATTTGGTGGTGTCAAGATGTCGGCGCCTGAGGGGTTCTGTCACCTATGATGAACTGAGATCAAATCTGTGGTGGTAGTCCCTTGGGCTTCAAAAGAGGGCTGGGAGGAGATGGCTGGAGCCAGGCAAGGGTAGTTAAACCCACAGTTGGATCTAGGGTAGTAAAGTGACCCTCCTTGTAATTTAAATTTGCTGCAGTGCTCCAGAAAGCAGCCAGAGCAAAAACCCGACTTTCTTCTGTTCTGCAAGTTCATTTAAGAAATGAAATAAAATTGTCTTTGCTGGAGGTGTGTAAGATCAAGCCTGAAATCCCTGAAGCAGTGGGAGGGTAAAGTACATCTGAAAGGATAATCACCTTACTCTTGGATGCAGAAATTATCATGGAGCTGCCATGCTGGAGTCCACCTGGGTGTTCTGGGAAGTCTCTTGTTTAACCTAGTAAAATACATTTGAGCTTCCAAGGAACTGCTGGATCTGCAGACCAAGACACCTAGAGAGAAACTCTTGTGAGGGTTTCTTTTTAATATTTCCACGACCCTACCTTGATATGGGACAAGCAGATGTTCACGAAGTGTTTGGGGCTGTGACAGAGTAGTTAAAAACACATGTGGTCACTGCAGGGAGTTTTGCATGGCTGCAGCTTCTCCCATTTCACCCTTTGGAGCAGCAGCTTGCAGCTGCCATGGCAGCAGTGGCTCTGCCATGCCAGCAGCCAGGAATTGCCCAGTTCATCCTGCTCCAGCAGACCTTGGGAGCGTGCTCTCCCAGCAGCCAGAACTTGCTCTCTCAAGCTTTCCTGGGGTGTCCTGCCTGTGACACGTCATCTCTCCTTTCTCTACATGGCTCAGTGAGTAGAGGTCATGGGCACAGCATAATGCTGTCATTTTTTGAGCCCCTGATTAAGGACAAGCCCTGGCACTTGACTCTGCCAGGAGGATTTGATGATCTGGTGGCATGATTCTTTCTGCCTGGCAGTGGGGCTGGAGGTGAGCAGGAAAGCACTAAGATCTGAGCCAGATTAGTACTCTTAGAAGCTGTGAGGTAAATCTTTAAGCAGCTAATGCTCCCAGCAGCACTAAACACCCTCCCCACATGAAACCTGGTGCATTTATCTAGTGTGTCCCTGATTATGTGCTGGAATCCCTGGAGTCTGTCTAGCTTTGGTTTGTTTTGCGGTAAACTGGAAGAAAAGAAAAAGTCTTCCTCTGTGTTGACCAAGTCTTAAGACTCTAGAAATGACCAGTGGCCATCCCATGGATGGCTTCTTCAGCTCAAAAGCCTAAGAGTAAATGGATGCTTCTGAGGAATAATGCTTGAATGGAAATTTTTAAAAAAATAAAGTCTCTAAAACTTGTACAGAGATACTTCTGAGTAAAGAGCTTCAGTTTCTCTTGAAGAGCCCTTCAGCTCACACCTGGAGAAGCTTAATGCAGCCCAGAAGAGCCCAGAGCAACCATGAATTGTCATTCTCCTTCCAAAGGGATCAACAGATCAACTCTGATCTTCTAAAACTTGGACATGCTTCAGGGGCACATGCAAACTCTCAAGCCAGTGGCATGCAAAGCCAGACTATACAAAGCACTGGTCTTCCATGTGCTTTGCAGAAAGCTTGGAGAAAAGGCCTATCAGCAGGGAACAGAGTGGATAATCCAAGGCAAGAGAACTCCCCAGGCTACTGGGTGATGAAGAAGGGTCGTGTTGATCTTGGGCTGCTGCTGTGGCGCTCACAGAAACGCAGCAGTGGGCAGATGATGCTTGCCAGCCTGCCATATCCTGGGGAAGGAATAGCTGGGCATCCCTTCTGTTGCTTTGTAGTTAGCAGGCAAAGGTGCTGGTATCCCATCTGCCGGAGACCATGTGATGAGCCCTGAGTGACAGTCCTCTGAAATGCTGGGGCTGATGTGGTTGGACTTGCTGCTCTCTCCGTCTGGTGGCTGGAAGGCACTAGGCCAACAGAGGTCGATTATTTTTCCTGAGAGTTTTTAGTAAGTACAAGGCAGGTAGTTGCAGCAAGATGGTTAAACAAGTTGTCCTATGGCCAGTTTTCATCTTGTTTAATAGCCTGTCAGTAAGGCTAACAAGTGTCACAGTATTAATAAGGAAGACAAGAAAACTTGGGCATAATTCCTTCCTGGCTCAAAAACCACATACTGGCTAGAGGAGCAGCTCCTGTGCAATGCTAACTCAGAATTGTTTTGTAGCTCCATAGTATACATGACCCTGGGAGGCCAGAATTGTTCCTTCCAGTTCATTACTGGGATGTGTCTGGGCTGCTCTCTGTCAACAATAGCCATGGCAGATTTCAGGGTCTAGGAATGTGCCTGGAAGGCAGGCGGATGCTCCCTTGTGATTGTCTTATCTCAGAAGCTGCAGATGAAGTTGGTGAGGCAAATCAATGGCACCCAGGTGTTGTGCAGCAGGAGAAACCAGAGCCGTTACACTGATGCTGGGACTGCAGTGCTGCAGATAAGGGCTGGTACATGAAATGCTGCTGCCAGACAGAATGGAGCAGCCTAGAGCTCTGCTGCTCTCACTGGTTTTCTCACCTGGAATCCCTTCAACCTTTTATGTGCAGGAATGACCCAAGGAGTCAAAATTTGCTTTTTCTCTAGCTGAAATCCATCTCGGCCACACTGAAACTGGAATAGAAGGTCTGCAGGCTCCAAGGACTGATCAAATCTGAGTGCAATGTGATGACATTCACCTTGGCTTAAGTAGTTTTTAAGCTACAGAGGCCAATGAAATAAATGAGCTCTTGGTTTTCATGTCTCCCAGTTTGAAGACTTTGTTTTGGGTGGTTCAAAGTCTCCTTAAGTAATAAAGGCTGCAGAGTGGGATGAAAGCTGCTGTTAACTGTAGGAACATGAAGAAATCCTAATCAGTGTCTGGGGTGCCTGAGTAGCCTCTGAGATCCATTTGGGCTACAAGCAGCAAACAGTCTCTGCAGACACTGGTCCTTGATGCACTGAGAGCAATTTGAAATGTGGCAGAACCATTCCATGTGCCATCAGCTGCTGCCCTGTGATGGGAGCTGGCCCTACCAGCTTAAAAAAGGGGAACTAACAGGTGATTATTCATAGTGAAACAGTCAAAGGAGAAGACTTTGGGGAACTTGCGTCTGCCCACAGTCTGCGTGTGCTTGTCTGGGATGTGAGGAAGAGTTCAACCTACAGCCCAAAATCCCCCTAAAGCACAAACAGAGAGGACAGTGGAAGGGACCAGCAAGGACAGAAGCAGCTATGGTGTGACTTCCACTTATGAAGTACAACATGGGGGCGAAGGCTGAGCAACAGGAAGAAAGAACCCAAACCAATCTGGCAAGATTTTAGATTTAGGTCTAGTTTAACACACGCCCACTTTGCCAAAGTAGGACAGTGCTTAAGAAAAGCATCTTTCTGAGTGCTGCGATGGTGTCGTAGGACAGCTCGCTGTGGAGCACGCGGGGGGAGGCTGTTCTTGACAAGGTTGTGCAACATTGAGTCGTGACTGTCATCAAGACACAGGGCAATGGTGTCAATTCGATGTGCTTGAGGGCAGCCATTTCATCAGTACTTAGAGCAAGGTGGGGACAGAAAACCAGGTGGTCTCTCTGGCATGTCCCTCCCAAATGACAGCACTCATGCTGCTGAAAATGGGCTTGTCACAGAACCACAGAATCACTTAGGGTGGAAAAGGCCTCCAAGATCACAGTCCAACCTTTAACCAATCACCACCTTGTCAACTAGACCAGAGCACTAAGTGCCACATAAACTTGTTTCCTGAACACCTCCAGAGATGGTGATTTCACCACCTCACTGGGCAGCCCATTCTGATGCCTGACAACCCTTTCAGTGAAGAAATTCTTCCTGATGTCCAACCTGAGCATCCTCTGGCACAGCCTGAGACTGTGTCCTCTTGTCCTTGCAGATGGGTGTTGGAGTCCCACTATGAGACAGCAGCTAGAGATGAGGGGGAAGGTGGCATGGCTGCAGGTATCATGAGAATTTATCTGCTGCTTGAGCCTCAAGGGCTTGTGTGCTGGTTGCTCCCATTGCCGGTGGCTTCAGATAAAGTAAATTTCAGTGGTGGGACCTGACCAGAACACTGTTTCAAAAGCACATTTCCATTTTAAAAGTGGAACAGAAAGGGGACCTTCAGGCCTGACCTCAGAGTGACTAACGAGCTGCATGTGAAGGAGAACAAGGCACTTGCTGGGGTTTGTGTGGAGAGATAACAGACCTAATTACGTGGTGCAGGAGCTGTAGATATAAGAGAGGAAACACGGGTGCTGGGAAGGAGGTGGATATTGTGTATCCTGGTGGGAGAGGAGCTTTGGTGATCTCTAAAAGCTGTTAGTGAACAGTTTGAGCTTCTCATGGTAGTCTGTCTCTCTCCAGGAAAGCTTGGCTCCTTTATAGGTGTGTGATGTCTTCAGGGACGTGGGATCAGAAAAGCAAGTGTTGATGATTATAACATGGGTTAAACTGTCAGATGTTGATGGCATTCCCCAAGGAAGTATTTCTGAGTCTGCTCACCATGCTGTGCTGTTTGCTTTAAGATAAGACATCAAAGCTAGCAGGGCCATAAATGGGTGGGCACTTAATTATCAAACTGAGTGAAAAGTGTGTAAGATAAACAGGTAGAACTCACTTCTGTGGTGGATCTCCATGGCAGCTGCCGAAGGGTCCTCTAAAATGATCATTTCATGATGTACTCAGACCTACTGATGCAAGGTGAGGAGTGGAGGATAGGAGTTCTGGAATAAGCCCTGTAAGCAAGCTAACCTACTGCTGTCTGGGAGAGCCTTCCCTGTGGGTCTCAAAAAAGCCTGCTAATTAAGATGCTTCTGGAAAGAGAGTGCAGTAGGACCAACCCTTGTGCTTTTGGAGTTCACATGCCTTGACATTAGGGGCAGGTAAAGCTGAGCTTGTTCCCTGGCTTCTCTGTGTGACACTGAGCCTTCCCTGGCTGCAATGTGATCTGGGCATGCCGGGAGCCTGCCAGGTTTTGGGCAGAGCGCTGAGTCAGAGCTCCAGCTGTAGTGGAGAAGTCAGGAAAGCCTTCTCCGAGATGGTGCCGCCTCTGCAGTGCTTTGTTGCAAATGAGAGGGCTCAGATTTGTACAAACCTCTGGGCTTCCAAGCAGCAGAAGTATTAAACTTCCAGTAGTTTTTGTCTGACGGGAACTGTCGGAGTTTCCCTATGGCTTTAGGGCACTGGGAGTCTTGGTGGTGCAGACACTGTGCCATCAAAGGCTGCAGCAACTGGTGAGACTGGAACTGGCAGTGTCCTCAAGCTTGGCGGTGGAACGTGCCTCCCAGCCAAAGCAGGCAGTGTGGACTGCTCCATGCCAAGCTCCCTGCACTCCCTGGCCAGGTGTCCTTGTGCAGTGTGTGTAAGGTCAGGCTCCTGGCATGTCTTTTCCTTTTTTTTCTCCAGAATAGCTAAAATACTTTATCGTTTCCAGCATGTGGATTAGCATCTTGTGCTTGGCTGTTTATGCCACATCCAGGACTTGACTCCATTTCAGCCATATGTATCTCCTGCCCTCTCCCCCCAGTCTCCAGGGGCACAAGGGTGACATGGACGCTGGGCAGTTACTGAGATTTGGGAAGCAGGTTCTGCTGTTAGCCAGGAAAGTAAAACTCCAAACTGACTAAACTGCCTGGAGAGCAGGTAGACCTCCAGCCAGAGGCTGATGGCTTTGTGTTCCTGCCAAGCCCTCCTAATGCCAGATTGAGATTTTCCTTTGGCTATTTGAAGTCTCTGACTCCATGTAACAGTGCTGGGAATGGCATCACGGGACCTGATCAGGGTATTGCCCTTCTTGAGGGAGGTGAGACCTCTGCAGAGTCTGAGTTAAAAAGGGGGAGGATTCTGCCCTCCAAAAGGGCTTGTAATGTGACTGCTGCAGTGTGATCCTGGCCTGCTACAGGATATTGCCATATTGATTTACATCAGAGGTGTTCAGTGCAATGCTATAAATTCAGTATATTGGAGCCCGCTGTTTAGCCTATGGCTTGATTGAATTCACTTTGTGTTGATTTCCTGCAGTTCAAGAAAAAAAATCATCTGGGAGGTGGCAGAAGCTCCAAGCAGACCAAGGGGCAGGGGTGTCCTCAAAGGCAGCTGAACCTGGGATACATCTTTTCTACCTTCCACTGACTCTGATAAGGCAGCTAATAAGGCAGCTAAGTGTACCCTGCTGTCCAATATCTTGTGTCCTGGGCATCTTGCATTTTCTCCCTGCTGGGAATACAAGTGCCAGATGGTTTTCTGTTCTTCCTCCCTCAGCTCAGTTGCAAACTGAAACGTGTGGGACTGCAGCCTCTTCCCTTCCCTCTCCTAGTGCTGAGGGATGCGGTCCCTGTCCCCACCCATGGTACACCTTGGCCACACCTCTGCAGCTCTCCTTCCTGGGAGCCTGGGTATCACTAGAAAGCAGTGAAATGGTTAACGAGGCTCCCTTTCTGCTTTTACAAGTTCCCTGTGAGCTCCCTGGGGGAATCTGCTGTCTCCACAGGTGTACCTCCCATCTGTCAGCCAGTTTGTTGAAAGGGTTTTGACAGGCAACTTTCCTCAGTAATCCTTAATAGCTTCGAATTTAAAATGTTTACGGCAAAGCTAATCCCACGAAACTCCCTGTAGTTTTAATAAATCTGTCCTCCAGCAAGACTCTCCTGGTGAGAGGAGGTAAATCTGCTTCTTCCTGCAGTGATATATATCTGCAGACGTGGCTGTGGGGCAGCTTTAAATCACCTGCTTGGTCCTCACTTAAAAACTGGTATCTCTGCTCAGGGAGCACTTTCCTAAAAGCAAGATTTCACGTGATTATCAACATCCACAACTCCTGTCAGGACACAGAACTGTTGGAATCAGTGGATCTCTTGTATGGCTGTTGATGCTGGACACTTCATTTGCTGTTGGAAGGCAAGAGAATAACTCAGGCTGGGATTTCTGGATGTTTCTAGTCCCAAATCCCTCACTCAAAGCAGGGCAACTTAGGTGGGGAAAAGACCCTGAGTAACCTGATCAAGCTTTGAATATCTCCTGGGATAGGCAATCCATAAGCTCTGGGGCAGGGAGACACCTTCATTGTGTGTCTTCCAAAGATGGCTTTAACCTTACAGAATCCTTAGTATATGTTTGTGCAGGTGTCACTCAGAGGGAAGAATGAAAGGAGTCATTCTGTAAAAATGCAGATCTCTTGAGACCTCTGCCCTCGGAGCTCCAGGCAGGCAGGAGGCAGCATTTGAGTGACTTGCCATGGGTACTTCAGCATGTTGTGGTCGGGCCCCACTGTGGGAAGCAGCATATCCCAGGGATCCCAGGGTTGTGTGGTTAAACAGCTGTTGTAGCCTGGGTAGGAGAGGGGGAGTGAGGGTTAGTCTGACACCGGGAGCTGCCGGATGGCCCGGGCGTCACTGCCCTGCTTACCTTGGGCGGGAACGCTGGGAGCTGCCTTGGCACCCTGCCCCGTGCTCCTTGTCCTGTGCCACTGGAGACTGCTGATAGTCACAGGAGATCCTGCCCTTGTTAACATGACACCCATTTCCCCTGTCCCTCGGCCACCTTCTACCCTTGAGCAGAAAGAGTCATGCTGGTTTGCACAGTAAGACCCTCTTCCATACAGAAAAAGGCTGTGTGCTGTTCCCCTGCCAGGCTGTAGAGCATCCTGTGGAGCAGCACAGGTCCACGCAACAGCAGGGGTGGGAGTGGAGGCTCTTCTACGAGGAAAGGAGTAAAGGGGGTCCAGATCACAGACCAGAGACTCTGCTCGCTGTGGGGGAAATTGAAGCTTAGCTGTAGCCTGGTTTTGGGAGGAGGCATCAGCCAGAGCATGGCTGAAGGGTTGCAGGAGGAGTGGATGTTGCTGGAATGAGTAGGTCAATACTGTGTGAGCAAGTGTGAGTCATTCCAGGCCACTCAAAAGAAGTCCTGAGCTCGCCATCCTCCACCTTCCAGCAGGAGCCCTTGGCCTCCTCATCCCCACCATAAACGTGGTTATCTGTGTCCAAAGCAAACCTTATCCTTACACATCCTTGTGAGAGTGACTCAGTATTTGCAGAAGCCTTTCAGATCCAAAGCATTACCTAATCCGTGAGTGCCCTGAGGAGACTCCCAGGTTCCTGCCCTGCTGGCTGGCTTTCCCAGGTGGCTGTGCCCAGGCTGTGGGTGTGGTGGGGTACTGTGCTCCCAGGGCATGGGGACAACAGCCATACCCAGGCTCAAAATGCTGCTCGGCAGCTGTAACCATTCCAGTGGAGGGGCTGTGTGGAGCTGCCGTGGTGTCCTGTCTGCTCCAGAGGTGCAGAGACCCATATATGGGGCTCAGAACGGAGTCAAGGGGGATGTGAGCCCTTACTGCCTGGGAAGCAGGGCCGTGAGGCTCTTGGCCAGAGGTGCTGCCCAGGCAGCTCCACTCCACTGTCATGGGAACTGGAATGGGATTATTGTGATGCTTCCCAGGTAACTGAGATCACTCTGTGTTCATTGTCTCCATAATCTCTCTGTTGCTGCAAAACATAAGGCAGGTGACACTGTGCATTAACACTGTTAACCTCAATGAGGAAAATCCCGTGTGGGAAGAACATACCCTCGCCATGTGAGCTCTTAAGTCCTTATCTGTGCAGATGCCTGAGGCAGCTGTAATGGTACCATCTATACATTCTTTGGGCATCTCAGAAACACAGCCTGTGCTTGTGAGAAGTGGAAGAGATGAACACCCCATAGCTCTGGTGGAGTTAATCCATGTGGCTAGCTCGTAACCCTGGACCATCTTTTCCCTGTTGCTTTGCCTGTCCCTCTCACTGCATTGCAAAGCCCGACTCTCATCCCACAGATGAAAAGCATCTCTGCCCTAGAAGATTTTTCTCCTTCTGGAAAATGCTGATGGACAATACCTCGCAATAAACCCACTCCCCTTTTTCATGGGGGACTGAACAACAGCATGGTTTCCCAGCTGGCTCCCAGTGGGGTGAGAGCAGATGCTGGATGACAGAGCAGGACTTTGCAAGCCAACTGCCTCCTCCTGCAGAGATGCATGGGAACACCCAAACACCTGATGGGGGAATCGGGGTTAACCCAAGTATCTCTCTTGTGTCTCCCTCTCTCCATGCAGGTGACGGAGCTGAATGAGCCCCTGTCCAACGAAGAGAGGAACCTGTTGTCCGTGGCCTACAAGAACGTGGTGGGGGCACGGCGCTCCTCCTGGCGAGTAATCAGCAGCATCGAGCAGAAGACCTCTGCTGATGGGAACGAGAAGAAGATCGAGATGGTCCGTGCCTACCGCGAGAAGATCGAGAAGGAGTTGGAAGCAGTGTGCCAGGATGTGCTGAGCCTGCTGGACAACTACCTGATCAAGAACTGCAGCGAGACACAGTACGAGAGCAAAGTCTTCTACCTGAAGATGAAAGGGGACTATTACCGCTACCTGGCCGAGGTGGCCACCGGGGAGAAGAGGGCGACCGTGGTGGAGTCCTCAGAGAAGGCCTATAGTGAAGCCCATGAGATCAGCAAGGAGCACATGCAGCCCACCCACCCCATCCGGCTCGGGCTGGCGCTTAACTACTCGGTTTTCTACTACGAGATCCAGAACGCGCCGGAGCAGGCCTGTCACCTGGCCAAGACGGCCTTCGATGATGCCATTGCCGAGCTGGACACCCTCAACGAGGACTCCTACAAGGACTCAACGCTCATCATGCAGCTCCTCCGCGACAACCTAACGCTCTGGACGAGCGATCAGCAAGACGACGACGGCGGAGAAGGCAACAACTAGACCCCCCCGATGGACTGGCAGCCGCACGCTGATGCTAACTACTGCAGTCTTTATTTTTTTCCCACGAGTGGGGGGGGGTCAGGGGTGGGGGAGGGAAAGGGAGGGGACACCTTCCCAGGGAGGCCCCCCACAACCTGTCTTTGATTGCCTCGTTGACATTTTTGCCAAAACACCACTAGTGGAAGTCAGGCTGGCTGTGCTGGTATGGAATAGCAGCCTCACTGGCATATGGACTGTTCTGTAGATTATTAATACAAGTGGAGCTGTCTTTAATTTAACTTTATTGCTAGAAATAAAAGGGTTTTAAGACGAATTTGCGTGGATGGAATGGCCCTCGTTTTTAAGGAAAGCAACGCAAAAACATTAAAAAAACCAACAAAAACCAAACAAAAAAAAAAAAAAAAGGGAGTTCTGTGGTTCCAGTAAGGCTTCGTGCGTTTGTTTCTGCAGTCCAGGTGCCGTGTGTCCGCACCACGTCACGGGGCGTCTCTCTGCAGTGCTCTGCCTGCCAGGGCGCAGCTTCAAATCCCCAAATTGAGAAGGAATTGAAAATAAAACCAACAAAACTAAAGAATTAGGGGCTCACAAAGCCCTGGGATTTAGGCCATCCGATCTATTTCCTTTTTTTTTTTTTTCTTTTCCCCCCCAGATATTTATTAGGGTAGCTTGCAGTATTAACACTAAATTGCAGTTTACAGTATTTCTACATTACAGCCATATGACATCAAGCCTTTGATTGTCTGTTTTTCTTTCTTTTGCTAGTTCTTTTGGCTTGCCTTCCTGAGCAGTCCTCGCCTGTGGACTGGCTTTAGCTATTCTGTGTCGCCCAAGGCAAGAAGATCGCCCGCCCGAGGAACATCAAAGCTGCTCTAGTTTTTTGGTCAACAGCTTAACAGGTGCTTGGCTAGCGGCTGTTTCAACTATTTTAAGTCCACAGCAAAAGGTTTAAGAACTTAATTAGACAAGGGGGAAGTGTTTAAACTTAAAAAAAATGCCACTTAAATAAAAAAAATAATAAAAAAAAAAATTAAAAAAAAAGAGCATTCAGGTCTGTATGTCATGTACTGTGTTTGGTATTTCAAAAGACCATCCTGATTTAAGGTGCCACAGCTGCTTCCTCAGGGATTGCACTGCCATTTCACTCTGCCTGACTTTCTCCCACTGTACCATGAGGTTTGTCAGCAGATCTCCAGCACCCAGGCTCCCTTGTTTGTCACCAGGGAAGCCAGGTGCGTTTTCCTTTCTCCTGGGGAAGCTTGTGGTGTAATGAGTGAACTTCAGGAGCTTAGAAACTAATTTGGTAGAGAAATTCCTCAAGGGAAGAGCTACAATCATAGACATTTCTATCCACCATCAGGAGCCCAGGAACTTAGTTCTCTTAGCAAAATCTTTTCCGAGTCTGTTTGATCCGGCCGGGGGTGGGAGATGGGGCATCTGAGTTGCTTAACAGGTAATATTTACCCCATTTTGAGTAAGTTTAGCTTTAATTTTGATTTCCCCTTGGTTGTTGGAGGTTCACTGCTGTTCTCTGGCTCGCAGAGCGCTGCGCCCTGCCGCGCTTCGCCCACCGCTGCGCAGCGAGGAGAAACCACGCTCGTGCTTTTATTCTTTACTACTGCTCTGGTTTTGGAAACAGGCTTTCATTGTCCCCTTCGAGAGTCAGCCCGACACGGCGTCGTGGTGTGGCACACGGCACAGCCGCCCCTGCTGCCGGGGCGTGCGGGGGGGACGCGGCTCCAGCTCCCTCCCCGCTGTCCCAAAGCCGTGCCCGGCTCCCCGCGCAGCCAGCGGGGCCCAGGCCATGCTCAGCCCCCAGACACTGCCCTGGTGTTGCTGGAATAGCTTTTTCTGGCCGGGATTCATCCACCCAAAGTCAGGCCCAGGCACATTGCAGGAATTTGGGGTGCAGCACCCCACGGCGAGGGGCCCGCGGTGCCGGTGCGTGCCGGGACCGGGAGATGCTTTAGGCTTCTTACCTCCCTCTCATCGACCCCCGTGTCTCGTGAGCAGTGTTGTCCCAGCTGTACAATTTGGAAGTGATTTACTGGAATTACAAAACCTATCTTTTTTTTTTTTTTTAATTACTACTCTTTTTGGCTTTTGCTCTGGCTGCTTTAGGAAACTTAATGCAGGAGAGATGGCACAAGAGGGCTAAAAACGGAGTGGGGGTCAGGGACTTGATTTTTAAGCAGCTTGAATGGTTTCTTTCATTTTTTAAGAGATGCACTTGCCTATGATACTGTCTCTCCAGTGAAATGATTACTGCTCCATTACTCTATTGATACAATATTGTGCATGCTAGTGTTGTATTTCTATACAGTAGCTTGAAATTTATTAACTTATACTGTAGATGTTATGTATTCCTATGACAAAATAGTCTTCAAAAATTTTCTAAAGTTTTTTAATTTATTTTTCTTTCCTTTTTTTTTTCGGGGGTAAAGTTTGCTCTACCAAATAGTGATCGTAACAAACTGATCTGTTATGGATGTTGCTATAGTGACATGCAATTATATATGATTTTGTTTTTAAAAAGGAAAAAAAAAAAAGCAAAAGAAAACACCAGTGTTAGCTTAATCTTAATGTCTGGTGTTCGTCATGGTGAAATTATAACTATTACAGTGTAGGAGAACAATGACTGTGTTCTTTGAATGAGCCTTTGTTTGTGCTTTTTGTCATGTTATGCAGTGAACTATTTTTAAGGTCTAATCAGTGATTATTTTTCCAACTCCGTGTTTCTGTAAGGAATTATTTCACACACGGACCATTCTTAGCAGTTTTTCCTCAGTGATGGAATATCATGAATGTGAGTCATTATGTAGCCGTCGTACATTGAGCAAATAAACTTACAGATCTGACGTCAGCGCTGCTTAATTGTTATCGCCTGTGTCGAGTTTCTGGGGGGCTCCGTGGGATGGGGGGCTCGGGATCTGATCCCAGGGTCACCTCCCTCCCATTGGCACAGGCGATCCCCACGGATAAAGTGTTCACCAGGCTCCTTCCTGGAGCAGAGGCGAGGGCCACCCCGGGCGGTGGGAGCCGTGGAGGGGGATCCTGGATGCTCCCGTGGGCACAGGGGAGGGTGTGTGGGTGCCTCCCTGCCTCCCTTCCCTTCCCTGCTGGTTTTCCGCTCGGAGCCACACACGGTGACTCACCCTGTAAAAATACTCCCCTCCCCGGGAAACTATAAACAGAAAATGTGCCCTGACTCACGCACCCTGCCAGGGATCCGGGGTTGCAGGGTGGGCACCCCCTGCCAGGGGCTGGGAACAACCCCCGGGGATGGCAAAGAGGGGCTGGGGGCTCGCTGGGCATCCTCACACAGGGAGGGGCACCCCGAGCCTTGCCCTGGCGCTCTGACAGCCTCCTGAGCACCGCTGGGGTGGCTTTTTGGGAAGTGAGAGCCACTGTGGAATGGCCACGGGAGAGGGCAGGGGGCTGGAGATGCTGCTCAGGGGGGCTTCCTCCCCTGGAGACACGCTTGGGCTGGAAAAGCCTCACACCCCCAGACACAAACACACATAGAGGGGCCGCCCCAAGCACACAGGTGACCCCTGGCAGCAGGAACTGTCCCCAGGTGTTGTGCCTGAGACCTGCCAGACTGGTCACACCTGAGACTGCTGGGGAAGAGGGCATGGAGGGAAGGGGCTTGGGGGCACATGGAGCCCCCTGAGCTCAGAGAGGGGCCTCAGGCTGCAGGATTCCTCCCAGGTCACTGTCTGCCTCTGGGATGACTCAGGGGGGATTAGTGGGATTTGTTGGAGTGGGAACATCGAAGCCCTGACCTCGGCCATGTAGGGCCAGTCCTGCCCAGAGGCACAGGGGGCACAGGGGGCGTGAGGCCAGCAGGGCTGAATGGCACCAGGACCACGACCCGCCCCAGTCCAGCCCCCCAGTATGGCTCTGGCCCCTGAGCTGAGCCCACCAGCTGGTCCCTCACCACAGTGGGATGGAAGGAAAGGGGTGCACTGGGTGGCAGGGCTGGGGCTCAAGGGGCTGCATTGCCAGGGCAGGGGGGTTCCCAACCAGAGCTTCTGCCCAGGAAGTCCCTGTTTGCCCTCTGGCCCTGCTGTGACCCAGAGTTGGGGGGGGTGTGCTTGTTTTTCAGGGATGCAGCATCCCAGGAGGGTGACAGTGGGGTGTGCAGACCCAAAATACTCTGTTAGGCACACTGAGAGGCAGAGGGGTGGAGACCAGGGAGGATGAGGACCAGGATGCTGAGTTTTGGCATTTGAGAGACTTGGGATGTGGACCACAACCAGCTTGTGGAAAACTGGGATGCTGAGCCTGGGATGTTGGAGACCTGACACGTGGAGACTAGAAATTTCTGAGACCCAGGATGTAAAGTCCCAGGATGCTGGAGGCTGGGATGTGAAGAGCTGAGATGCAGGAGACCCAAATGTGGGATATCCAGGATAGGGAGACTCAGGATGTGAAGACCCCAGGGCTCAGTGACCCCCCCACTGGCCCCCCACAGCCCCATCCCAGTGCTCTGGTCCCAGTGCAGCTCCCACCCAGCACAGCCGTGGTGCTGGGGCACAGACACAGGGAGAGGTTTATTTCACCAGTTTTTATTCCGGCTGATTCTGTCGGTTCCTTCACATTTATTCAAGGCACTCGGTGACGGGGCGAGTACAAAATCAACAGTAAAAAGGGGGTGGGTGCGAGGGGGCAGTGGGGCATTTGGTGACAGCGGCGGCTTCTCCTCCTCCTCTTCCTCCTCCTCTTCCTCCTTCTCCTCCTCCTCCTCAGTGCCGCCTATTTCTTGGCTGGTTCCTTGGCTTGGCTCTCGACAGTGACGGGGATGGTGATTTCAGCAGACTGGATGGCGGGTTTGGGCAGAGGGGCCTCCACCGTGAGCATTCCATCAGGGGACAGCGAGGACTTCACGGCCGTGGCTTCAACACCGGGGGGGAGGCTGTGGGGGGAGAGGGGGGGTCAGGGCTGCAGCACCCCCTGCCCCACCTACCTCCCCCAGGAACACGACAGCCCCAAATTGCTGCTTCCCCCACTCCCAGTTGGGGCGAGAGGCATTCCCAGTTTGGCCAGTGAGCACTGAAGGGGGTGGGTGGGTGGACAAAGGTTCCCAAAGACATCCAGGGGCTGCCAGGATCCCACCTCTCTTCCTTTCCAGTACTTACGTGTATTTTCGGGTGAAGCACCTGGAGATGAAGCCGTGTTCATCCTGCTTCTCCTCGTGTTTGCCTGGAAGGAAACAAAACCCCAGGATGGTTGGAAAAGAAACACCCAGCTGGGTGGGCAGCCGTCCTGCCCCATCCCCACATTGCCCAGCACCAGGGAGGGTCTGATCCTGCCCAGTCCAGGTTTTCTTGCCATAATATCAACCTGGAGCAACTGTGGGGGACCAGGGGCAGTGACGCCCCTCCAGGAGCATCCCCCAAATTCAAAGGGAGCAAAGTGCAGTGCCAGGAGCTGGTGGTGGCCAAAGGGACCCACCAGCAGCCACCTGGCCCCAGAGCCCTGCAGGGCTGGAGACTGAGCATGCCCCTCTCCCTGGGCCTGCACCTTGAATCCCTCTGGATTCAAGGCTGGGAAACTGCCTCCATTCCGTGCAGACCGTCTTGACCCAGCAGGAAGCACATCCTGGCCTTGTGCCACAGCTCTGGGCTTTGTCACGGCATCCCTGGCTGAGCTGCCCAGGGCTCTGTGGGGGAGTGCAGGGGCTGCAGGGCTTGTGACATGTCACCCCCCGGGTCCCTCTGGGGCTCACAGCCAGGGGGTCCCTCCCAGTGTCCTGGCTGGGACAGCAGCGAGGGGTCAATGTATGGAGCTGGAGGGGGGTCTCTGTACCCTGTGCTGTGTGAATGCACCCGAGGCTGAGCTGTAGTGCTGGGCCTTCTTCTGCACCTTGATTTTCCCTTTCCCGTTTTCCTCTCCCTCTCCCTTTCCCTTTCCCATTTTTCTCTCCTTTTCCCTTTCCCATTTTTCTCTCCCTCTCCCTTTCCCATTTTCCTCTCCCTTTCCCTTTCCCATTTTCCTCTCCTCTCCCTCTCCTCTCCCTCCCCCTGTCCCTGTCCCTGTCCCTCTCCCTCTCCCTCTTCCTCTCCCTCTCCCTCTCCCTCTTCCTATTTTCCTCTCCCTTTCCCTTTCCCATTTTCCTCTCCTGTCCCTGTCCCTGTCCCTGTCCCTGTCCCTGTCCCTGTCCCTGTCCCTGTCCTTCTCCCTCTCCCTCTCCCTCTCTCTCTCCCTCTCCTCTCCATCTCCCTCTCCCTCTCCTCTCCTCTTTTTCCTTCTCCTTCCCTCTCTTCCCTGCTTATTCCACCCTGCTTTCCCTTTCCACCCCTTTTCCCCACAGCAAGCTCCAGGACAGCCACCTCACCCCACCACCCTTGTGGCACCCCACAAACCCCCCCAGATCCCAGCACCCACCGGTTATCTCCACGATGTTATCCTTGGTCTTCACCACCAGCTCCTCAGGTGCGAAGTGGTTGACGTCCAAGGTGACCTTCCAGCTGTCGGCGGTGTGGCGGATCTCGGAGATGCCACTGCTGAGCTGGCGGCTCAGCGCGGTGCCGAAGGGCGACCCCGGGGCTGGCACCAGCGCGCTCTCCCGGGGCAGCAGGCGGAAATATCCCGGCCAGGCGCTGCCACTCGGCCACTTGTACCAGTCCTCGGGGATGTGGGGCATCCCGAAGGACTGGTCGAAGAGGCGGCTGCCATGGTACCAGTCGCGGAAGGGGTCCCAGCTGGGGCTGCGCAGGAAGGTGAAGGGGACGCGGCGCTCGGCCATGGTGTGTGGGGCTGCCGGGGGGCGGCTGCCGGTGCCTTATGAAGAGGGCCTGGGGTTATTTTTAGCCGAGAGGCTCAGCTGGCTATTAATGGAAATCGCAGCAGCCTCGGGGAAGGGACGAGAACCTTTGCTGGGGTTGGGGCGGCCACACGCAGCCGCAGTCGGTGGGAGTGGGCTGGCAGCCTCCAGGGTCCCCCCTGCCAAGGAAGTGTCCACGTGCCTTTCATCGCAAGAGGTTTGGCTGCTTGGGAGTGATGGATGGCCCTTGGAGCTGCTCCCGGCCTCTTCCCGTCTGCCTGCCCGTAAAACAATCCCCGGGATGTGCTGTCCCTGTGGCGGTGTGGGGAGGGAGCTGGGGCTGAGCCAGGGCCTCGGGAATGGCCGGATGAGTCAGGGAGGAGGCTGTGCATGGCCCTGCACTGCGTCACCCGCCAGCCAGAAGGTTCTGGAGCTCCCTGTCTCCTGGTCACTCATCAGCCAGAAGGTTCTGGAGCCCCCCAGTGCCTGGTCATTCATCAGCCAGAAGGTTCTGGAGCCCCCCAGCCCTTGGTCACTCACCAACCAGAAGGTTCTGGAGCCCCCCAGCCCTGGTCAACTACCAGCCAGAACGTTCTGGAGCTCCCTGTCTCCTGGTCACTGATCAGCCAGAAGGTTCTGGAGCCCCCCAGCCCCCCTGAGGCCCCAGGGCTTGATGTTGTGATGGGGAACCCCCAACACCAAGTTGGGGTGATGCTACTCCAGCCCCCCAGGGTGATCCCTGAGGGTCCCAAGACTGATGGGGCTCATGGGGGCCAATGGGACCAATAGGGTTGTTGGGGACCTACAGGACCTGCTGGGGCTGGTGGGGAGCAGGGGCTGATAGTGATGAGGGGGCTGAGCGGGTGGCTGGAGGGGGGCAGGGGGACTGGGGGGGACCAGGGTGGCTGGAGGGGGGCAGGGGGACTGAGGGGGACCAGGGTGACTGGAGGGGGGCAGGGGGACTGGGGGGGACCAGGGTGGCTGGAGGGGTAGCACCTTCTCAGTGTGGGAGAGCGTGGCTCCCTCCCTATCGTTTGCCCTCATGTCCAAATGAGTCTCTCCACACACCTGGCATCCAGGTAGGGACTCCCATCTGGGGCCAGACCCCAAGCTTCCCATTGTTTTCCAGCCCAGTGAGCCTGGCAGCTCTGAGACCCCATCACCTCTGCCCTATCCTCCTGTGCCCCTCAGCTTTGCCTTGGAGAAGGCAGGAGAGGGGGGAGAGCTGAGCCCTGAAACTCAGTACAGGGATGTGTGACCCCGGGGAGTGAGGAATGGTGGGGGGATGCTGCAGAGGAGGACTGGGAGTGTCCTTTGTCTGGGGCAGTGCCCATCCCATCCCATCCCACTGGAATGGCAGCGAGTGGGAAGGGGCTGCGGGGAGCTGAGCCGTGTGGGGCTGGGGGCTGTATCCTGCGGGGTCTGGGGTGGGCTGGGGGGAGCCAGGGAAGGAGGGAGGGCACTGCAGAGGGGAGGGATGCAGGGAAATGGGAGGGATGCAGGGAAATGGAGGGGATGCGAGGAGGGATGCAGAGGAAGATGCAGGGAGGGATGCTGGGAAATGGGAGGAATGGGAGGGATGCAGGAAGGAATGCAGGGAGGGATGCAGGGAGGAATGGGAGGGATCAGGAGAGGCATGCAGGAGGGATGGAATGGATGAGAAGGTTGCAGGCAAATGGGAGAGATGGAGGGAGGGATGCCGGGAAATGCGAGGGATGGGAGGGATGCAGGCAGGAATGCAGGCAGGGATGCGGGAGGGATGCAGATGGGATGGATGGGAGCTTGCAGGCAAATAGGAGGGATGCAGGGAAGGATGCAGGGAGCCAGGAGGACTGCAAGGAGACGGGAATGATGCAAGGGGAGAGGTTCGCAGAGGGTTCCCCCCATCCCACAGCAGAATGCTTAGGTGGATCGGACACAACTGGTGCCAAGCGCTGCTCCACACGGAGCCAGAGGGAAGAGCGAGCCAAGGGTGGTTGGAGACAGCAGGCAGGGGGAGAAGAGGAGAATGGGTCTGCAGGGAGCTGGACAGACAAATCCTTCATGGAGGGAGCAGGATGACCGCGCTGTGCTTCCCCCGGAAAGAAACCTCTCGGTGCCCAGCAGTGTCATTTACAATATATACTGTATATTTATTATAATTGCACCAGCTCACGGCATCTACAGCTGTACTCACAACCCAGAGAGAGAGCGCACGCGCGACAGGAAAATACTGAAGTATTTCTACAGAGTATTTGTTCCAGTTGGCTCCCTCCGCGGCAGGAGACAGAGACTGTAAAAGAGGAAGACTGGAAATTTTCCCTGATGTGCTGGCTTGTCCGCGGCGCCGCTGCAGTCGGGTCTCGGGTTTTTGGGAGCCGCGGCCCCGGGGGCTGCAGGGCTGGGGCTGCGGCCACTGGTAAAATAACCCCCCGCCGGTAGCTTGGGTTTGGATGTTGTCAGGGGACACCCCCCGTATCCCAGTCGGAGCTTCCCCGCAGGGTGTTGGTGGGGACGGGGCTGGGGGGTGCCCGGGGGCTGCCGGGCAGCAGATGGAGATGGGTGGGATGGTTTTTTGGAGCGCGTGGCTCAGGAGTTCGCAGGGATGCTGAGGGAACTCCTGTCCTCCGATCTCCCCAGGTCCAGGGGAGCAGGACCCTTTGTCTTCTCCTCCTCCTGCCACGGTCACATCCAGAGCTGCTGCCCTGCCTGGGGCTGGCACCTGGGGGCAAGTCCCCTACTTATCTGTTCACCCCATTTCTAACAGTTCTGCTTGTCTGGGCACCGCAGAGGGTGGCTGGTGTCTTTGCCAGCTGGTGTGTGGGATACCCAAGGGCTGGCACCCATCATAGCCAGGCTCCTGGGATCTTTCTCCACGGGCTGGTGAACCCTCAGCCTGCAGCTGAGCCCGGTTCCTCGACATGCCAGGTTTGGGAGACGACCCCACACTGTCCCTCTGCTCCCAACTCTGCCCTCCCGGGACCTCCAGTTCATCAGGCCATGGCTCAACAAGCCTGTCGCATCACAGCTGAGCTGGAGTGCAAAGGATGCTCCAGTCCCGGCTGGCTGCAAACCAGTGCCAAGCGGGACGGTCAAAGCCCGGCTTTTCATGCGGGGGCAGCAGGTTAATCCGGGCAGCTGCTCTCCCACCCAGGGAGGCTCATCCCCATTGTCCAGCTCCAGCCGTCCGGAAAACGCGGGGCCACGACGATTAAACACCCACCGCTCCTGGGGGCCAGGACCGTCCTTGACGCCTGGGGGGGCTATTTTTTTTTTTGGAAATCAGCAAAGCCCTGCCAAAACAGGGCTGCGGGCCAGGCCCGGGACTCTCCTGCCTCTCTCTTCCATAATTCAGTTTAAAAAGCAGCCACTCAGCCCCAGAGCAGGAGGGCACTGGGGGCTGCGAGCCCAGAGGTGGGGTCCACCACGCCGAAGCCAGAGGATGGCTGGATGCACCCCCAGGGGTGGAAAACCCCCTGCCCAGCCCTGGACCTCCTCCCACCGTCCTCCTCGGGGTGACAACTTGGTCCCCCCCCCCCAAACTGGGCGGGATGGATGGGTGCCAGGGCCGGCATCTGAGCTGGGATGAGCAGCAATAACACACAGGGGTAGCCCCACCCGGAACTCCCCGCTTGGAAGGAGACTTGTGGGTGCTGCTGGCTTTGTTCATCCATGGCTCGGCATGTGCTCAGGTCTGGGGGAACCCCAAAATGTTTCGTGGTGCCCCAAACCCCCAGGACATTGTGGAAACATCTCCAATGGGAAAAAGCAGAGGCTCACCTCTGGCTGGCATCACACCTTCCAGCTGAGCCTGCCACCCCACCAGCCCCTCCCCGGGATATTCCTGTGCTAAAAACCAGTCAAACCAACCCAAAAAAGCACTGGGAGGGGTCCCGGGGGTCCCCAAGCCACTCCCACCCACTCTTCCCAGGGTCTCTGCCAAGCATTTGTTCCCTCGCTCTGTGTTCGCCCACCCCACCCCAGCCCACCCCGGCACTCGCAGAAATAAGAAGATATCCTCCCCTTCCCCACCCCGACCCCCAAAACACCCCGGGGTGGTGGGGGGGGGGACTGCCCCTTGCAAGGGGGGCAATTTCCGTCCGCGCTTTCCCCCGCCGCCAGATCCATCCTCAGCATCCCCCGGCTCTTTTCCACCTCCCCGGTGGTCCCGTCCCTTCTGGGGGCGCAGGAGGCATGGAGGGGGCAGAGCTGGGGGGTCGGGGGGCTGCGGCCGGGTGCCGGGGGGGCTCAGAAGCCGGCGCTCTCCGAGCTGCTGCGGCTGTTGTAGCTGGGGCTGCGGCTGGGGCTGCGGGAGCGGCTGGGGGGGCTGCGAGTCCGGCTGCGGCTGCGGCTGCGGCTGGAGCTGTAGCTGTCGTAGCTGCGGCTGCGGCTCCGGCTGTACGAGTAGGTGCTCAGCGAGCTGGAGGACGAGGGGCTGGGCCGGTAGTAGGGGATGGGGCGCTTGCGAGCGCTGCAAATGGAAAAAGGAAAGCCAGTGAGGCCCCCGGCGGCAGCTCGGGGAGGGGGTCCAGCACTGGAGCCCCGGCAGGGCCAAACATCCACCCAGGGAAGCCAAGCATCCCCGGGACCAGGCTCACACCGGCTGCGGGGTGTCAGGATGCGGCCACCCGGCATCACCTCCCCCTCCATCCATCCATCCATCCATCCATCCCCTTCCTCCTCCCCAGCCCCACCCCCCCCGGGGTGTTAGTCCTGGATTAGGCAGCGTCGAGGGCAGAAAGTGAGCAGGTTAATGTGGCTTTTGTGTTTCCCAGACACCAAAGATTGAAAGCTGCTGAAAAAAGAGACGTTCGGGATTAGCGGGAGGCGAGCTGGGGCCCGCCGGCGCCGGAACGTGAGGAGGGACACGGGAAGCACGGGGGCAGTGGGGATGGGGAGTGCTGGGGGCAGCGACATCAGGAATCAGCCTCTTGCCCCCATCTCCCGGCCTGGTGTTAGTGGGACCGGAGAACCACAGACACGGCCCGAAGGTAGCTGGGTGCCGAGGGCATCCTAAGGTGTGAGGAGATAGAGAGGGGTCCAGGAAGAAGAGGAGGAAGAGGAGGAGGAGGGGGGGAGGTTACCCTGGGAGCCAGGCTGGCGACGATGCTCTCCGAGAGGGACCTTGGGATGAAATGGAAAAGGAGAGGTTGGCATCACTGAGGTAGGACCATGTGGTGGTGGGGGGGGGAGGGCGATAGGAACTGGGGACAGGGCAGGAGGGCAAGGAAAAGCCCTGGGACTTCTGCCTGGGCTATAGGACAGCCAGGGGGGCTTAGGGGTGTTCCCTTGGCTGCCCTGTCCCCACAGCATCCTCTAGGCCTTGTAGAAATGGCTCTGCTCCTCCTGAACCCCAAGCAGATTTGGGTCCACCATCTCCATCAGTCCCAGGAATGGTGACAGGGATGGGGGGGACAGTCCTCACAGGGAATGCAGGCTGTGTCCTCCAGCTGGGCCCTGCCATCTCCCTGGGGACATCCTGGCAAAACCAGGATGGAGCCTCCCTCCTGTCCTCCCTTCTGACAGCTCCAGTCCAGCCCAGGCCAAACAAAATCCCTCCTACAGTGAGGCAGAGCTGATTTCTGAAAATCCAGCCCCCTGATCTCCCAGCTGATAGCAGGAGAGACAAATAGGTCAGGAAGGAGGTAATCTCGGCTCTGCACGGCCCCGCTGCCAGTGCTGCATGTTAACGAGGTGCTACATATGCACACAGTGTTTTGTCTGGCACAAAATATTGCCTGTCTTACAGCCCGGGATCCTGAAGCAGTAGGATCCCAAGAAGGAGAAACTGGCTTTTGGAGGGCAGGGAAGAGACATGATTGCAGACATGCATCTTGCTGGAATATGCACAGGCGGATTAAAATTAATTCCTGTTTTCATGCCTCAAAATAGGAAGAGATCAGAAGGTCGTAGTATTGAAGGCAGTCTGGTTATCCAGCTGTCTGGGCCAGCTGATTCCCCTGGTCACCCCCAGGGTTATCTATCCATCCACAGAGCTGCTCATCCTTCTGTCCATCTGTCCACCCATCCATTCGTCACCCATCCATCCATCCATCCATCCACCCATCCACCTGTACATCCATCCACTCATGCATCCATTCACCTATCCATTCATCCACCCATTCACCTCTACATCCATCCATCCATCCATCCATCCATCCATCCATCCATCCATCCATCCATCCATCCATCCATCCATCACCTGTCCATTCCCCCTCCCACGCACATTTCAGGGCCGGCTGATGGCAGGGCTCAGCCCCGGGCTGTGCCCACGGACATGGCAGAGCCTCTGCCGTGTTACAGGACCCACCTTGTGATCCTCCTGGGCTCCATAAAGCTGGGGGAGTCACGTCTCCTCTTCCTGATGGGGGAGTAGCTCCTGGAGCGGCGCCGGGCACGGGCGGGATCGGGATCACCGTGGCGTGTTCGAGGCTCATTGTCCTTCTCTCTACAGCCCGAGGAGGAGGAGGAGAGTCAGGGAGCAGGCTGGGGTCCCGGGTGGGATCCAGGGACACCCTGTGACAGCAGCTCCCTCTGAGGGCTGACACTCCCACCTGGGGCTGGTGCTTCCAGTGCCACCAGCAATGACCTGTGACACCCCTCCCCAAACCCCAGGAGAGCCGGGACCACCCTGAGCCACGGCTGCTCCCTGAGCCCACTGATGGCACCCGTGGGGTCCCCTGTGCTGAAGTGCCCCCCGGGCCTGACCTGCTGGCCGGTTTTTTCGGCGAGGGTGATCGGGAGCGGCTCCTTCCAGCTCTCTTGTCCCGGGAGCGGGAGCGGGACTTGGAGAGGGAGCCGCTGGAGCTCCAGGAGCTGCTGCGCTGCCCGGGGCTGGGCGACGGGCTCTTCCTCCGCTCCGAGGCGTGCCGGGAGTGCTTGGTCGATGACTCCGAGCTGCTGTTGGGCCGGCCCCGGTGGTGCCTTTCCTTCACCCTGTGAAGGCAGATCCCAGCACCACCTCACATCTCATCCCAGCTGGCAGGGTGTCCTCACAGGAGCCAGGGACCCCAGGTTGCCACAGAGAACAGCGGGCACACCTACATGACACCAGGGCTGGGCTACATCCCATTATAAATCCTGGGGCACTCACGCACTTGGGATGCTGCGCCCTGTGGGATGCTGTAATCCCACACAGCCATCCAGGCACTGCCCTTCAAGCTGGGACCAACACTTGTAGGGATGATCGTTCCCACAGAGAGCTGGCATTGACCTACTGCGGCTCTTCCTTACCTCTATTCCTGTCCCTATCCCTAACCCCATCCAACCCCTATAATTATCCCATATCTGTCCGCATTCCTGTTCCCATCCCCATCCCTGTTCCCATCCCCATAGCCATGCTTGTGTCTGTTCTTATTCCTGTCCCCATCCCTCACCACGTTCCCACCCTCATCCCCACTCCCATCTACATCCCCCATCCCCATCCCTGGAGGATTCCAACCCAGCCCTGGTCCCCAGCTTGGCCCCCAGAGCTTTGCCTGGACGGACTCAAGGTGCCCATATAGGGCTGCACCACCAAATATCCCAAACCAGCTCCCGTACCCCATCAGGGACCACACAACCCCATCCCGGGCTTCTTCCCTTACTTCTTCCCGTGGGCGCCGTGGTTCCTGTCGGGGCCGGCCGGCGGGTGGTAGGGGTGGGATCCCGCCGAGCCCTCCGAGTCGCTGCTGTAGCCGGCGGGGCTGAGCGGCGCCGGTGGGGGCTCCCGGGGGGCCGGGGGTCTCCCCTTGCTCTGGCCGCGGTGTCGGGGCGGTGGCGAGGCACTGCGGGAGCGATGCCGGTGGCCGTGCTTGCCCCGCTCCGGTGTGGGTGACCGGGGGCTGCGGGCACCGTGTCGGCCGCCCCGGGTGCGGGGGGACGGCGGGTCCGTCCTGCCATGAGCCCGCGGAGAGGGGGACGCCGAGGCCGGCCTCTGGCAAAGGGGGAGAGAGAGAGAGACAAGGAGGGAAAGGAGGAAGGGGGGAAGAAGAGAAGAAAGAAGGAGAAAGGGGATTTTAACGGGGGGCGCCGGGCCGGGGGCGCAGATCACAACGTCAATGCACATCGCATAAGGCAGGCTACACAGACGCTACTCTGCACCTTCCTCTCGCCCTCAACAACGTGGGTCATGCAAACCTCCGCATGCAAAACGCCAAAAAAATATAACTCAACTTAAATCGTAATAAAAACCCAAAGGAAGGGGTGGGGTGGGAGGAAAAGAAATAAATCCAAGAAACACCCAAGTCGTCGGGGAGGGAGAACTTGAAGGGAAAGAAACAACCCCGCCCCAAAAAACACCTGGAGAGGGAATAAAGCAAACCCTGGTGCCCGCCCCGCCCCGACCAAGAAAGGGGGAGGGAAAAGGGGGTAAAACCCAAACGAAGGGAGGAAAATGGGGGAGAAAAAAGAAAAAAATGAGAGGAGGGAAGTGGGGCAGTGGGGGAGAGTAAATCAGACTGAGCCGAGGGGAAGGGGTCGAACCAAAGAGGGCTGGAGGTGATGGGGTCTGCTCACACAGAGGCATGCACATATATAAAGATATATGTTCCGATACGTGTAGTTTTTATCGATAGTACGACTTTTGGCTTAAAACAAATCCAGAAACGAGGAGAAAACGGCACAGAGCGACAATGGAGGGCAAGGCAGGGGAGGGGGCCAGGGACGAGAAGGCAAAAAAGAAACCAACAAAAAGAAAGAAGAAAAACCATCCAAATCAAATCAAATCAAAATAAATCAAAATAAATAAATAAAAAACAAAGCAAAACTTCACAAATGTCCTCGTTACTGAGATAAACGAATGTCTCTGAGCTCTTCCTGGGACACGCATTGAGCTGTTAGCTGTGACTCTGCAGGGAACTGCTAAGTTCTCATCAGCACTCAACACAGACTTTGCTTTCTGCTTCCTTTTTTTTTTATTATTTTTTTCCATTATATGCTTTTTTTTTTTTTTAAGTCCCTCTTGGTTAACATCCACTTACCAAAAAAGTGGCATTTCCTCCTTTAGTAGGTAAGTTATGAAGAGAAGGGAAAAGCGGGGCAATATAAGTGCATCATTAGATTCACAAAAATGCAAGAGAGAAAGAAAGAGCGAGAGAAGGAGGAGAGACAGAGACAGAGCCAGAGAGAGGAGAAATAAAACAAACCAACTCACTTCTCCTACGGGGAGGGGAAACCCTGGGCCATTGCCATGGCCAAGCCCTGAGCCGGGCTCTCACCAAGAGCTGAGGAGTTTTGCCTGGCCCCGGGGCTCCCAAATATTCAAGCTCCTCCAAGCCACAAATGCTGCCTGGGTGTTTCTCCCATCTTTGCAAACACCACTAGACCAAAAAAGATGGGTAGAAACAGCTTCTGCAACACAAGGCCTGACCAAGCTGGCAAACCCCTGGCTTTGGGGTCTCCTTTCCCTGGCCACAGCCCAACACCAGGTCCCTCAGTATCCCTGGAGGGGTGAATCCTGCACAGGGAGTCCAGCTGTGGGGACTGAAGAGGGTTCAGGGGGATTGAAGTGGTGACAGGACTGTGCCACCACCCCCAGGGCTGGTGACCCCAGTTTCTTGCCATCCCCATGCCCTAAATACATCTGGTCAGTGAATCCTTGAGGATGAGGTTCTCTCTACCTACCCCACTGTCTCCTAAACACCACTTTGCTCCCCCATAAACAAGCAGGAAGGGCAAAGGGGTGGCATTCTGGGGACCACCATTAAGATGCTGCAAAATGGTTGCAAGACTATTGCATCCCTGAGCATCCCAGACTACTCCACACCCCACCTCCTTATCCCCATGGATAAACCAACCCCTCCAGCCACAGACCAGCAAGCTGGAGCCAAAATGGGAGGATTTAGGTATTTCATTAAAAACCTGTTGCTGTTGCAATGGCTGCAGTGATGGGGGAGGGAATAGGGGGTTCAGCTGAGCCCATTCCAAGTCCCATGTGCTGGCAGAGGAAAATAAAAGCAGAGAAATGAAGTAGAACAAGAAGAAGATGAAGAGAGAAAGAAAGGGGTTTCCTCTTTCCCAGGGCAACATTTTGATGCCAGCTGGCCATGCTGTGGGATGTGGGGCTCCCACCCAGACCCTGCAGTCTCCTGACCAGGCGTGCAGGAAGGCAACGAAGGTAAAGTCATCCTAAATAAACCCAAATCAGCCAAGACCCAGCCTAAAAGGGAAAACACACACTAAGCACTTGTGGGGATGGGATATCTATGGCTGGGACACTGTCCCCTGCTCCCTGGACCTGCCTCTCCACAGATGAAGATTTCAACCTTTCCCCATTGCAGCCTCCTGGTATTTTCCCTGACTTGTTTTTTTTCCCCATCATGACCCAAAGAGAGGCTAAACCCACAGGTCTCCTTAAATTTTTCATTTCTTGCCCCACCAATTCAACCCAAAATACCCTGTGCCCACTCCCACCCATGACCACTGCCCCTATTTCTCCCTAATTACGTTTGCCTTTGTTTACTGGGCCACTAAAGGGGGAACTCAAAGGGAGCAGCCGTGCTCGGCCCCTGAATGGAAACGAACACAAATTCGGAGGGCTGAAAGACACAGAAATGCATTCTACTGACAGCACGAGGAGACGGGGAAGAGAAAAGGGGGGAAGAAAGAAAAAAATATTACGTGGACAGGGCAAAAAAATATAAATAAAGAACGTAAGAGAAGAGCATGGCTTTGCAGCTAACTGGGGAAAACCATACAAATCAAAAAAAAAAAAAAATATAGCCACCACCAAAAAGAGACAAAATGAAAGAGAGACAGAGAAGGAGAGCGAGAAAGAAAGAGAAAGAAAGTCAGAAAGAAAGAGAAAATAACATTAAATCAAGCTACGGTGCTTTTCAACAGGCTCATCTGCAGAAGTGAACGTGCAGAGGTGGACGAAATACCTACCTTTGGAATTGGCAGTGACAGGAATGCAATAATAAAAAAAGAAAACAATAATCTCCACATTTGGAGGGCAGAATGGGAAAAAGACAAGGACTCTTTAGTACGGCAATCCAGACCCCTCGGCTAATCCCGTTTGTTTTGCATAGAAATTTTTTAAATTATTTTTTAAATTGGTCTCTTTAGCTTGTTTTTTTTGTTTTTTATTTTTTGGTTTCTTGTTGTTAATTTTTGTTTGCTTTTCAATGGCAAGGCTGTGGCCGGCCGCCTAGCTGGGTGGCCACGGGGGAGTTGCTGGCTGGTGTCTGCAACCCGGCTGCAGTTCAGTCTTAAAAAGTCACTCTATAACATGGCAAAGTCCCGGATAACATGCAGGGAAGGCGATGGATGGTGGTGGGACATGGCGAGGGATGTTGGGTTGTGTTGGCCCAAAGAAAACCGGAGAGAAAGAGGGGCTGGAGGGTGCGTGTGGGCAAGGAGGAGGAGAGACCCGGGAGGAAGGCTGGGAAGGCAGCAGGGATGGATGGAGACAGGACTGGGTATTTAAAAGGGAAGGTAACACCGTGCAGCGCCCCGGGGCACCCCTGGCTCCCGGTGGCTCTGGGGGTGCTGGAGGGGGGTACAGCTCACCTGGGGGATGGGCTGAGCCCGGAGCTTTTGGGGGTCTGCAGGAGATGGGGAGAGGGCTGGGTACCAAGGATGCTCAGCACCCATCCTGCCAGGATGCAGGATATGGGTACCTCGGTGCGGGATGATTGCGGGGTGCTCGGATAACCCAACACCCAGCAGCCTCCTCCTGCAACTGGGGGAGGAAAACCATCCCCACGGCAGCAGGATCCAGCCGAGGACATGGGACAGTAGCCAATTTGGGGAGGAAAAGGGCAATTCGCTCCATGAGATGGAAGCGAGCCCACTCCTTTTGCAGTGTAGGGCTGCTGGGTTCTCTTCCCTTTTAAATTCCTTGTTCAAAATATAGAAAATGGAAATACAATGTTCAGCGGTCGTAAATATTTAGAAAACACATCTGGGGTTTGGTTTTGTTTTTTTTTTTTTTTCTTCTCCACATTAACACACACAAAAGCAAAAAATTCTAGAACAACACGACGACAGGGGGGGAAAAATAAAAATAAGAGAAATATATATCGTTTGCATTTCTGTACATCACAAGGGAAAAGAAAAGAAATCATGAGAAAGGAAACTAAAACAAGGGGGCGGAAAAAAAAGCACGTTTCATTGCCCTTCCCTCCCCCTCGTCCCTGCTTCTGCTGAGCAAGAAATGGAAGTGTATATTACCGTTTGGGTTTTTTTCAAATGGGAGGCTAAAGAAAAACACAGATGGGATTAAAAAGAAAAAAAAATAAAAAATAGAAACCAGAGAGAGAAAGAAGAGAGAGAGAGAGAAAGAAAGAGAGAAAGTTGTTGGAGAAAAGTCCCGCTGGTGCCGGGGAGCCAAGGGAGCTCGTCGGCCTGGGCGATGCTGGGGGGTGGGCAGGGGGAGAGCAGGGCGAGCCGGGTGCCTGGGGGGCTCCCGAACCCCCCCACACCCCAGCCAAAACCATAGGAAAGAAGAAAGCAGAGAGGTGCTCCGAGAGATGGGCAGGGTGCTGGGTGCTGCTGGGGCGTGCTGGGCTGGGGACAGTGAAAGGGATGTGGATATGGGGTGGGGGTCTCCTGCCCCCATTTTCCAAGGTGGTCCTGGCCCTGCAGGTGTTGGGGTGTCAGCATTGGGCGCTGCCAGCCTGGCAGTGTCCCCACAGCACCTCGCCCATGGGAATGAAGTCCCCTGAGGCGAGTGGGGACCTGTGTGCCCCCCATTAATGGGGTCGTGCAGCACGCTGCCTTCACTCCGCCCTGCCTCTAGCCCCTCTTTAGCCAAAACAGGCTCCTTATCATCCCAGCACTGGTTAAACTGGGATTGGCCCCCTGGTCCCACGGGGTCAGGGCTTTGTCCACTTAGCATAGGATCAGCCACCCAGGATTCATCGGGACCCCCAGCACAACGAGGCAGAGCCAGAGACACTTAGCTCCAATGTCACCTGCCACGGGGACCCCAAAAGATATAAAAGCTGAGCATCCAGCACCAAATCCCCTCTGAACTCTACCCTGGCCAGACAGCACTTTGGGGTCCTGAGCACTGCTGCTGGCCTCTTGACACTGGGGAGGGTTTGGGCTAGTGAGGAAACGAATTTTCCAGCTTTGCCCATTTCTTGGCTGTCTGGGCTCAATCCCAGGCAGGTGCTGAGCCCAGTGTTGACCCTGGCAGTGTCACTGGCCTGCCAAGCCATCGTCTCGGGGGTGACATCTGCAGGGCAGTGTGTGGCTTTGGGGGAGGAATGATCTGCTGGCTGGCTGCCCTGATCCTTGCCCCGAGGTGACGGGCTGGCTCCTCCAGGGAGACCGTGCACCCAGTGCAGGGTTGGTGAGTGCATCTCCCCCGTGTGCCCCGGCTGGGCAGGGCGGGGAGCCGAGCGAGTGGGGAAGGAGCAGAGAGGAGAGCAGGGGGGGCAAGTCCTGTGGAGGGAGGAGGGGAAGGAAGCCAAGAGTGATCCAAGAAAAGCCTACGTACATCCGAGGGCTCCGGGAGCGGGGCGCCGTGGCTGTGGCGGCCGTTCTGGGCGCTGCCCTTGTGCCCGTTCTGGTGCGGCGAGGCCGAGCGCTGGGGAGAGGGCGAGGACGGGCTGCGGCTGGAGCGGGCGCTGCTGCCCTTGGGACCATCCTGCCGGCGCTTGGGGCTCAGCCTGCGGGGCACGGCACCGTGAGCCGACGGCAACCCCGGCCCCGAGCCGGGCATCGCCCTCCGTCCGTCCCGGCAGAGCAGCCGGCAGCAGCCCAGGCTGAGATGGCGGGGCAGGCTTTGCCCAGAAACGGGGTGGGAATTGATGTTTTGTGCTTTCTCTAGTTAAAAACTGAAACCCCGCCCGGGAACCGTGTTCTCAAACGCTCCAGAGGTGCTGCAGCACCATGCTGCTCCTCTCCATCCCCGCAAGGGTCCCCATCCGTGGAACACCTCTGCCACCTACATTCTGCCCTCCATCCCCAAGGGTCCCCATCCCTGGGACACCTCTGCCACCTACATTCTGCCCTCCATCCCCAAGGGTCCCCATCCCTGGGACACCTCTGCCACCCACATTCTGCCCTCCATCCCCAAGGGTCCCCATCCCTGGGACACCTCTGCCACCCACCTTCTGCCCTCCATCCCCAAGGGTCCCCGTCTCCGGGACACCTCTGCCACCCACCTCTTGCCCCCCAGCACATCAGGGTGCCCATCACACGGACATCTCTGTCCCTGCTCTCTAGCCCACATCGAGGAGGCTGGGAGGGGTGTTGGTCGTGGGCTGTCCCGGGCTGTCCCTACCTGCCGGGGGATTTGGAGCCGCTGTCGTCGGAGGAGAGTGAGGCGCTATGGGAGCTGCAGGAGCTGCGCCGGTGGGAGCGCCAGGCCGGGGACTCGCTGCGGGACCTGCGGAGAGGGCGGCCGGGGGCAGAGGGGGAGGCTGAGCCGCGGCGGGGTCACACAGGAGGGCACAGGACCCCGCTGCCCTCGCCATCCCGGCCCCTCACCTCTTGCGCTCTTTGTTTTTCTCTTTCCTTTTGTTCTTGGGGCTTCGGGACCTGCGGGAAGAGCCGAAAGCTGCCGACGTGGGAGCAGGGGCAGCACCTGGGGGTGGCTTCCCCAGCTCCCCCCCGAGGCATCAAGGCTGCAGGAGGAGCGAGGGGAAAAACCTGCCTGGTCTGGAGCTGGGATCCATTGAGATTCAAAGTGTGATTGGGATCCCAGGTGGCTTTAGGGGGACCGTGGGGTCAGGTGCCAGTCGGTGAGGCCAGGCAGGAGGGGGTGGCATTGGGAAGGGGGGGATTGGCCCTGTTTAGCATCCTCGGGGCTCAGGCCCATTGTTACCCTTATACTTGCCTTGTCCTACAGCAGTCCCCTCTGAGACTCTCTGCCCTCCCAGGCACTCTTTGTCTGTTTTTCACTTCTTTCACCCTAGAATGGCAGTGCTGGCAGAAGGCATCTGCACAGCAGGACAACAGCCAGGGTGCGTCCTGGCCATGGCTGCCTGGAATCTCCCTTTCTCCTCTGGGAGTCATTCGGGGCCATATGGGACCTCACAGTCATCCAGAGTTGCCCTGTGCCACACCAAAGGGTGGAGGACACCCAGCAGTGTCCAGCCACGGACAGAGGGGAGTGGGACAGCGGGAAGGCAGGGAACAGGGAGTCTCTGACAGGGGGAACTGACAGCCAGTGCTGGTGGCAGCAGAGTGGGCTCCCAGCAGCCATCACTCTTACCTGTGTCTTCTCTTCTTCCTCGACCCTGACTCAGACCTGAGGGATGAAGAGGAGGCAGAGATAAAGGAGACAGACTGAGCTGGTCAGTGGGGAGCAAAGGCTGGGTGACCCCAATGGATGGGAACAAGGACAGGGGTGTGGCCCCAAGATGGGCTGCTGGATGTGGCAGGTGACAGTGGCTGTGAGGAGGTGATAGCCCCATGAAGACTCATCAGCATCCATCCCTATACATGCCTCAATCCCACCTCAGCCCAAGGGCCTAGGCAGTCACCCAACAGCCCCAGCCATGCCTGCTGTCCCCAGCTTGCCACAGTGTCCATCCTACCTGTCACGTCTGTGTTTCTTTCCAGTCTTCTTTTTCTTTTCCTTGCGGATGGGTGAAGAGCTGTCGCAGCTGGGAGGGAAGTGAGTGCCCTTAAGGGGGGAGCAAGGGACTCCCCAGTCCCAGCCCCATGGCCGAGGGAAGTCCCACCCCCACCACTCCACATCCCCTTGCTTCCCCTGGACCACTCCACGGGATGCTTGGACATCACATGGAAGTTATTTCCTGGGGGATTTGGGGTGGGTGACAGAAAGGGGCTTTTGGCAGAAGGGCTCTGGCTGTCTTTGATGCTGGAATGCCCAAATCCTGCTGTGTCTCATTGCCACCTCGTGGGCTCCACAGCCTCCAGCAGGAGACAAGGTGACCAATTCCCACTGGGATTTCAGAGGGAGACAGTGGGTTGTGGAGGCCAGCCCATGCCCAGTGGTCTTGCAATCCCAGCAGGGACCCCACAGCCCACCCAGCCCAGTGAACACTCACCTGCGCTCTGAGCCAGGTTTCCTCTTTTTGCTGCCATGGGAAAGGCAGAGAAAAAAGGGACATTAGAGACAGCATTTTCCCAGGCAGCCAGTACTAACCAAGGAGGGGACCAGAGAGTAGCTGGAGCCAGACCTTTCATAGAGCCAAATCCTGCCCAGCATCAGCCCTGCATCAGCCAGCTCCTTCCCTACACGGACCAGACAAGGTCCCACCAGTGCATGCAGTGGGTATGTGCACACATGTTCATGTTGCAGCATCAGCACATGCAGATGCATTGCACCTCTTCAGGGTGCATGTTTGGAGGTGAACTGACCCCCTCAAAGTGGGGGGACTTGCCCCATGAGAGCCTGGGGAAAGACTGAACTGGGAGGAGAGCTGCCCCTTTAGGAGAGGGGACAGTGCAGGGACAGCCGGGGACTCACCGGCTCCGGCGGTGACCAGATTTCTTCTTTTTCTTCTTCTTGGGTGGAGGAGAGGTAGAGCTGCTCGAGCGCCTTTTCAGCCTGTGGGAGACAGCAGGCAGAGTTGGGGGGAAGAAGGGGCAGGACGGGAACGCCGTGCACGGCCAATGCCCCAAGCCCCGCGGACCTGTACTCGCGGTGGCCGCTGTCCTCGCGGTAGCACTCGGCCGAGCAGTCACACTGCAGCAGGCAGCCCTCGCCGTAGTCGGGATACTCCACCGCGTACTCCTCCCCATCCGCCCCGTGGTGGTTTTCTATCACGCTGCCAAGGGAGGAAGAGCCGGATTAACTCGGGAATCCCCATAACCTGCCTTCCACTGGCTGGGGGGAAGCCTGGGGCAGCCCCAGTGCAGCTACAGCGGCTGGGGGACATCCCCTCCACCACAGCATCCCCAGGGGACTTTAGTCCTGTCCCTTGAGGTCAACACACAGCAAAGCCCCGTGGTGGGGGTCTTTCTGGGGCTCCAGTCCCTGCAGAGATCCCCATCAGGCTGGCACAGGGGCACTCTGAGGCTCAGGCCATCTCCCCACGGGGTCCAGCGGCAGCATTATTTGGAGCCCCTTTTGTCATTGCTCAAGTGCTGGGGCTGAGTGGAAGGCTGGATCAGCCCAGGTGGGTGGTGGGACTGGATACGGGTAAGAGGAGCTGGCTGGAGACTTGGGAATTCAGGAGGGAGCTGTCCAGGATGACCTGGGCTTTGAGGCTAGTGCCCCAGGGTGCCACCTGCTCAGCACAGCAGGTTCAGGCAGCTGATGGTTGATGTCCCCACTGGACCAGGTGAGGGGGGGGTTGGGGGACATCATGTCTTGAGCCATCAGGGTCTCCTCTCCCTCCATTGAGTGACTTCGTCAGCATTAATTTTTCCCACTGTCATGGAAACCAGCGTGAGGTTGCCATTGACTACCAGGGCTGTGGGCAGGGCTTGACAGAAGCCTGGCAGCTGGACTCGGGAGGGTCCCTGGAGTCCCTGCCCTACCTCTCCCTGCTGTCTCCACCTCCCTGTCCAGCTCTGCCATCAGCCTCAGGAGCAGCATCAAACCCCACGGGGAGCCTCTCCTTTGCTCTTGGGGGAGGTAGGACATCTCAGCCAGGGAGGGCTGTGGCCATCCAGATGCTTTGGAGGGAACCATAATGGATAGTGCCATGCCTGGAGGGTGCCTGGCACCACACTAGACCAGGTGTTTGCTTCCCAAGGGAGATTTGCCCTCAGAAACCTGCTGTGGGCTGCTCCACCCTTCCCATTCTGGAGGTGTGCAGCCAGGAATGCTGCCGGAGAAGTGCAGCCCCTGCAGCATCAGTCCCTTGGCAGCCTGGACAGTGCCTGACCAAAGGGATGCTCCCAGCACCTGACTGCAGATCTGAGAGCAGCACGTGCTGGCATCCTTGGCCACAGGCAGGTCATGGGCTGTTTAACCCAATTAAAAATGTCTTGAACCAAAACTACACACGAGGCACCCTCCTAATCACAGACGATCGCTCAAGCGGGTCTCAGGCTCCCCTCTGCACCACAGGCACGGCTTTCTGGGTCCTTCCCAAGTGACTCCTGCTTTGGCCATGTGCCAAGGGCAGGAACAGCCTTTCAACCACTCACCCAACCGTGGGAAAGGGAAGAAAGCAGGCAAGGAGAAAAGTGAGTGGTGATAATTCCCTCTGTGTCTCTTCTCCGTGAGCAGGCAGTGCTCCACGCCAGAGCCTGCTGCCAGCATCTCACCCATTAGCTGTGCTCAGCGGCTCAAGACCAGCTTGTGCTGCTCCAATTATCCCTCCCTGCCCAACACACACTCGCCTTTGTCTGTAATCCCACCAGCCTGTCCATCAAGCAGTTCTCCTTGGGGACGGGGCTGTATCACCATGGGCTGTGCACACGGAGACTGGAGCTGGGAGAGTGCAGAGAGCAAAGCCAGGGACTCAGGTGGTCATGGCTTTGCTCAGTGCCTCAGTCTCCCCTGGGGAGTTATGCAGATGATGCTGAGCTCTCACATCATCTTTGAAACGAGACCAGCTGGTCCAGACTCACAGCCCTGGCAGACAAGGACTGAGCTGTAAAGGCCCAGAGAAGTGCTTGAGCTGGACCAGCCCACAAGATGTTCTGTTGAGTGCTCTCACAGCCACCACAAGGGCTGAGGCTCCTTATCTAAAGCTTACTTAACTCCCTTTTCCAGCTTCTTGATCTAGCACAGACCTTTGGCACCCAGGATACCTCCTGCTGCTTGAAGAACCACCTCCTTTGGACCGAGCTCCTACCAGCCTCCTTCAAGTGCCTCCAGCTTTGCTTTCCTCCAAGCAATCCTTTGCTGTGAGATTGCTCCTTCCAGCTCAGCACTATTATTTATAGCCCTGGGGCTAATCTTTAATGATTACCCTTCATTTTGCAAAACCAAGCCTTTAAAGGTGACATCCAGGGCTGCCTGGGTAACCTTAACACACCTTCATCTTCCCCATGTGCTCCTTATAGTGCCAGCCCTAATGAGCCTGCCAGAAAGATGCCCTAGAGATGACTCCTGCCCCCACCAGCAAAGGCCACTTGTTAACACCCCGGGCTTGGTGCTCTGTGACCTGGGCAGGTTGGTTTTCCCCATATATTGTTTTTTCCTGACTGGAGAAGGACGCTGAAAGGCTTCACACTGCCCCATCCCAGGCAGGGCACAGCCAAGCTGTGTCCCTGTGTCTGTCCCTGCCCGGCGTGTCAGCAGAGTGGTGTGAGGAAGGCCCTCCCTGCCACAACGGCTTCCCTGCCTCCCCCCCGCCCTGATTTCCTGACCCTAATGAAGCATTAATATTCAGTGAACCTGCACTGTCTATTCCTGTCCCAAGTGACCTGGTTTCCAGGCTGATGGATGGTGCATGCCAGGCCAGCCACGCTGCCTGGGCCATTAAGCATCACGCAGATAAATCATCATCGAGCTGGGGCGGACCCTGGTGAGGCTGGGAACAGTCCTGCGTGGGGCAGGAAGAACAACTGGCACATTCCCAGCAGCAGCTGGGCTGCTTTGGACACCAGAGCTGAGCTCCAAGCCCCCTCCCAGGGCAGATGGAGGCCCCTGGGACCAGGCAGCATGAAGAGCGATTAGAAGGCAGAATAACAGGGCAGGAGCTCCTTGGAGGAGATTCTTCCAGGGGGCTCCCTGAGGTCACACCACCCTGATGGAGACACAGGTTCTGGGTGTGCCAAGAGGAGAAGCAGGCTCAGCCCTGCCTGTCCAGCCTGGCCCCCTTGCAACAGAAATTATTAACACTATAATTAATTATTATTACGGATAACACTAATATTTCTAGGGCTACAGAACAGCAGCCAACCTGCCAAGCCATCACCACTCAGGACAGGCCTCTCTGTGACGAGGGACAGGCAGGACACACAGATGGGCCAACTGGGAGCTGCCTCACTTACATTTGGCGCCCGTGCTGGTCCTCCCTGGTGAGCACACCTTCCTTCTCCATCAGCATTTGCCGAAAGGTCCCCACTTTCTGCCGGATCTCCTCTTCAGAGTACCTGGATGGGCAAAGACACAGTCAGGGCTGCCATGGCTGAAGGGTGGGTTCCCCATGGACCTGTTGGCATCCTCCATTCCTCTATCTCTTGGGAGTGGCCAAAGGGTTGGTCAGAAGGAGAGGTGGCATGGTGACAGGCACCAGGGCCTGAAGAAGAGCAGGACCTCTGCTTGGCCCCCTGCCATCACCCTCTATGCTTTCCCCTCTCCTGCCTGCCCCTCCCAGAAGTCCTTGGCAGAGGAAGGGACATCAGAAAGGGGTAAAAGAAGCGGATGACAATGAGGTTGCCATTCTCCATCACTGCCTCAGGCTTTGGGGCACATCCCTGCCAAACCCCCTGACAGCCAGTGATTCTGGGGGTCACTCCCAGCATCTCCCTCCCATCCTGAGTTTCCCTTCCTTGTCCCCACGCTGTGCTGGGGCCCGGCAGCCGAGCCAGCTCTGCGCTAACGCCGAACGCTGACTCAGGCCGCTGCAGGGTTATTAACGACAGGCACTAATCACTTTGTCCCTGGCATCTGAGAACAGTCATGGCAAACCACAGCACTCCAGCCATCCCTGAGGTGTCCTTGAGAAGGGACAGGTGACAGCCCTGGGCGGGTGGTCCTGTGCTGCATCCCATTGACACACAAGGGCACCTGAGCATCCTCCTTGACTAAAAACATCCCAACCTCCTCAACTAAAACATCTCAATGGAGGGATGCTCTTGGCATCATCCCTGGGGACAAGGCAAACAGAGAGATACCCCATGTAACCACCATGCTACCACACTGGGAGGGAAGGGGTCAGGCTCTGTGTGTGTCCCTGTTCTCACCCAGAGCCTCTACAGGGGTAGAGGCCCCTCTGGTCCCCAAGGCTGGCACCTCACAGAGCCCATGCTGGGGACATTAATGCCCCTCACAGTGCTGAGGGTGCCCCTGGGTGCCTTGGGTGCAGAGGGGCACGTGGCATCACCCACCTGCCCTGCATTACCCACAAAGGGGAACAGCAAGCAGAGGAGAATTAATATTAAAGAGCTCATTTGCACTGAAAGGTTCTCATTAGTTTTCCCCAGCTGGACTCCATGGAGAAGAAGGGCTGCTAACAGGGCATGGAGGCAGCCTGGCTGCTTCCCCTCACGTTTTACCTGAGTATAGGGGGCCCCAAAACCAGGGCAGCACCCCCAGATGCTGCTCTGCCCCAGATGGCAGAGCACCCAGCTGGGCAGGGTGCGTCCACCCTGCAAGGACAGAGCTGCCCATCCCAACCACACCACGGAGATCAGCCAACCCACAGCAGCAGGAAGATGTCTGTCCAAGGTGAGCATTTGCTGCAGCATATTAAGAGTGTGGCTGATGCCCTCAGAGAGGGGATATGAGGCCAAACAGGAGGTGACAGATGGGCCACCAAGGCTGGGCTGTTAGCAAATCTGTGGGGGGAGGCCAGGACGAGGAACTCCCCAGTACCTCAGTGCCTTCTCCAGCCCCTTCCTCCTGCATTCCCCTGGTGCTGCTTATAATCCCAGTGAAAGGGTTTTGCTTTTGTGTTAAACATATAGAATGGGTTTGGGAAAGAAATTAAAATTGCTGACACTTCCTTTCCAGACAAGGAATCCAGCCTGCAGGCAGGGAATAACGGTTCAGGCAGTCTGGAGTGAGCTACAGCACAGGCAGAAGGACCAACTACCTTAAGGAAACAAGGGAGTGCTTAAATCCCTGCAAAAACCCCTCATGTCCTTCTGAGGGGCCCTGCCCTTGTCAGCAACTCCTCTGTGGTCAGGATGTGGCCTCAGCCCAGAGAGAAACCTCAGGAGTGCAAAGCGCTTCCCGTGAAACCCTCCCAGAGAACCCCTGTGCAGAGGGGAAGAGCAGGCAGAGGATTAACCAGGCTGACCAAGATTATTACTGTAATTATATTATCATTTTGCGTATCGCCATCATCATCGTTATTAATAGCCTTAATAACAGCAAAGCAATTATAGCAATAACAACAATACCAGTTGCAGTGTTGCTATTACCCACTGCAGTAATGATACTACTAGTAGTAAGATCCCTAGTAAGGCACGGGAACACAACAGGAGGTTCTGGGCTCCCCAAAGCACCAGGTCAGCCTTATTTATTTCCATAATGACAAATTAGGCACAATCATTATTCCAGTCTGTGTGAGACAATTTAATTCTAGGTCACGCTTGCACTCTTAATGAAAGCCTTGGCGAAGCCTTCCCTCAATCCATTTTCCTTCTCCCCAGCTGATACCGGTCCCCATCTAGCCACGTGTGCCAAAGAATTTGCTCCATCCATCAGATTTTAGCGAGTTGTCAGAGCAATCAGGATGTTTGGCTGGTACCAGAGCTGTGGGGCAGCTGGGAGCACTGCCATGGGTCCATGGGAGTCTCCTTGCTGGCCACCTAGCCTCTCCTGTCCACCAAGACAAGGATGTTCTCCATCCCCTTGGGTATTCCCCCAGCCCTTTGCTTCCCAAGGGGAGAGCAAAGGCTTGGGAGAAGATTGTGGTGCCTGGCCATGGCATTGGCAGGATGGGAGGGGTCTTACTACTCTAAAACTAGAGGGAGAAGGAAGGCAGGACAAACCAAAGCACCAAAAGAGCCTTGCCTAGGACTGAACCCCAGCTCTCCTTCATCTCCCCAACACAAGAGGCAGAGACAGAACACCTCCCATCCCAGGCGTGTGGGGCACAGGATGGATGGCACTGACAACTTGCACGATCATGAGCAATTTTGCCTCTCCTTCCTGCCTCAGCTTTACCTGCACAGCAAGCTGGGAGCCCAGATGTCCCAGCAGAGGGGCCAGCATGAGCCTCCAACATGTGTGTGGATGGACTCCTAGGCCTGTGTTTCTTGGAGGCATTTCCCTGCATGCACCAACCCACCAATGCAGCCCAAAGCTGTTTGATTCACTTAAAATGGGGACATTTGTTGCATGGAGGTATTTTTTTCAAAGAAGAAGCACAAGGTGCAAGGGGGTCAAAAGAGTCCCATTCCCAATCCCCCACCACTCACCCCTGCTCCTCCATCATCTCCTGCAGCTCCATGCACTTCAGCTCCACCCGCCGCTTCCGCTCATGGTCCAGGATTTCCCTGTGAGCCTTCTTCACCATGCTGGGCTCCACCAGACGCACCTCCTCCTCACCCTTGTGCCATGTTCCTGAGGCGCTGGGCTGGGAGAAACCATTGGAGGCCTCCTGGGGCGAAGGCACATCGGCCCCATTGTTGTAGAGAGCCATGATCACCTGGGAGGGAGAGAAAGAGTTGGGAGTCAGGTCCCACTTTGGTTCTCCTCTCATCCCACAACAGCAAGGAGACCCCACCAGGACCTGAAGGCAAAATTTGTCTTGAAAGCAGGCTGATGGGAACAGTGACTGGAAGATTTTCCTACACCTTGTCTCTGTTTCTTCATCTGCAAAGCAAGGCTGGGGTTTCTCCCAATCACCATGCCAAGAGGGCTGGCTCATGGGAAAGAAAGGAGGATGCGCTGCCAGCCTTGTATGGGAAAAACCTGGCAAAGTGTGGGTCCCAGGATTACACAGCATCAGCAGGACAGGCAGGCAAGGGTCCTTCCAAGCCCCAGAGACCTGCTGTCAGCCAGTGTAGGTTTGGAGCAGGGAAAAGCATGATCCTCTCACCCCAGGCACTGTCCCCACTCAGCAAAGGAATGGACCCCAAGACCTCAGATATCCCCTTGCATTCCCCAGCTGCACTAGCTGGTTCAGATGCAGCCGTGGGACATCTTGATGTCTGGCCCAGCCAGCAAACACCTGCAGCTGCCCTTGGCCATGGCCTGGCACCCTCTCCTATGGCCTGGTGCTGGCTGCAGGGGGAGATGAGGATCCCCACCAGCTTCTGCCTGCCTGCCTTTCCCTGCTCCTTCACCTTCACGTGTCTCTGCCTCCTCCTTCCACCACCACAGTCAATGTGTCCTCACTTGGCTCCAAAAATAACCCTCTGGAAGAGGACAACCGTTCAGAAGTAGCACTGCCGTGCCAAGGCTCCGGCTGATGCTCCCCTAGCCTGGGGCAGGAGATGCTCCCAAATCTCCTGGATCAGCCAGACACGACCCTGTCTCAGCACCCTCAGGCCATCAGCGCATGGCTGAGCACCCATTCCTCACTCTCCTTGTCCTGTCATGCCCCAGCTCCCCTGCCCATCACTCCAGTCCTCTTCCCAGCACAAGATGCTTCCACTGGAAATGTGCTGCCTTAATTACCAGCATAGCCAGTCTACAGAGGCACCACCTGGGCTTTACTAAGGGCTCCCATAAACCTTCTCCTGCAAAGCCCTACAAAAAGAGAAATGATCAAGAGCAAAGGCAGAGCATCCTGCCTCACCTTCCAAGCTGGATTTGGGCTTGGAGATGCAGGCTTTGCCAGCGGCCACTTCTCTGTGGTGTTTCTATCTCAGGGATCCTGCTGGAGAGGCTTCTCCAAGATTGGGTATTGCTTTCACATTGTCTCCTATATGGGAAGCAGCCAACCCTTGGGTGGCTGACACACACTGTCCAAGAAGGATGGAAAGAAGGGATTCCTCAGCCCAGCACAGGCATGAAGGAAGGACAGATGGACTATGGACTGATCCACACCATTCTGAGCCTAGGGAGGGCTCACTGCTCCTGCTGTGCCATTCCAGCGGGACACCAGGTTGTTCAGAGCTTTCCATGGCCATGCCAGGTGGGACAGAGCCAGGGTGGAAACACAGATTGCCCTCGAGGGCCTTGGAGGATGTTGCTCTGTTGTTTGAGGAGACAGAAAGCCTCAGAGCCCTCCCCTGGGTGCTGGAGGTCCCAGCCTGGCTGGAAGGTATCTCCCACCCTGTGGCATCCCCAAGGGACATCCCTGGCTTTCCTGCTGCCACTGGCTGACCCACACAGTCATTTATCTCCTGATGAGCCTGCCCGGGGAGGACAGCAGCTGAGGGCTTAATTACAAGGCTTTTTTTTTTCTTTTTTTTTTCCCATCACTACCATACAGAGGGAGCCAGCAGCCTTTATTTCTGCAGAGGCACAGGGGAGATCCTGCTGGTGCAGCAGGAGCCAGGCTGGGCTCTGCAATCCCTGGATGCTTGTCCCTGTTAGAGCAACTGGAGGCTCCCTCAGTCCCCCCTTGCCTGCAGCACTCACATTTTGAGCCCCATGACACCCCACAACAAGGAGCTGCCCTGCTCAGCCCTCCCTGCCTGTGGGAGATCCCTGATCCCAAACCCTTCCACAACCTACAGTGGCCCTGGGCCAGAGAACGGAGAGATGCTGCAGAAAAACCCAGCTTGGGGGCTCCTCTTCCTCTTTCTTACATCAGGACATGAAGACAAAAACCGGGAAGGAAATTAAGGAACGGGAGGAGGTCCCCACTGAGAAACCTTCCCCCACAGAGGGGCTCAGGGAAGAAGATGGGGAAGGAGAGGATGCTTTCACAGCAGCCTCTGCTTGCTTTTCCCCAGTGGGAATTCATTTTATCCTGAGCGCAGCAGTGGATAAATTCATTGCTGAGAAAACTTGAAAGCATGTGGGATATAGAGCTGGGCAGGCAGATGGAGGTAAACCAGCAGCTGTGGGAGAGGGCTGCATGGTGGAGGAAGCACACAGATCTGCTGGGAAATGCTCCCTGTCTCTTTAAAAAGGATGTAGCTGGAGAATATCCCCTTGCAACTGGGGCCAGGAAGGTGAGCCAGACTGGGGATGAACAGGGCACTGCATGCCGGTGCCTCCTCAGCTGCGAGCAATATCCACTGTGAGAGCTGACACCAGCCCCCTGCCTCAGCCACAGCACGGGCAGGAAAACAAAGGAATGGAAAAACCACCCGCAAACTCCCCCACCTCTCAACAGGAGCCACAGACAAAAACCATGGGTGGCAAACGGAGCCAATCCTATACCTCTGGTCACAATGGGGGCAAGACATCAGGGCAGAGGGAGCCCATGTCCCCCGGGCTGGTTCTGTGCCCTCCCTGTCCCCAAAGGCAAGCCACATTAATGCCCTGGACCTGCAAGGGACAGCTCAGGAACACAGAGTGGCTGCCACCACCACAACCTTGATCCATCTGCCACCACATGGGGACCACCCAGCTCTGCCAGCCCCAAACCTGGCACTGGCACAGCCATGCCCAAATGGCAGCGGTTTGCTGCCTGGCTCAGCGCTACCCTGATAATGAAGATGATGGTTAAATATTTCATTATCTGCAGTAATTACCCACAAAACATCAATCACTGGCAGCCGCTGCCCAGCCGCCTCGCCCAGAGGGAGAGGAAGCATCTTGGGACAAGCACTGTGTCTCCATGGACTTCTAAATGCTGAAGGATATGGCTGGGGACAGTCACTGGCACCCATTCCCACCTCCCAAATTCCCTTACTGCCACCCAGGAGGGCCCAAACCCCCTGGCACCATGGGCAGGAGCTGCAACAGAAACTCCTGAGCAAATCCCACATTAATAAGCCATTCCCCCACATGTTTTGGGATCCCAATCCTCCTCCCACGTGCCACCTTGGGCCTTGAGGAGGTCAAACCAGCTTTTTAGCTTACAGGTGCTTCCTGCTGCCTGGATTAGAGCTTTTGGAAATGTTCAGTAATGTCCTATCCTCAGTACTCATCCTCCATCCCTCTCCTCACTCTCATCCCCAATCTCCTCATCCCTTTCCTCATCATCATCCCCAGACATCCTCATCCCCCAACCTCAACCTCCATCTCCATGTTCATCCTCCATCCTCACCCCTATTTTCCATCCTCCTCCTCATCTTCCACCACCATCCTCTACCCCCATCCCATGCCAGGTCTCTCCCTCCCATCTCAGCCATGCTGAATCACACCCATGTGGAGGAACTGGGCACCTGCAGAGCCAGCTCGGTGACTGCCAGGACAAAGGACAGACTTACAACACTGTGCCCCTGTCACACAGCCAGGACAGGCCCTGCCACCGAGGGGTGCAAGGCCCAGCCTTGCCATCCTGCCAGGATTTGGGGATGCTGGTTTCCATCCAAGCTGTGACTGAGCTCCCTCCCTGCAGGCTGGGACCCCCAGGCACCTGGTGGGGTGGCCCTGAGTCGTGATTGCCCCACGTCCCAGCCCTAGGGCTGCACAACATGGGCTTTCTCCAGCTTAGGGTCTCAGGAGCTCCAGCCCAAAGGGAAAGAAGAATACAAGAAAAACGTGCAAAAAAAAAAAAAGGAAAAAAAAAAAGTGTGTTATTTCACCGAACTTCTTTGTCCCTTTTATTTCCCAGCCCAGAACAGGTCCCCTTTCCAGCCGGCTCTGCTCAAACCCCGCCGTGGGCCGTGCTCAGCCCCCCGGCCATGCCCACAGCCCCCCGGCGCTGAGGCAGCAGCCACCGCAGGGCCCTGCCGCTGTAATGCGGATGGAGCGGCTCTCCCGCGGGGAGCGGGGCTGCCGGCGGGGGGACTGGATGCTTTCCGGGGGGACTGGATGCTTTCCCAGGTGCCTGGATGCTCTCCCGGCATCTCTCCCTCGGCGGTGAAAGGCGGCAGAGGTCCCTGGGCATCCTCCCCGCTGCTCCCCGTGCCTCGGCGCTAATTAAAGCCGCCTCCGGCCGGTGCTCCATTAATTCTCGCCACATCCAGCTGCACCAGGCAGGGCGACCGTGAGCACCCGCGTGCCGGGATGCGGGCACGGGATGCGGGCACGGGATGCGGGCGGAGAGCCCAGGACGGCGGCTCCCTGGACCGCTCGAGCACCGAGTGTGCCAGAGCCCGGTCTCAACAAGCCAGGGATAGCCCAGATGAGGTGAGGACCCTCCAGCTGCTCCAGAGAGGGTGAGAGGGATGGTCCCCGTGGTTCCCCCTGACTGCAAGGACCTCATCAGGACACACCACCACCGACCGAAATCATAACCCTGTTCCCGAATCATTTACAGCCCCATCCCCGGCTGCTGCTGCCGGCCCGTGACGTGGGGACAGCTGGGAGAAGGTCTTTTTTCTCAGGACACAAAACATGCCAGAACACCACCGCCAGGCAGTCGGCCTCCTCTAAACACCCGGCTGGAATTACAAGGAGGAAAAGTCCGGAGGTGCTGCCATTAATTGGGCTGATCTTCTCCGGAGCTGCCTTCCAGTGCCAAAAACCATGAGTCAGACCTTCAAGAATGAGGAAAAAAGGCAAATCTGGCTTTAAAAGTGCAGCCAGTCTGGGGCTCGTTAGCGCTGCCCTCCAACCCCAAGCCACAGGGATTCTGCCCATGGGAAGGGGCAGCAGGAAGGGGTTGGTGACAGTTGATTCCAGCACCCCCATTCCTATTTCTCCGAGCCGAGGGCATCCTTTCCTCTGGCTGCCCAACCAAAACTGGACACCTCATAGACTTTAAAGCAATTAATAAAGAATATATGGATCCTGCTGGGGGGGTCAGGAGCTGCGGCTGCTTGTGCATACCTACGTCTCTACAGATATATATATATATTTTAAAATAGATGAGGAGGCTGGTGGAGAAGCTAAACAGTTGCTAAGCAACCGGGCTTCTTCCTGGCTTGGGGATGTAGGGATGGGGGAGCCAGGGGTGGGGACTGGCCCCACACCGGACAAGCACCATGCAGGGATGTGAGCACACAGATCCATCAGCTCCCCTGGAGACGCTCCAGAGTAAAGGGCACGATAGAGGGTGAGGAACTGGAATTTACTCCTGTCCCCAAAACAGCCAACCCCCCCCAACCTGAACCCCTTGGGCTCCCAGAGGGGGCCAAGCAAGCTTCGTTCTCAGCTCTGGCTGGAGGAGAGCTGATGAGAAAGGGGACCAGCTCCAGGACCCCTGCAGTGACCCCATTCCTGAACCAGGGATGAGGGAAAGGAGAAGCACATCCACGTGACGGCAGCAATCCCCTCATGCTGAGTGGAAATGCAGCGGGTCAAGGTGATGGGTGTCCCTATGGGACCCCCCAGCCCCATGCCCCTTCAGCCACACTCTCCTCATCCCCTTGGGGATGCTCTGACAGACCTTTCCCAAAACAGGGGTGGTTAAATAAAGAACGAGGATGGAGAAGAGAAACAGCCACCCCCTAGGTTTTGCATCCTTGGGGTCATTTGCTTTGCTGAGCAAGGAATCAGGAGGAGGCACAGGCAGCTCCAAGGCCCATCACCGCTGTGAGGAGAGGGGGAGTAATAAAACTACTACGAATAAAAGCAATTATTGAGCACATGGAGGAGCAGGGGGATGACTGTCACAATGAGGTCACCTTTCCCAATGGGGACACAATCCCAGTGAACAACCCCTGGGGCTGAGTGCTGCAGGTATGGGGGGGTCATGGCCAGTGCAGGGGGAGCATCCAGCTGGGAATCCCCCCCCGTCCCCCTCCCCATGGCTCACTGGGTGGTTGTGTAACGGGAGGAGCTATTCCGGGGTTTGAGCACATTATATAAGCCATGGGCCACCTGGCCGGGGAAAACGGGAGCTGGGAGACAGGGAGGAGGAGGAGGAGGAGGAGGAGGAGGAAGGGCTCTGGGGATTGGGGACCCCCACATCCGGCAGACCCCCCAAAGTCAGGACTAAATCTGAACCCCACAGACACCCCCTGTCAAGAGATGCGGGACAGGCACCCTCTGCTCCCCCTTCCTTGCCCCCAGGACCTGCTGCCACACATCCACCCACGAATGGATCTGGCCCCTAGGGCTTGAGCCCCTTTGTCCAGGAGGAAAGCATCACTTTCTTGGCACCAGGGACAAAACCAACAAAGAACCCTGAGCCCCTCTGCCTTCCTGGCAAAGTCCCTGCTCAACATCTCCAGCAGTGAACAAGGATCAAAGCCTCCCTTAAAATCTGCCTGACTTCTGGCTCATAAAGCCCCTGCCTCGCGCTCCATGAGTTGCCAAGATGAGCCTAGGGGCAGGGGAAGGCAGGTGGGATGCAGGGGTGATTCAGAGGGGATTCAGGGAGGAGGCAGGTGAGACACAAGGGGCGGCACTGTGTGAGGACACACTGGCAGAGGGGGACAGAGTGATGATGATGTGTTGGAACAAAAGCACCATGAGCTCCTATCCCCAAAATCCCCCCCATTGGGGCTGTGCCTGTGTTCCTGTCAGAAATGAACCCACATGCCAGGACAGGGAGAACTGCCAGGACACAACCACCTGCACCCTCGGAGAAGGTCCTTGACATTTATCATCAACCTGAGGCACCCCAAAATGCTGCCAGCTCCCAGGTGACCCCTCCTGCAGCAGCAGGAGCACAGGCAAGACAGAACACATCCAGCCTGAAATCTCGCTCTGAAGATGAAGGAACCTGTGTCCCCTGAAAGCCTCCTGCTCCCCCTGAGCTGCGACCTCACCACCAGTCCCAGGGCACAGCCTGGCCGTCCCTAGGGACAAACCTCCCTGTCGTGGGAAGGAGAAGCACAAAACGATCCCAAAAGACAAGTGGCTGGGCTGCTGCTGGGGTTCCCTGTTGTCAAGCCTTGCCCCTCTCCTTCCCCCACGCAACACCCGCAGATTTTGAAATCTCATCAGCCAAACCCTTCCCAACACAGCCTGGGGGTCCACGCAGCAGAGAGAGGGGCTTCAGGGCTGCTGTCTCAGCCTCACCTCCCACCTGCACCCCACAAGGCATCAGCACCTGCTGGGGGCTCAGCACTGTCCCATCCTTCCCAGGCAAAATCCCACTGCTGGGGGTCACCCACTGTCCCCATCCCAGCCTGTGTCCCCAGAGCACGGAGGAGAGGGACAGGAGTGCCCCCCAGCAACCCCCAGCACCGGGGAGCACCCGACACACACCCACATCCCTGGAGGGACCTCCCGTGCCCCCCAAAACCATCTCACCTCCAGCCTCCTCTCGCCATCCCAAACCCCCCAGCACCACCAAACCCCGCGGGGGGACCCCCGGGCACCCCCTCCCCGTGGGGTCCCCTGCACCCTCGAAGCGCTGCACCCCTTACCCATCTCTTCCACCCGCGCCCCTTTGGGGGCAGCCCCAAATCCGCAGCCCCCCTCAGGACCAGCGCACCCCCCAGACCCCCAGACCCCCATCCCTGGGGGCCCTCCCTCCCCCGTGCCCCCCATGGGTGGGGGGAGCCCTGTCCCCTCACACCGCCTGCACCTCTCAGCGCCCCCCCCGTGCCCACCGCGGTCCCACGGGGGTCCCACGGGGGTCCCACGGGGGTCCCACGGGGGTCCCACGGGGGTCCCACAGGCCCCCCCCACCCCACCCGGTGCCGGCCCGACCGCCCCGGGCCCGGCCGCGCCTCACCTCGCCCCGCCGCCCCGCTGGGCCCGGCCCCGGGGGGTGCCTCGTGTGCCTCCGGGGGTGCCGGGGGTGCCGGGGGTGCCGGGGGTCCC
>JAWWEE010000048.1:6523604-6552610 GCA_035221455.1 Xenops minutus | reverse complement strand
CCCCAGTGCCTCCCCACTTCCCACCCAGGCCCCTTCCCCAGCCAAGCTGTTCATACCTGGGGGATGCAATTACCAAAAACACCCCCATCCTCTACCCCACCCTATATCCCATCCCATTCTGCATCCCATCTAATCCTGTAATTTATGCTGAATCCCATCTCCCATCCCACCCTGTATTCCAACTCATGCCGTATCCCACCCTGAATCCCATCAACCCCACATCCCATTCTCTATTCCAACTCATCCCAACTCACACACTACCCTGAATCCCAACCCATTCTACCTCCCAACCTGTAATGCAACCCCTCCCTCATCCTACCCTCAACCCCATCCACCCTGTATCCCACTTTGTAACCCAGCTCACCCCATCTCATATCCCACCCTGCATCCCATCCCATATCCTACCCCAAATCACACCCCATCCAGTATCCCACCCTGAATTTCATCCCACCCCTGACCTCCTCATGTGCCAGCCCTCCAAGTTCTTCACTGATTCACCAGCACTGCCTGGGAGCACATGGAGCACCCCGATTCCTGCAGATGCTGGTGGATTTGGGGGTGTCTGGAGTGATGTGGGAGGTGCCAGGTCCCCACTAGAGACATCTCCCAGTGCTGCAGCACAGTTGAGTCTGTGTGATTAACTAATTAATTATTTCTCACTTCCTTCAGCAATGTTGAACTCTCACTTTCCTTGCTGGCCAAGGAGGGATGAAGCTCCCAGCCACCCCAAAACTGCCCAGTGTGGGCATGGTAGGGATTTAACTGCCCAAAACACCCTGAAATCACCCCAGCTACTCTGCCAGGGCCACCAAACACACGTGGCTGGGGCACCTGGTCCCCTCAGTGTCCCCCATCCCGCAGTCCAGTTTCCCCTGCACCACCCAGGCAGTGCCTTCCCCGGGACCACAGCTCCCTCCTGCATTTGGCTGCTGGTTCCCAAAGGGGGTTTGGCCTCAGAGTGGGGATTTGGGGATCTGCTGTTGCAGAGACAGGGATGGGGAGCCAGAGCTGGGGTCTAAGGGGAGCTTTTGCGGGCTGCTGAGGCTGAAGAGGCCTGTCCAAGTGAGGATGTCCCCGTGGTAAGGGACCAAACTGCTGCCAGCACCACTGTTCACCAGAAGCAGCCCAAAATCACTCCATCCCCACGTGGATCCCCATGGGTCAAGGTGACAGCAGATCATGGGGACAGGTCCAACTGAGGGGGGACACAATACCCATCTGTGAATGGGGTGGAGGATGCAAGCATCCTCCTTTCCACAAGGATGTAACATCCTTTTGGGGTTGTTTCCTACTGTCCACTGTGCACAATCTCTGCAGGGACTACATAATCAAGTGGCCATGTGTTGGACCTGTGTCGCTGTTGATCTCCAGCTGAGCAGTGGGGCTGGATTTGGGAGCTGCAGCGCAGCCCCTGAAGCATCCCCAGGGCTGCTGCTGCCTCCCCCTGCACCTGCCTTTGTCCCTGCCTTGTCCCCCTGGGGTGACAGCAGATGCCACCTCCTAGGAGAAACCTCCTGTACGGCCAAGGCTATTCCTGCCTTAATGCTGGAAGGGGAAAACAGTCCATGACAGGAAAATCCAGCGTCCCCAGGGTGAGTCTGTGCCCTTTGCAGCACCATTATCTTCCCAACACCTGCGGAGTCCGCAGCACTGAATAATGCATCAGGTCCAGGGAAACAAAGAAGATGAGGAATGCAAAAGCAGCATGGGGAGACCCTGGCATGGAGGGGCAGCAGCTCCATGGGGTTCCCTGGACTTGAGCAGGAGCCAGGGCTTTGTAGAAGGACCATGTCAGGCTTTGGGCAGCAGCCTTGGAGAACAGCAGTGGGAGATGGAGTATGGTCCAGCCCAGGGTTCAGGATCCCAGCCAGAGAGCTGGCACTGACGGCAAACACAGCCAGAACCACACTTGGAATGGGATGGAGAAAGGCAAATAGCCATCTGGGTGGGAAAAATGGAGGAAAGCAGGGAGAAAAGGCTGCCAGGCAGGCAGGGAGCTGAGGGGTGCAGCCGGGAGAGCAGTGTGGAGGGCTGATCTGGTGGAGAACAAAAGGGCAGAGATGGAAGGAGTGGGAGAAGGGTCGCTAATTGCAAGCAAACAGACAGAGCCAGCCACGGCTGGGGGGAGAGGAGGAAAATCATCACTTGAAAGCAAACGAGGATTTGGGAAGGAGAAGGACCAAAAAAAAGAAAAAAAGGCGATAAATAATTAAAGGAGATCAAACGAGGCAGGCAGCAGAACAGGCCTAATTGCAAGGATTCGCGCTGAGGTTCCACATCTCCCCCAGCCGCCTCCTGAGGCAGAAGAAAGGGCAGGCAGGAATGGTGATGCCATGCAGGAACGTGCTGCTGGCACAGCACAGCCAGGAACCCCTGATCAAAGCCTGGCGCTGGCTTTGGTGGTGCTCAGCAACCCTGACAAGGCATCGGGGGGAAGGAAATGCCAGAAAATGACGGGGCATGAAGGGGAAGGGGCTGGGAGGCACGACAATCCCACAGGAGCCGGGGTGCAATGGGGACAGGGTGTAGGAACAGCCCTGTGTGCACCCAGGGTGACCTTGGGCCATTCGACCGGGGCCCGGCGGCTGGAGGCTCCCATCGATTTGGGCTTGACCTCATGGCCACGTGGCCCAGTTCAATGCTGGGATGTGTTTGCTGGGTGTCCTGCTCCCCTGGGGCTCCCTGTCCCTGCTATCCCTCAGCAGGGGTTTTTTCCTCCTTGTGGGTTTGTCCGGTCACTCTTTGAAGCCCTGGGAAACACTCTGTACCCGTGCTGTGCTGCACCGAGGAGACCTCCCATGTCCCAGCACACACCTCCCTTAGCTCATCAAGGATGTGCCTCTTGCTGCTTTCCTTGGAACCTCCTGACTCAGAGAACAAGTATGGGAAGAAATTATGAGCCAGTGTTACCCTTCCAGCCTGGAAGTACCTCCAAGGAGCTGTTCATTGCTAGACCCAGCTTTTGCTTTTACAACCCCAAAGGGCAGCCCTCTCTGAGCATCACCCAGCGTGGGAGAAGCAGAGACCTGCTGCTGTCCCAGGGTCCCCAGCTGCACCTTTGCCCATGACCAGTGCCCACAGCCTCCTCTGTGACCCCATCCAAGCTACCCCAGAGTCCCCACAGAGCCCTGGCAGGCAGCAGGTGGCAGGGACAGGCAGAGGGGTGGCAGAGCTCAGCTCGAGCCTTCCAACCTCTCCTAACAGGCAATCAAATCCCTGCCCCGGCAGGACTCCCTGCATATTAATTGCAGTGCGTTATCCAGCCATCTGTTCCCGCAGCCAGGAAAAGAGCAATCCCTTTGGTCTCCTTTATTAACAGGTTTCCCTGTAAATGCAAACAAACCCTCCCGCCTCGGCGCTGCACTCCAGCTCTGCTTTGAGGCACCCAGGAGGGAAGTGGGAGCTCTCGGGCATTTCAGTAAATCAAGAGCAGGGAATGCAAAGGTGGTGATTTCACACTGCCTGTGGCCAGGAGGGAGAGCCAAGGGAGGGGGAGAGGCCTCTGCAAAGGCAAAACCACAGCTCAGATGGTTTTTGATGCTCCTGCTCTCACTGTGAGGGAAGGGGGAAGCTGAGCTGGCTGCAGAGAAGACTTGTCTGCACCTCCAGCCATGCCCAACCAACCTTGGGGTGTATTTCCCTCTGTACTTTCCCCATCTCCCTGGACAGAGGATGCACTGCCTGCTGTGACCTGCCAGCCCCAGTAAAGCAATGCTGAGTACCCCAGTGGTGGTGGTCATGTAGATGATGGGCTGCTCAGGAGGACAGAAGCAACAGCTTTCTGTCCTGGCACCTGCTGTGGGCCCTGGATGCTTTCAGTCTGGGAGATGGGCTCCTGAGGGAGGGTAACATCCAGCATCTTTCTGAAGTACCTCCAGCCCCTCCTTTGCTCCTTTGCTGGTGCTGGGAATGCAGCCAGCTTTGGCAAGGAAGAGGCTGCACTAAACTGTCTTCCTGTTGTTGTTTCCTCTGCTTCTCCTTCTCCTAAATATCACTGAAATGCCATCGATTGTCCCCAGAGCTCAGCCGAGCCTGCTGCTGTTGTTCCAGCCTTACCCAGAGGCAAACTGCTGTCACCACCTCCCATCACCCAGAGCTCCCCCCGGGTGAGATGGGGCTCAGGGGTGGCAGGTCTGTACCCCTGCAACAAAGCACCAGCCCTTAAACAGAGCCAGGAAGGGAAAACAGATTTCACAGGGACAAGGGAGGCAAGTGTGCCAGCCTGTTCCTGTGGTCATGCCACCCAAAGACTCCCAGGACACTGCAGTTAACCAGGATGAGACTCCAGCCACACTGTTCAATTTGCTATTCTCCTTCTTCTACCCTTTCCTGCACTTAATATGCTGCTCCAGCAGCACAGGAGCAGCAGGTGGGACTGAGTGACCTGACATATGACCATATGGACAATCTTTATTTATTGCTTTTAACACACAGCTCCTCTGTATCTTGACATCTGTGCTCCAGCACAGAGCTGGGCTGTCCAAGGAGGCAGCAGCTCCGTGCAAAGAAATGATGCTGCAATGGAAGAGGTGCTTGGACACCATCAAGACAGAAGTCTGCATAGTTAACAGGGTGACACCCAAGAGCTCTGCACGGGGCAGGTTTGCCACCTCCTCCAGCCCTGGTCACTCACCTCCAGGGGAGGTAAACACCAAAGGCTGCCTGCACAGTAGTGAGCACTGTGACTCAGCAGGGCAGCCCTGCTGCAGCAACTTACAGGAGAGAGGATGAAGGTCGTGTGTCTCAGAGACACAGCACCAGGAAACGACTTCCAGGGTAGGGAGTTTGCTTATCTGGGCACACCCAGCCAACACCTGCTCCTCCTGAAGAGGGGTATGCCCCAGATCCTTTCCTCCTCCAGGGAATCTGCTCAGAGGGAAGGGGTGGGATGCCCCACACTTCCCTCTGCAAACCGTCTCCAGTCTTCGTGGTGATTGTTACCACCACACAACTGCTCAGCCATGAAGACAGCACATGTGACCAAGTGGAGAACACCTACACAAGTCCATTTCTCGTCCTTAGCCAGTGTCCTTCTGGCCCCTGACTTCACAGCAGAAAGCCAGAAGTGTGTCTTATTTCCTTTCCCAAAAGGGAGCGGATTTCCAGGCACAGAACTCCAAGCATGAGGCATGGGACTGGGGGAAAAAGAAACCCAAAAGCCAAACGGTGCTGGGACATTGTTAACATTCAGGGGATTTGAAAGAGAATAATCCTCTTCCACCTCAGGCCCACTCACCCATGTTGTCCCTGAGTCCCTACCAGTGCAAGTGAAGTTTTCTGTTTGTCCATGCGATCTCCCCCCGACTTTGTTAAATTTGGACTGTCGACAAAGGAAAATATAGAATAACCTAAGCCTTACAATGAACAAGTTCTAAAAGTCTCCAATGCTCAGAAATCTGCTCTTTCTGCTTTATTAAAAAAAAAAAAAAACCCAGGACTGGAACAATTTTGTGTTTGTGTCCCTCTGGTTGCAAGGCCAGGCTTTCCCTGCAGCAGATGCCTTGGCAGCTTTGGATGGCAGTTCCCTTGGACCACCTGGGTACAGAGGCCATGGTACACACCTCTGGCAGGTCGATACAAACCATTTTTCATGAGCTGTGCTGTCTATTTTGGGTACAAAATTTCTGACAGGTCTGCAAGACCCCTACACACTGTGACCTGTGTTATAGCAGTCTGCCAAACACTTTCCATTTATTGTTTGGAACAGTCTGTGCCGTATTTACCAGGTCTGGCCAGTCACTCCTCCTCTGTCCTCCAGTTCTGACATCCTCCCATGCCCCCCTCCAACACAATCTTTATTCTTTAATCTTTAATTCTATTAATACCACCTAATAATTACTTTGTTCCAAGCCTGCTGAGTAACGACTGCCGACGCTTCAATTTCATTACTATTCCTGTAAAGAAACCAAGCTCTAACACACCTAATTTCTGCAGAGAGGAGTGACAAGGTCTGTGCCAACTGTCCTCCCTGCCCACATTCTCCACAGGGCAGGGAAAGAACCAGGCACTTGACTATCAACGCATCTTCAACAGTCACAACTGTGTGACCTGATTCAGAATGATGAACTAATTAAAATTAAAAAATAAACTCCACTTCAGAGAGCTCAAGAAAAAAAAATAATAAAAAATACAAGAAGTGGAAGAAGAAAGGCAGTGACCAAAGAGCATCTACTACCTTTAGGTATCTTCCTTCCGAGAAGCTTCTACCACAGGTTCTTTGGCTCAAACCAACACTCCCCTCAGTTCCTCCAGAGGTGCTGGGCTTTGGCTTTTCCTTTTCCTCATCTAAATAAAGTCTGTCCAACTTAGAATTCAGCCTACACAGATGAGAGCAATTCAAAGCAATAGCGTAAGCAGTGCAGAGCACGAAGGAAGAGTGAATTAATAGCTTCCTTCATTAAAGCTTACCTTCAAAGAAGTCAGCAACAGAACTCGTCATCACCATCTTCTTGCAGACATTTATTTTTATATTCACAAGAGGATGAATGTAAGAGAAATTTATGGAGATGCTAAATCAAGGCTTTTGTTCCTAACTAGAACGAAGTCGCTCTCAGCAGTTTAATTATTGTCTTAGAGCAGGACTGATGTTTCAAACACTGTGCTCTTTCACTAACTCCTTTAAAATCAAATTATGTAAGAGATTAAGGTAACACAAGGTGACAGAGGTAATGCCACCTCCTGAAGAATCACCTCTTGGATCACTTGTGCAGCCCCTTCACCTCATCTTGATCTCATCTGATCACGTGTGGTTCCCAGTGGCTGTGCTGGACAAGGAGCCCAACCCAAAACCCAGGCAAGGAGCAGAGTTGGAAGTGATCAGTCCACCCACCTTACAAGGCTATTGCACCCCTACCGAAACCAGAGACATACAGCCTCTCCCTTCAAAAGACAAAGCACACCAGGACAAGTCCACATGGTTACACTGAAAAAATGAGGCCGTTTTATTGATGATTAGACTGCACTGGCAACAAGCATCAAGCTAATACAGACAGACTTCAATCAAAGCATGAGCTTTGAACCAGAAGTCATAAAGTGACATGATGCCTTAATAAATTAAGGAAGTTAATTCCTCCCCGTCATCAACTCTTCACTTGAAGTTCTTTGCAAATTCCTCTCCTTTCTTAATAGAACCCTTCAGCTCAGACATGGCCGCAGCAACCATCTTCTCTTCAAAGGGGGAGAGCTTGCCAAGACCCAGGTTCTTCTCAATTCCTTTTTTCTGAGGAAAGAGGATTTAAGGATTAACCATTCATTGAATGACCTAAAGAGTAGCTTAACAGCTCTGACCAAGTATTACCCAGCTGAGACAGAGACCCAGCCTGGGACTTCTGTCATCTCTAGTGTGCCAATCCTGTGTCTCCTGGTAGGGTTCAAAGTGTCTTACTATCTGTGGCAGCTTCTACAGCCCTCACAGAGTTCTCCTTCACTGTTCACAAGTGTGAAACCTGAAGGAAGCCCAGCAGCTCCTTCAGGAGAGGACTGACACCAACTGCTCCTTCCTACCTCCAGACCCACCATCTGGCAAGAGAATTGCCCCCCCTCCCCCGGCTCTATGTCCTTTGCTTGCAAACTCAAACTGTTTTAGGGTGACACTCCTGGGTTTTCTGGATGCCTAATCCAAGCCCTTCCCTCTCCATGCCCCTCTGCTTCCATTTCCTAATGAGCCTGCCCCTAACACAGCTCACATCACCCTCTGCATCCCAGCAGCCACGACAGGGCTGCAGCATCCTTGTCCTCCACCAGTTCCCACAGGGTAAGGGTGACAAAAGGAACACTTCTTTCAGAGTTCAGCAGAGGTCCTGAAAGGAAGCTATCAATCCTAATCCATGCTGTGGCTCCCCATGTGCCTCTATTTCTGAGGGATTTGCTTATGGCAGGTCATGCTGAGGAGACAGTATTGCTGACTCTGGTTAATCATATGAAGGCCCAGAGTAAACAGGCCTGACTTGAGGCAAGTGTGACCTCTTAAGCCAAGTCTGAATCTCTGGTTACTCAGTGGTTTGCAGTCTAAGAGCAGATAAAAGCAGCAGCATCCTTGCCAAGCTGGGCTACGTCCCTAAATACCACAGCCAGATATTCAAGACTCTTAAAGGTACACTCAGCTGTTAACTCCAGCAATACGAGGCATTCAACTAAACTGAAATCCCTGAGAAAAATCCACAAGACTCCATCAGTAGCTACTGTTAATAAGCCTCATGATCGAAAGTACATACTCCCAGCTGCAGGGGTGTAGAGAAGTATGGGCTCTCTGTCACATCCGACTTAACAAAGGCACACTCCACAACTCCTTGCTTTCCACTCATTGCATCCAGCAGAGAGAACACAAATCGAGCACCAGCGTAGGCCATAGACAAGGTGGCAGACCCTGTAAAGAGTTAAACCACTTTTAGAACAGATCACACTGTAATCTGATACCTTCTTTAGTAGCAAAGGTTTCCATACGGGTATGTTTACAGAGCTGCAGTGTCACTGACTTCGAGCTCACAGTCAACTGGATAAAGCAGCAGCTTCTGGCCAGCTACATGCTCTCCAGCTGACCAGATTTACAGAAGAAACAGCTTAACTTGACAGAGAAGATTCTTTTTATAACCATGTATGGTGTGGGATCAGTTAATGTTTAGTCTTACATACTGAGCTACTTCTAGAAGCACAGCTCAGGCAGTCACAGCTAGATTTGTAATCAGCTGTTCATAAATTGTAAGTAAGACTGAACTGCAGAGGACTGCATCCATTCAACTAGCCAGCAAGAATTCCTTGAAAGCTGTACCCAAGAACCCACCTGCTCCTGCTTTAGCTTGGACAACTTCAGTGCCAGCTTCTTGAATTCTGGCTGTAAGCTTTTCCAGCTGATCCTGAGGAAACTCCACTTTTGGTGTGCACTAGATGGAGAAAAAAAAAAATTACCATGCAATAGCAGAACCCCTCCAGATTCAGCATAAGGACACCCACACAACATTTTTTGTACCACTGCAGTTCTGAACAACAGTTCTCAGCTGAGCTAATGGGTTACCCCAGCTTACAGTTTGTGTGACACTGACCAGCTGCAAGAGCCACCAGGGCTGCTGGTCACTGCACGGCCTGGAACAGGAACCCAGCCATGCCCAGCTTCCTCGAGGACAAACTGCAGCTTCACAGCCAAACCAAGGCTTGCCATGGTTCCTCACTACTGTGTGGTCCTTTGAACTCAACAGAAGCCCTCCAAGCATAGGAATTCCAAAAAGTCATCCTGCAAATGTTTGGGTCACTGTGGCATTGTGGAAGTCAAGAGCCTTATGAAGGATCCAGTCTCCCAGAAGTATTTAGGAAGTCACTGAATCTTCAGATACAGCTCTGCCAGTAGCTTAAGCACAGCTGTGTCTTTCCCAATGGACTGCTTAACCAAAGCACCCTCTCAGCATCCAGCTGTTTCAAAGCCCTTGTTCTTATTCCCTAAGGAAACTCTTCTGTGAAGGATACTTTATTCCCCATTTAGAGCACAGCTTTTCCCTGTTCCTTGGATTCTCCTTGGCCATATCCCAGCCATCTCCCCAAAAGGCTGCAGCCTGCTTTAGAACTGCATTTCACTCTGGTTTAGATGCAGGAAGCGAGCTTCTCCTGTCACTGCTACACCTCAGATCTTATATCCCCAAGTCCTTTAGAGGAAAGCTGGGACTATTGACACTATCCAGAGGAGTTCAGATTTAGCTTGCTGTCTTCTGTCTCATACTGTATCTCATCCCAGAAGGAAAGCAGCCATGAGAGCAGGGAAAACTGTCTCTGCTCTATCTTATCACGTAACCTGCCATCAACAAAGGCTCTTTACATCATCCCTAACATGCTGATGAGTGTGCTGCCACACAGAGCAGCCACCATGACCCACCTGAGAGATCAGAGGGATGATAGTCTTCCCAGCATGGCCACCAACAACTGGAACAGTTACTCGAGCCGGATCTAAGCCCTAAGGGAAACATGAAACTTTTCAGCTTCTGAAGCACATGAGCAAGTAAAACAACTGAAAACACCACACTTCACTGTCTGTCCTGGGTATTTGGGCACATTGATCAAAGGTTGGTCTCCATGATCCTGGAGGTTAAATGATTTTGTGATCTATAACCCAGTGCTACGCAGGGCAGGAGTTTAAGGGGCAGCTCCAGGTTACTCTGATCACTTTATAGGGTCACAATTACAGGGTATTATTATTATTATTGCAAGTTTGGATCAATAGCAGCACAACATAAACGCCACCAGGGCTATTAAGAGCAGTAACCTGTTACAGCTCCTGATACTTTGCAGAATATCCTGTAACACACAGCATGGAGTTTGACTTGCAAACACATACAACTACTCAATCCTCTCCTCTGGTTGCACCAAGGGTTGGAAATGCCAATGGAATTAAGGCAAACACGTAGCTCACCTCACAGGGCTATGAAAAGGAAAGGTCAAAGTCTCTTGAACCACATTTTGCAAGAAACCTTATCTCCAGGCTCCTCTACAGAATGGTGGCAGAGAATCACTGCCTTCCCCTCTGGCTCCACAGAAATCTGAGCTCCTTTGGCTCTCTGCAGTGATTTTGAAAGCATTTCTTTATAGATCTGATACCAAAGTAGGCAGCGTCCCTCCCCCAGCAGCTGTTAACCATGACCTGCCTTCAGTTCAGCCACAAATGTATTGGCTCTGACAATGTCCAGCGTTGTAACACCAAAGATTTTGTTGGGATTATATACACCGTGCTTCTTGAAGACTTCTGAAGTTATTGGGATGGTTGAATTTACCTACAAGCAAGAAGAGACAAGCACTGATTAAAAGCAATATAATAACAAAGCCAATGCATGAACTTAAACAGGCCAATAAACAACCTGAACTATACTTCCTACTTGGAATCAGCTGCAACCCATTACTTTAATGCCTAAATTGAAGAGCAATTTACAGTCAGGCTGGAATAAAAATCATTAATTTTACATAACCATTAAGACAATAAATTTGTTCATTCACATTGCAAAGGCTCCTCCCTTAGAGAGCTAAGACTTTTATCCCACTAATACACCCTCCTGCATTATAACCAGTCACACAGACTTTGAGACATTAAGCACTTTTATATCCAAGTTTCCTCTGGCTTAAATACAGGCAAGAAAAATAGGTTAGTAGAACCAGGCTTTTAGTGCTTTTCTGCTAATACACCGCAGATATTAAAGATACTGCTCAAAATTAATAGAATTTTAGATTACTCAAGTATTCTGAGCCTGGATTTGGGTTTTTTTTTAACTCTACATTCCAAAGTCTCCAGAAAACACTTACCGGGTTAGAAATAATACAGATCATGGCTTCTGGACAGTGCTTTGCACAGGCAGTTGTCAAAGAGGCAACAATGCTGGCATTAGTGTTGAACAGGTCATCACGGGTCATACCTAAAACACAGCCAGTACAGTGCCCTGTTACCCACAGTCTACTCCTTGATGGGCAAGCAACCCAACCAAAACCCAATATTCTGCTCTGGACAGACACATGTCAGCTCCTGGTTTCACAGATCTAGAGCAGATTGTCCAGCTGCAGTAATGGACTGGCTCCAAAGGTAATTCCCCTCACTAATAAACAGAGCAAGCAGCCCAGCTGACCATTGTCAGAACACATTTCATCTAAGCTGCCTGGAGTACAGTGTGCCTATAGACTCACACCACTTGGTACTCAGAGCAGCAGAACTCTTCCCAAGAGAAAATCTCCTCCCTCTCTTAAGTCACCTCCACAATTCCAATTTAAGTGCCAAATGCTCTGTGCAAAATATTGCTGGTTGTGTAAGTGCCACCTCTCATTTCTGCTGCAGCAACTGCTTTAACCATGAAAAATGAAGATATAGGAAGAGCTAGGCATTAAAGTCTAGAATTTCGTTGCACTCCCAATAGGATACTAAAAAAGAGAGTAGAAATGGAGCAGGTCAGAGGCATTCTAGGAAGGCTTAACTGCATTTATTCAGAGATGCCCCAAGAAGTTACTGCACAATTGATGCAAAACAAATAATTTCTATTCTGCTGAAAAAATGAAACAATTAAACAGTTTCCATTCCTTGAGCATTGCCCCAGGGCAAGAAACACTAAAGGAGATTTAGGATCACTTACATGTAAAGTCTTTGCACCTCATCCCCACACAGGAACTCCAGAAATCAAGTCTACCCATTTCAGAAGGGACAGTCTAAGAGACAGGCTGGACGAGCTGCCTGACACCACAAGCTCTGGGTCAGGGGCATTAACAGACCACTTACAGCCCAATCCAACACTACCACAAAGCACCAGACACAGCTTTATTTGGGTAGCAGTCACAGCTCTATTTGGGTAACAGCACTACAGAGACCCACTTCAAAGCAGCCCTGGGGCTTTCCAACAAGGAGAACATACCTGGTTTTCTAGGGACTCCCGCTGGAATAACAACAACATCACAGCCCTTCAGACATTCTGGCAACTGCTCAGGTCCCATGAAGCCTGAAACGGAAGACATTCAGGCATTATGTTTTTGACAGTTATTAAATACCTGATACTTTGAAGTGCAAAATTATGCCCAGAGGCATCCCATTCCTTTTTTTAATTTAGCCTTCAATTCAAACTTACGTTGAAAAGCAAAGAAACACAATTATGGATGGATCCCATTTGATGTTTTATCCTTGTTTCAAAACTCACAGAACCAGTGTGCTGAGAATCTCGTATTTGTCTGTTTTGAAAACCCTCAGTTCCTGCTGTGTGTCTTTCCTCTCCAAAAACCTTGGCACTAGAGTCAGTGGCCTCAGAGAATTGCAGACAGGCCCATTCAAGTAAAATGTCACCTTCTGGTGGTCTTGAGATAAAATGAAGATCAGCAGATTAAGCTTTGATTTCATCAGAACATGACAGCTGCCCCTTCAGAAAAGAAGAACTCAGAATCCACGTGGACACCCAGGCAGTGTTAAGTCTAGCTATAGTCAGACTTTTAAATGCAAAACTCAGGCTTTGTTCTGAAATAATTTCACTGAGTGCTTCCTGCCAGATATCACAACCCTTCAACAGTGCAACCACAAGCTATTTTCATCTCCATACATGTCAACCTAATCAGCTAAACCTTAATTAATCATACACTGCTCAAGGAAAAAGCTCCTTAAATTGATACTAGGCCTCAGCGTCACTGTGTGAAGATTCCCCTTCACAACCAACAGGTGATTCAGTGCCAGAGCCACCCGAGAGGATCCCTCTGGCGCCCAGAGCATTCCCAGCTGTACCTTTGACATTGGCTTTGGTCTCGATGTGGCTGAGGTCGGCTGCCACCCCTGGAGTGTGAGCGATATCGTAGAGGCTGAGCTTGCTCACCAGCGGGCTGTTCTTCAGGAGCAGGGAGAGAGGCTGCCCGATGCCTCCCGAGGCCCCCAGCACTGCTACCTTGGCATTGCTCTGGGGGAAAGAGACAACAAACACTTTGTAGAGATGTTCTGGCAGTCACCCCAGCAGTGACCCTGGGGATTTCACCATACTTTCTTTACTTTTAGTGCTGTTTCTCAATTTTTCACCAAGCACTATGCAAACTTGATAGCCTAAGCCCACAGAAGGTGATGCTCATGACAGCCTCCCAGAAGTACCTTCAGGTTTATTGGCAGGACAAGTTGGAGGAAACTTATTTGTGATCTGAGCCTCAAAAAGGGAAGCAAGGCTGGGGAAAGGAACCCAAGAACCACAGTTCTTCAGATGGAAATGTCTGCCTGAGACTAATACCTGCCACCCTGGAGGGTCAGGTCTGACTTAGGGCAAAATCTGGTTTGTAGGTTTTCTGTCTTATGTTGCCAATATTAAAAAAATACGCCTTCCAATCTGGCAAATCAATACATTTAATAGACTACAATAAATGTAATATCTATTGTATGCATGTGAAGAAAATGTTTGGGCATGAAATAAATTCAAAATTGTACATGCAGCTGCCTCAAGATCAAGGCCTGAGAACATTAAGTGACTATAATTTCCAGCTTTGCTCATGTGGCTGAGAATCACGTAAAATCAAATCTGCTTGGTTGCCCTGTGAACCAGTTTTACCCTCATATGTGTACTGGCAAGATGTTATTTCTCTCAGAAATGCCTGTGTTCCTGTATAGAGTAATGCTAGATGAGAGGAAGGATACTTCCAAGTGCCAGAACAACTTTAACGTGCAACAGTCTGCCAAAGCAATGGAGAATCAGAGGCTCCTGTAGATGTAAATGGCAATACAATTACTGCTGAGAAAGCCATTCTTTATCAGTCTTACCAGATAAAGCCATAATAGCTCCAAGTCCTTACATGTACGACTTAATTACCGTGCTATGACAAGAAATAATCTACCCAAGAGCTAGATCAGCCCAGCCTCAGATCGGTTTTCTTGCTATTGTAAAACATGTAATTTTGCATAAAACTCTTTAAGGGGAAGCAAAGTCTGGCATGAGTCACTGCTGTGCCCCATTTATGACTGAACTGATACATGAGGTCAAAACCTCATTGTTGAAAGACACAGTTCCTACGAAAAAACTTAACAGAAGCCGCTCCTGTGCAGCATATCTTTATAGCTCCAACTACCACTCTGTCACATCCCATTGGGACTATTAATGTCAGATAGAGGTCGGTCTCTATCCGTGCGACCACAGCAGCAGCTCTCCTCTGGTTTGGAGTCAGCACACGAAGGATTACTGTTAAACCCCAGCCACCAGCTTTAGTTCTTAAAACCTCTGGAACGCAGGGACGCATTTGCAGAGGAGGAAGGAAGGGGCAAACGCACCCATCAGAGAGGGAAGTTCACACAGGACTAGCACACTTCTGACGCCTGTCTGGGGCCGGGCAGGAGCTCCTGAGCCGAAACCCACAGGGCCACAGCCCCGGACGGAGGGGTCAGCGGGCACAGCCCCAGCATAGAGCCCCCTGCCCAGCCGCACCCCGCCCTGCGCCCCCTCCCCTGCCCGAGCACCGACACCCACACACGGCCTCTGCCCCTCTCCGAGCCGGGTCTGGGCTGCAGTCCCATCTCCGAGCAGCTCCCGGGCCCCACAGCCGTCTCTCCGAGGGTCTGGGCTGCTCCCTGAGCTCCTCCCGAGTGCCCACAGCCCCACAACCGAGGAGGGTCTGGGCTCCTCCCGAGCCCCGCAGCCCCTCACCGGGGAGGAACCGGGTCCAACACGGGTCTGGCAGCTCCTCCTCGGGCTCTACCCGAGCCCCATAGCCCCTCTCCGAGGGTCTGGACCCCTTCCCGGCCCCACAGCCCCCTCTCCGAGGGTCTAGACCCCTTCCCGGCCCCGCAGCCCCCTCTCCGAGGGTCTAGACCCCTTCCCGGCCCCTACAGCCCCTCACCGAGGGTCTGGACCCCTTCCCGGCCCCACAGCCCTCTCTCCGAGGGTCTGGACCCCTTCCCGGCCCCACAGCCCTCTCTCCGACGGTCTGGACCCCTTCCCGGCCCCACAGCCCCTCTCCGAGCAGGGCCGGGCTCCACTCGAGCCCCGCAGCCGAGGAGGAACTGAGCCCAACCCCGCAAGCCCAAAGCCGGGAAGGCCTGAGAAGTCCCATAGCCCTTTACAGGGGAGAAATTGGGCTCTACCCGAGCCCCTCCGCCCCTCAGGGGGAAGGACACGGGCTCCACAGCCCCTTCTCACATGGCAGGGCCGGGGCTCCTCCCCGGGCTCCATCGGAGCTCCCATAGCCCCTCAGGGGGAGGACACGGGCTCCACAGCCCCTCACGGAGAAGGACACGGCCTCCACGGCCCCTCACGGGCTCCACGGCCCCTCACGGAGAAGGACAAGGCCTCCACGGCCCCTCACGGGCTCCACGGCCCCTCACGGGCTCCACGGCCCCTCAGGGGGAAGGACACGGCCTCCACAGCCCCTCATCCGGGAGGGCCGCGGCTCCTCGCCGGGCCGCACCCGACCCCCGCAGCACCTCCCGGAGGAGGGGGTGGGCCCTGCCGGCGCTGTCCCCGCGCGGTACCTGTGCGGAGGTGGCGATGCCGCGGCGCAGGGCGGCGGTGCCGGCGGTGCCGAGGCGGGACAGCATGGCGGGCGCGGCGGGACCGGGGCTGGCGGCGCTCGGTGACTCCAACGACCTCCACGGCCAGCGCCTCTCGCGAGAGCTCCGCCCGCGCCGCCGAGGGGAGGGGAGGAGCGGGCAAGTCTCGCGAGATCGGGACGGCGGTAACCATGGAGACGCGCGGGCGTCGGTGCCCGCAGCGCGCGGGGCGGGGGGGGGCCGGAATGTCGCGATAGTCGGCGACAGCAGGGCAGGGATGGCGGGGGTGGCGCTCTGCGAGCCGCGACAGCTCTACAACATCATCAACCAGTGCTGGCGCTTCCCGCGGCTGACGGAGCCCAACTACCTGTGCCTGCTGGGTGAGGCCGCGGCACAGGCCTGTCCCTGCCTACTGCTGCCTCTACCCCTGCCTCTGGCCCTGCCTGCTGCTGCCTCTGCCCCTGCCTGTCCCTGCCTTCTGCTGCCTCTGCCCCTGCCTGTCTCTGCCCCTGCCTGCCCCTGCCTGCTGCTGCCTCTGCCCCTGCCTGCCCCTGCCTGCCCCTGCCTGCTGCTGCCTCTGCCCCTGCCTGTCTCTGCCTGCTGCGCCTGCCTGCTGCTCCTGCCTGTTGCTGCCTCTGTCCTTGCCCCTGCCTTTCCCTGCCTGCTACTGCCTCTGTCCCTGCCTGCTGCTGTCCCTGCCTCTACCTCTGCTTGTCCTTGCAAACCCCTGTCCCTGCCTGCTGCTGCTTGCCCCTGCGTGCTGCTGCCTGCCCCTACCTGTCCCTGTTCTTGTCCCTACCCTTGCCTGTGGCTGCCCCTGCCTTTTCCCACTCCTGCCTGCAGCCAGGCACTGTGCCCAGCCTGGGCAGACACCCTGAGCCAGTGGGGCTTGTGAGGAAAAGCACACATATCATTCCTTGTCATTACTGGGGCTTTGCATGTGGGATCTCCCTCCCATCCTGTTTCAGGTGCCACGACCCAGTCCTGCTCTGGCTTTCCCCATGTCCAGCTACCCCTGCTCTGAGCCATCCCATGGATACACATTCTCCTCTGCTGTTCCCAGAGGGACAAGATTTCTCAAGCATTTCACAAAGATTGCTGACAAGCATTTGCATCTTGCCAATACCGACAAAAAGGGTGTCTGATATTGCACTATTACTAAATGTTTTGGTGGAGGAGTCAGCCAGTTTGGGAGTGGGGTTTGGGTCTCTCCAGTGCCACTCTCCCCAGCTCTGGGGCAGCAGAGGCAGAGGTGCTGGGCAGAGGTCAGAGCAGGCACAGGGAGTGGGGGCACAGGACTGGTGCTGGGAATGCTGCAGGACTAGGGCTGCTGGCAGCCCTTGGTGTTACACACAGACTCACCTCAGTCCTGGAGGTCGTTATATCCACACCAGAAAGTCTCAGTTCCTAAAAAACCAAATTACAGATTCACAGAATTGTCAAGGTTAGAAGAGACCTTCAAGATCGTCCAGTCCAACCATCAACCCAGCACCACCACAACCACTCCTAAACCCTATCCCCAAGTGCCACATCCTCAAATCTCTCTTCTCTGGGTGATGCCAATGCCTGAATTCCCACTGGCCGAATCACAAATAGGATTCCACCTTTCAAAGCCAATTGCTCTCTCTGGTTGCTTTTTCAGATGCCCGTACTCAGCGTGAATTCGATTACAGCCACATTGCTACAGCCCGCAGGATCGAACGGGTGAGGGCGTTGTTTGTGTGCATTCAGCAATTAGCCCGAAGCCAAAAGTGGCTTCAAACCCCCGGGAAATGTCCCAGCCACTCCCATGCCTGTGCTCCGTGGCTGCCGCTGGGGGGATGTATTCTGTCACAAAGCAAGGGTGCCTCCAGCAGCACGAAGGATTGGCACACGGGAGCTGAATATCAGGAAAAACATTGCACAAGAACTGACATATTGTAGCCTTGTCTCACAAGGACAGTGCTGGCATCTGCCCCGCTGCGGGTGATGAAGCAATGGGAGTAGTTTGCATCATTTCTGACTTCTAGCCGGGGCTGTCAGCACCACACACGTCCACATGGACAAACCAACACGTAGCTAGGAGAGTAATAACTTGCAAGATGTCAGTAGTGTTGGTGCCACAAGAGAAGAGCGGAGCTGTGCTCCTGATGGAATTCCTCTGTGATTTTGTAGGGTCCTGAAGGGGAGTATGTGGTTCCAGATCCAGAGGACCTGGGCTATGTCAGATACTGTGTGGTGTATGACTACAACACCAGCTCTTTGAGCTGCTGTGACTATGATGAAGAGGAGGACGAAACAGGTACGTGGAACTCATGTCTGTCAAGACCTCACTGCCAGAGAGATAGTCTTCCCATTCCTCTTTTAATTTTGAAAGAGATGCAAATGTTCACAGTTTTATTTGAAAAATTATCATCTCTTCTATGCCTCCAGTTTTTCCCTGTATTGTGTATGTCCTTAGGCTTCAAAAATCCAGGTTTTATTTCAGAGCATCCTGGCAGGCCTGGTTTCCTATCTGTGGATGATTCTCTGAAGCTCCTTGTTGCATGTGAGGAATGAGTTCTTTTTTGCCCCACATTTCCCTGAGATTTGGCTTGTCCAATGATTGCCTTTTAGAGAGCAATGCTGCTTCAGAGACTGGAACCAGTGGCTCAAGTTCCATGTGTTCCCAGAGTGAGTACTTCCTTCTCTGAGGGTAAGAAAAGGCTTTCACATTATGATACTTAAAAAGATTTACCTTTAATGGGGGTGATGATCTGATGGAGTTCACCGAGAAATGTGAAGAGCTGGAAACTTTTCCATGTCATTGTTCAGTCCTCCTTGAACTATGGAATTGTTTAGCTTTCACACAGTCTTTGGCAGAGAGTTCTGCTGTGTGCAGAACTTCTGTATGTTTATTTGACTCTTATGAGCTTTACAAAGGCTACGATAGTTTTAGCAAAGATTTACATCACTTTTCAAATTTAAAATCGTGTGGGTGTAAGGGGAATGAATAAAGCAAAGATGTTCCTAAATGCTCAGTGATGAGACATTAAAGGGAAGGTGTGAAGAATCAGAAGTGGGTTTCTATTGTGCTGATCTATTTCTAAAGCAGACATAACTAGAGAGAAGCAGGATGGACCCCTTGGGAAGAGGAGCAGCCATCTCACATAATTCACTTAATTGAGGAGAGTGTCTAAAACACTTGAGAAGAATTTATTTAAGACACTTCCTTATTTTCCCCTTTGCCTAAAGCAGACTAAAGAAAAGGGCCTCTGTAAAACCATGATTAGTAGATTTAAATTAATAATACTTCCCTATTATGAGAACTTATTACAAGCATTTCCCAAAGAAAAAAGGGAGAGAGAAAAAACCCCAAACCTTCATCTAAGCCTACAGAAGAATTCAGGGGAGAAATGTAAGATCAGGACAAGAGGTGAAAGCAGAACATCCTATTACTGATCTGAAGTAGCAAGCATGGAATAAGTGGAGCTTTTAGCAAGGTTTTCTACAGAGCCCTAGATGAAATGAAATTTGCTGTGGGTGTTGGGGAGGCAGATGGAGGCACTGGTGGAGACACTGAACCTGCCCTGGCAAACAGCTTTTTGGTCTCATTAGATACTGAGGAAGGAACTGCCGTCCTCCAAGCCAGAAACCTCCAGCAGTTCAGCCGCCACCCCGTGCTCGTCCTGAAGGGAGGGTACAGGCATTTTTCGGCTTGTTATCCTTTTCTGGGGACTCAGAAGATACTGTGGATGCCTCGGGTGAGATGAGACTAATTTGCAAGTAGAATTAACATTCATATTCAGCTGATGATGGCTGATGAGTTCCAGTTAAATGGTGTTGCAAAACTAGTATCATAGTGATTTCAAGCAGAGGAATTAAATGTCATTTGAATTACTGTGCTTGCCCTGAGTCTCACCACTGATTCTTTTGCAGTCACACTTTTCCCTCTTCTATTGTGTGAAAGAAAGCTCATGGAAACAGCCCGGGAATGTTTCCCTGATAACCCCAAAACTGGCCTGTGGAGAGTACAGATAACTGAACAAACACTAGCAAATGATGAAAAGAAGCAGGGTCCTCTCTCACACATGGTTATCTGGGATAGTACACAGCAAATATTTTCAGACAGAAGTGCAATTCCTACCAAGCACTGTGTTCCACGTGTCTTCATGGGGAGGGATCACAGAGCAAGTTCTGGTGCATTGTTTAAATAGGCCCAGAAAGAAAACAGCCATTCACTCAACACTGACATCCTAATATGTGTTTTCACCTACAAGCATCGATCTTTTTAGCTCATGAGAAACAATTACCCTTCATTCCACATCCAGGACAGGACCTGAGGCAGGGCAGGCTAAGAAGGTGCTGGTCAGCAGAAAGCATCTCACTGCAACGTGTCTTTTGCTCCCACTGTTCCCATCCCCTTCTGGTTCACATGAAACAGCCCGTGACACAGTGCTAACCTTGGGATGCTACAGCACAGGAGAGAAAATCGATTCACTTTGTGCTGCTTTGTGAAGGGCAACACACAGCTGAGCTTGCCCATTGGATTCACTTGGACACAGAGTACCTCCTTGCCTCTCAGTTTAAGCTGTTCTCTGTTGGTTTAAATTGTTAGGCTGCTGCTTTGTGCTCCTGCAGCAGTAGCTGAGTATCCATCAGGGATGTCGAGGCACTGCTGGCTTCTTGTGTGTTTTCATTCTCAGCCTCCATGCTGCAGATGAAGGAAGCAGCTGCAGGTTTGTGCTATGCCACTACAGGGCACCTGCAGCTTTGCAGGTGGCAGATGATTTCATTTAGCCTTGCAAACTGTAACCAGGGAGAACATCAAATGAATCTGTTATGCTGCAGTCCCTACAGACAATGGGAAGGATATATTCCAACTCCTGTTTACTCAGGATTCGTTTCAAGTAAAGCCACAGCGACAGCAATGCTGTTAATTATTCTCAGTAAATATAGCAAATACTTCAATATACAGAAAGTCCAGGTGATTGAATGAATCATTACACTAAATTGTGTCATGGGCTGTTGACTAAGTGCTTGTTCAATTCTTCGCGTGACTTCTGTTTAAGAAGTCCCAAGCTAATGGGAGCAAAGACGTTCTCTAACCTGAGTCTATGGTTTCTCTCTGGCAGGAGCTAGACAGCTTTGAGCCATACCCTGTAGAAATACTACCTGCAAAGTTATACATGGGCAATTTCAAGCAGGCCTGTGACCAAAAAATTCAGAAAGATCTGAAGATCAAAGCACTAGTTAATGTCTCTGAAGAGCCTGCAACACTGTAAGTTAAACAGTTCAAGGTTTACCCTCTCCAATGCCTATGATGTGGCAAAATGAGGTGGCACAGAGTCTGTTCACAGAGTAGTCAGTGCCTGTGAACTTCCAAGGGAACCTCTGTTGTTCACTGCAGATTCCAGTGCCATTTCATGCTCATTTTTCCAATCTCTACCCCAGAGCAGCAACACAGTCCTGCAGCCCTTGACCTTGCTATGGGTGGGTTGGGTGAGAGGAGAACTGGGAAGCCCTTGGCATTTGGAGTCTATCACATACGACCATTCTCCAGGAAAAGCTTCTATCTTTGAATAGCTTTCAGAGCAAAATCTTACAAACACAGTAGTGTAAAAGCTAAATCACCAGTGTGTCACATTGTTGGTCTTTCTTTCTTCCTACTCTGTCCATGACCATTCAGCTCTGTCTGCAGTTTGTGCTGAAAATGCCATTAGACTCAGTAAAAAATCCAGTAGCATTTCTCAGAATGGTGACCCAAAGTAAGTAACAAATCCAGTCACCCACCCCAGGACGTGTACCAGCAGATACTTCCTGTGCCTTTGGCTCCAGAGGAAGTTCTCTGCACTGTGGGTAATATTCCCATGCCCTCTGCATGATGTGCTTTCACATTTTGGGAATTCCTCACCAACGTTTTGCTCTATGAGTTCTCTGAGTTGAGTTCTCTGGGCTTTTGGAAGGAGGAGATTCTGTCATAGAGAACCACATGAAGTGAATTGGGGAGGCTCTGTCCACAAAACAGCCAACACACACACTGTGAAGGCACTCTTGCTTTCAGTTCAGCTGTTTCCATTTATCTCTCAGATAAAGGAAGCTATGGGTTAAGACATTAATGTTGACACCACGTGGAATGGAAAATCAGTAATTAAAGTGGATCTGTGTTACAAGCATCTCCGTGTCTCACCATAACAAATCCCTTATCATAATGTTAATGATGATGATGATGAAAAACTCACACATGTAACAGCAAACAAAATTATCACCTTGCCTTCAACAAACACATCTTGTCAAAGCTGCTTCTCTGGTCCATCTGATCTGTGTGCTCTCTTTCCAGGTTTGCAGAAGGTGGTGAATGCCTCCATATATCTGTTCCAGATTCACTTGAAGCAGATCTTTTTTCTTCCTTTCCCACCATCTCTCATTTCATAGGTGAGTTGATCCTGGTCTGGAATTCCTGAGACCTTGCTCACTCTAGGATATCAGATGGGAGTGACAGCAATTCACTCCAACAGGAAGCTCAGGCAGCAGGGTTGTAGTCATTCACAATCAGTATACTCCTAAGCCAGCCCACACCCTGAGGGATACTGGACCTTCCTCACTATCCAGCCTGATGGACAGAGAGGAGATTTTACAGGGCATCTCACTCTGATGTTCCTGCTCACTGTAAAGAATACCTCACTCTGGTAATAGGCAGCTTCCACCCAAGCTGAAAAGGCTTTGCTCAGGGTGTGTACCAGAGCTCCAAAGGACCCCCTCTTATTCCTTTGCAACAACCCTTTGACTCTTAACAGCCCAAATCTTCAACCACGAGAGCTTTATTTGAGCCAGAGTGTAACACACACGAGAGAGCTTACCACAGGGTGCTGATAATCCTTGTGATTTGCAGTGCAGACTCACTGCAGAGCCTGGGCAGACTTTCAGGTTGGACAGCATCAACCTGCCTTCAGCTGATTACATCATATAGGGCATGAAAAAACACACTCTCCAGCTCAATGCCTGCAGCTGCACAGCAGGCACGGCTCCTGCAGCTCCATCCTGTGATGGTGTCAAATGGGGTTGTTATCTATTATCACACTTATCAAATAACACCTGCCACAGACCAAGGCCCTGCTGAGCTGAGTGTTGTACAGAAGCAAAAGACCGCTCTGTTCCCACAGACTTTATAATCCATGTATAATATCAGAAATGACAACTGGACACAAAAAACCAAGGAAACAACATTTGAGGATATAATTTTGTAGTCCTGAACTGAATTTCATGATTTGCCTGCACCCAGATGTTGAAATTCACTTCCTTGCATTTCACTGTGCCCCAACTTTTTTCCCAGTAGTGTTTCTTTCTCCATCAGTCTGTGGAAGTTTCCAACCCAGACTACAAGAGTTTATGAGCTTTAGCTCTTGTGGATGTGTTACACTGTTTACCTGGTAGTGGAACTGTTTGTGTGGCAGTTAAGAGCAGATTATTCAAACTGGAACAGTTATAGGTGAATACCAGCCTAAAGTTCTCTGAATATTCCAAGAGGAGTGTGGATATTCTCATGCCAGGTGTATGTTGTATTGAGGCCACTTCTACTCAGGTCTTACAACACAATTATAGAAATAAGTTAGAAAATGCTTGAAAAAACCCCCCAAGAACCAACAGAACGTCTCAACAACAGTAAAAGAAAAGGCTTTGCCCTACGAATTCTGCTGTTCAGTTGCTAATATTCTAAGAACATCATACTGCCTAGAGAGGGAGAGAAAGAATGCAGAGGTTATTAATAAAATATGCAACCTTCTAGGCACAGGCAGCAGAGTTAATGTGGGGAGGAGCCACTGACAGCATCCTCTGGTAGCAAATGGGTTTGCTGATCTTAGCAATTTTCACCACAAAGCATCCCTCATAAAAATAACATTAAACCAGTGTCCCAGCTGGCATGTACATGCTTCCTGCTGGTGATGTCCACGGAAGGGTGAGGGATTTGAAGCCTAAGTCCCCTCCAGTCTGAGAGCTGATTGCTCCAGCCTGGGTGGAGAGCAGTTAGGGTTTTGTTCATCAGAAATTTCAGTACCTTTAAGCCTTTCTGGGAAGTGTTTGAGCAGGTGATGTGAGTGATGCTGACCACAGCTGATGGGTCGTGGTATACCACATTTTTTCAATTCCCTGATGTAAAGGGGACACTGATGTGCAATGAAGCAATGACTGATTATTGTCATTGGTCCTTGTCTTCAAAGCCACGTTTTAACGGAGTGGATTTTTCAGAAAGGCAAATGCTTATCGAAATGGGAGCTGGCAGTGCCCATCTGCTGCTGTCAGGGTTCCTGAGGGCTCCTGTCTCTCAGCCTGTCAGCTGTCACCGAATTAGTGCTTGGCTCTCCCGTTGGAAGCTTGATTTCCCAGCTCATTAATTTGGGATTGGCATTTCCTTACTCAGATGCTCAGATGGATGGCGGGGCAGTGCTGGTGTTCTCCAGCCTGGGGATAAGCCGGAGCTGCACAGCCACCATGGCCTATCTCATGCATTCCTGCCGGTTCTCCCTGAAGGTATGTCACTGTCATAGTTCCCACAGGGGCTGGCTGGGGCTGCACTTGGTTTCTCTTTCTGAAGCCTCAGTCGCTGTAGCAGTAACACATTCATGGTCTGTGATTTCATGTGGAATATCAAGCTGATAATGTAACTGATTATATGATCTGAGATTGCATCTGCTTTCTAACATTAAGGAGTTGGCTTAAGGGTGATTTTGGATCTGTGTGTCCTGTGATATTCTTGCATTTCCCTATTTAACTGCAGGGCTATAAAATAAAGCTGTGGTTAGAAAACGTTGCATTTCTCTCCTGGATCCGAGAAAGAAACTGAAAACTGCTGCAGTTAATCCCATCTCTTAGTTCCATGGCGTTACAGGGAAGTTCAGAACCCAGTGTTTGCAGGGCTCTGATTTACCACTAACTTCAGCACTGACCTCCTCTGAAATCCCATTTTATTTCTCCAGAAGCAATCCCCTCCCACAGATACTGCTGTAAGAGAACTCTGGAATGGGATAATGCTCACCTAGGAGGGATGTATGGGTCAGATGGCCAGTACATGCTGTTTCATAGCCCTGAATAACCTAAGAAATGAATGAAGGATGGCTGGGAATGTGCAAGAGCCTGGCAGCCTCTCCCCCTTCTTCCCTTTCCATAAACCACGTGGGCATTGTGCTGCCCTAAGCACCATCTCATGGTACCTGCAGGTGAGTTCCCATGGGAACTAAACAGCATCTTCTTCAAAACCTCATCCTCGTTTAGAAAGTCTCCTCTGGGAGCTTGAACAGATTGATCCAAACTTCACTAAAGCTGGGCCTGTATCTAATAATTTTATTGATTTTGCGCAGACATTTGCAACATAAGAGGAAATCTCTTTCCATGGCTCTGTGCCAGTGGGTAATTAGAGGCTGAGGGTGCCAGCAGGGCTGCAGACATGGCTCAGTCTCTGCACTAACATGGGTGTAATTGCTCCTGCACCCTGATAACCAGCCCCTTGCACACTGAATTTCAGAACGCGCTTGCATGGCAGTGCAAAAGTCAAAGGCTGATCCTTGCCATTCCTCTCAGTTGGCATCAACAGGTCGGTCTCAGCATTTTACTAAATGCCAAAAAGAAGAAGAAAGGGTTTTCAGGGCAGTGCTTGCTCACTGTTGGCTGGGCAAAGCTTTCCTGGGAGATTATCCTGGCAGGCAAATTTGTTTCTTGCAGACAAAAGCAGTGCAACAGATTCCTGTGTGATCCTCCAGCCAATGCAGGCAAAGACCTTTGAAAGCCTCCAAAACCAGAGATAATCCAAAAGCAAGGCAGATTTGGGATGTGTGGCCCCTTACTCTATTAGTAATCAATTTGTGAGCAGATCAGTTGAGCCCAGAGGAACTAGAGATACCCACACTGTGGTCCCAGAGGAACAAATATTGGAAGATCAGCCTCGGAGCCTGCAGGATCACCAAGATTAGATAAACAAACTAATGGAGCATTATCTGCTGACCTTTGGTCTCATTACACTTAAGCAACCCTCCAAGTGCAGGGGACAAGCTCTTTTATAAGCAGGAAGATGAGCACTGATGGCAAAACACAGGGGTGCAGCTGAAGTAATGCACAGTAATGCTGGTGGATCTGCCCTGTGTGTGTCAGAGTTCCTAGGTGATTACTTGGAACTAATAAATAATTAAGATGGCTGTAATTAGTGCAGTGGGATACCTGCAGGGTCATAGCTGCTTCTGCCACATCAGGTCACGCTAATCCAAAACCATGATAACCTTTGTTGCTTACCCATGAATAGCTGATACTTCACTGCTTTGCTCATCATCCGTGGAAGGAACAGCATTTTAGAGTAGAAAATCCAGGCCTGGATTTGTCCACTGATGTAAAATAAAATAATGCAGGATACTTGACAGGTAGTGAAAGCAGCCTGAGCTGTCCTCATATCCAGGAGAGCAGAGTAGGAAGGGGACAGGCCTCTCTGAAGTCCACATCTGGATCCAACCTGTCCTGCTTTGGTAGCCAAAGTCTTACCTGCAGGTTATTTCTGGCAACACAGGGAGCAAACACAAAGCTGTGTTGTCTCCAAGTGTAGCTCCTTAGTGACTTTCAGTTCAATTCCTAACACTTCTTTGCTTCCCTCCTGCTTACAGGGAGCTTGGAACTACCTCCTGAAATGCAAACCAAGCATGAGACCACACCGGGGCTTTGTGGAACAGCTCTCAGCCTGGGAGAGCCAAATGTATGGCTCCACCATCACTGACATCTCTGAACCAAACTACTGACAGAGAACACCCTGCAGGGAAAGGCACTGCCCTCCCACTCCACCAACCAAGCTACTTGAACACTGTTTGAAAAAAGACCTTAAAGCAATGGAAAAGCTTTTCTCTTTAGCTCCATGCTATTTTGGAGCCTTCTGGGGAACTTACCTGTGCAGTTTGGGAAATGCAAGTCCTGCAGGATGAGGCCCTTTACAGGCTGCCTGTCTCTTGTAAGCAAAGGGGATTATAACCACAGCTGTGGGGCAGTCAGTAGGTTATCTTTGCAAAGGTCCCTTATCCACAGTCTGGAATGGTAATTTAGAGTCTGACTGCGGCCAGTTCCAGCCTGGAGAGGTGAAAATGTCCCTGCATCCTGCAAATGCCTTCTTAGCTACCCACAGCCTCCCTGGTTGAGTTGTTGACAAGACCACCCTTCCCACTTGCCACCTTCTAATCCAGCAACTTCTTGGCACAGCTGGCAGTTTTGAAGCCTCAATCCTGTTACATGAAACCTAAAATCAGTTCCTTCCTCTCCCTTTCTGCACTGCAAATTCTGCTGACACCCCAAAATAAAACACTACAGAAAACACTCCTAGGCCTTCCTAGCACTCTGTGTTTGGGGTTTACTGTGGGTTTTGGGTTTAGCTCATCACCTCGTGTTTCTCATTCCAATCCACCCAGCCAGGGATGGGACTGCACATTTACCAGGAGCTGCCTGAGCTGACAGCAACGAGCCCTCAGAGCCTGGCAGAGGGCTGTGATTTATCACTCCCTGCATATTCCAGATGCCTATCTCCAGTGCAATACAGGATAAATAATACAGAATAAATAATACAGAGTAAACCATCATCATCATCATGGCTAGGCTTTGTGAACGAAGATTTGGGAAGGGCTCTACCCACTGTTGCTGCAAACACGCTGGTGGCTAAAAAGGCCAAGGTGAGATAGGCAAGTCTGGTTGCAAAAGGCACAGTGGAAAGTCTCCATAGGTGGTATTGATGAGGCACAGTTCTTCCTGCGTTGCCTTTTTTCCTCCAGGCTGATTCTGTGTGTGTTCTCAAAGGAAGCAGCAGCTTTATGGATGGTTTGTCTCCATTTCTCCCCATTGGAGGCCAGAATGGACCATTGATGGTGGTCAGTATGGCCAAGGCTGAGGTGTCGTTTCAGGGAGTCACAGAATAAATAACACAGAATAGAGAACACAGAATAAATAACATAGAATAGAGAACACAGAATGAATAACACAGAATAACACAGAATAAATAACACAGAATAGAGAACACAGAATAGAGAACACAGAATAAATAAATAACACAGACTAAATAACACAGAATTACAGAATAAATAACACAGAATAACTAACACAGACTAGAGAACGCAGAATAAAATAACACAGCATAAATAAATGACACAGAATAAATAAATAAATTAATTAATTAATTAATTAATAACACGGAATAAATAAATAAATAAATAAATAAATAAATAGAACATCAGCATAACCACCACGAGCTGGCCCCGCCCCCGAGCTGGCCCTGCCCACCCCGAGTTGACCCCGCCCTGATATGGCCCCGCCCACCCCGACTGGCCCCGCCCCTGATGGGCGTGTCCGGAAGGGGGCGTGTCCAGCGCCGCCGTCGCCGCGGGCCGGGCCGGGCCGGGAAAGGAAAGGCCGGGCAGGGACAGGCAGGGACAGGCAGGGCAGGGCAGGGACAGGCAGGACCGGGACAGGCAGGACAGGCAGGACCGGGCGGGCTGGGCCGCCATCGCCGCCATGGCCGGGGGCGCCGAGCCCGCAGAGTGCCTGCGGGAGTGGCAGGAGCTGCAGGACGGCTTCCAGCTCATACAGGTACGGCGGCACGGCGGGGGCAATGAGGGAATGGGGGAATGGGCAGCCCCGTGTGCCCCTCGGGGCACGGCGTTCGGGGGGCAGCGCGGCCCCACGGCCGGTCGGGGCTCCGGGTCCCCGGGGTGCGACACGGCCCGTATCGCTCCGGTGAGGGCGGCCCGGGGCCGCAGAGCCCCGCGGGGGGACCGGGCTGACCGGGGAGACCGGTGTCACTTCCCGGTGTCACCCCCCGGTGTCACCCCCCGGTGCCATCCCCTCGTGTCACCCCCGGTGTCACCCCTCAGTGTCCATCCCCACTGCCACCCCCCGGTGTCGCCACCCCCTGGTGCCATCCCTTGGTGTCACTCCCCGGTGTCACCACCCCCAGTGCCACCTCGGGTGTCATCCCCCAGTGTCCATCCCCAGTGCTCATCCCCGGTGCCACCCCCCCGGTGTCACCACCCCCCGCTGCCACCCCCTGTGCCATCCCCCCCCCGCCACCCCCTGCTGCCACTCCCCCGCT
>JAWWEE010000048.1:6485715-6523504 GCA_035221455.1 Xenops minutus | reverse complement strand
GTACCCCCCGTGACCCCCGGTGCCACCTCCTGGTGTCACCCCCGATGCCACCCCCCGGTGCCATCTCCCTGTGTCACCACCCCCCACTGCCACCCCCCTGTGCCACCCCCTGTGCCCCGCCACCCCCCGAAGGCTCGGTGCCAGGAAGGTGCCAGGTATCCGAGGTGCTTCCACCTGCTTTGTGTAATCCCCAGCGGAGGAGTGGGCAGGGTCCGGCTCGGCCAGGGTCACGCCAGGGGAAGGGAAGGGGAGGGGAGGGGAGGGGAGGGGAGGAAGGGAAGGTTGGCTAACCATGCCCTTCTGCCGCCCGGCTCCCTCGGCTGCAGCTGCACCGCTCCCCTTTCCCCCTCCTTTTCCCCCTCTCCGGGGAGCGGGGATGTTGCTGCGGACACGTCGCTGCTGCTGTGCCCGGATCTGGGGCAAGGGAGGCTCGGAGAAACCTCCTCTTGCTCCACAGGGCTTGCCTGGAGGTGCCGGGTCACCCACGCCGAACCCCGAGTGTGGAAAGCCCCTCCCCGGGTGGCTCCTGGTCCGGGCTGTGTCCCAGCGTGGGGCTCAGGTGTTGGCACGGCTAAAGGGCTTGCCACCAGAGCCACTTGCTCACAGTTAACTCCAGAGCAAGAGGATGAGGTGGTTCCAGATGGGAGCTTGATGGTGGAGCAGGGAGTGAATGTCCTGGGAGGTATCACTGACTGCTGGGGAGTTGGGACCATCTGGAAGCCAGACCTGCCACTGCTTGTCACCATGTCACCAGGGGGAGAAGGTTTTCCTCCTTTGCTCTCAGTTTCACCTTTCTCCTTTGGGAGCAACTTCAAGATCTGCTGATCGAGTGCTCAGTTAGAGCTAAAAGTTGTGTGCCAAGGTCTAGTCCAAGGGTTGATGTGAGCAGTGTAATTCCCTGGTGGAAGTCTCACTCAGGCTGCTGTGGCCGAGGTGGGGCTGTTTTCCAGCTGACCTGGGCAAGCAGCAGCATTGATCCAGCATGCTCTCTCCTTTCCTTTCTAAATATAGTGGAGAGTGGCATCCAGCCTTTCCCAGGTGCCATTGGGCACTTGGCTGCAGCCCTGCTGTGAGTCCATCCTCTCTGTCCAGCTCATTGATGGGCTCCTTCCAGCTCCCTGGGGGTGCCCAGAGCCACAAGTCAGGGCAGCAGCAGGTGCTGCACAGACCTGGAGGCAGAGAGAGTCACTTACCCCATCCCAGCACTCAAAGCCACCCCTCTGGGTGGCTGTGGCCCTCTGTTGTAGCTCTGGCCCAAAACAGCATTCCTTTCCAAGTCTTTCTTATCCTGTGTGTGCAGTCAGTGATGTCCCAGCCAGGGTGAACATGGGAGCATCCTGGAAAAGGACCACATTGCTGGCTGGACTTTCATGGCCCAGAGCTGGAGGGGGCTGGACACAAGGGCTGTGTTGAGGGCAGGACCAGGCTGTGTCCTGCAGATGTCCCTGCACCTGTAGATACCTTCCTTGGGACTGGGGCTGGGTGGCTCCATGGAAGCAGGGCTGGCTGCAGGTTGTCCCCAAACACACCTGGCCTTCTGCTGCCCCCCCTCTTCTCACCCAGCTGCTGTGCAGGTGAGGTTAAGGACATTTTTTAACAGAAGCATCAGCAGTGTTCCCATGGAGGGCCCAAGGACAAAGGTCTCTGGGCAGGCAGCTCTGCTGAGTGCTGGTCTCTCCTTCCCAGGATAACCACAAGCTGTACAGGCAGAAACTCGAGGAGCTGACCAAGCTCCAGGACGGGATCTCCAGCTCCATCGCACGGCAGAAGAAGCGGCTGAAGGAACTGTCCATCTCCCTCAAAAAGTAAGTCGGTGTGCTGTGACAGCACAGGAGGGGAGAGAGGCAAGGACGAGGCTCCTGAACTCTCCTCATGTCTGAAATACAAACCCCTCTGCAGCCTCACTCACAGCAAAGTGCTGTGAGAGGCAGATCTTCCCCTGCCTCCCTTCCCTGTGCCCCATTCACAGTTCAGAGCTTGCAAGGGCTTTGCAGGTACCATGCACTGCCCTGTTCCTGCACAAAGCTCTCCCCTGCCTTCCTGGAAGGTGAGAGCCCCCTCTGGCCTCACCTCACTCCCATTGCTGCTTCCTTCCCTTGAGCAACACCCCAGCCTGACAGAGCTCTTGCTCTGCAGATGGAGTTATGGACTTGCCTCCCATCTGCCTTCGCTGTCCTTGGGGTGCCCTTGCCCAAGTCAGTCACCTGTGGAGTGCCAGCACGTGCTGATCACATTACAGAGGCTCTCCTGATGCCAGTGCCTGTGTTCCCTCCCCAGATGCAAAGCTCACGCGAGTCCCGAGCAGGAATTGGCCATCCAAGAGACCGAGAACCTGATTAAAGAGAGGCAGAATGTTTTCTTTGAGATGGAGGCCTATCTGCCAAAGAAGAATGGGTAAGAGGCACCCCAGCCCTGGGTGCAACACCATCTCCACCCTCCTCATCCCTGTGGCTGTAAGGCTGCAGGCACAGACCCACTGTCACCCTGCTCCTAGTGGGGTCACAGCTGTGCTGCTCTGCTCTGGCTCCTTAGAGGATGCCTGGGCAGGAACCAAGCTGAGCCTCTGCAGCACTGCCCTCGTCCCCCTCACTCCTCTGCCTGCTCATGGCCTTCATCCACCCTTGGACAGTGGTTGCGTGCAGGGGAAAGCCCTGGTGAACACCCCAGTGCCTGTGGGAAGTGGGGTGTGTGCTTGGCCACCCATCCCCCTGCCTTGGGAGGGGATGCCAGAGTGTTTGTGCCTGGTAGTTCCATGGAGAAATCAACTGGGGGATTGTCCCTGGCCCCAGCAGTGGCACGAGAGGGGACAGCTCCTCAGGCAGGTTCCCATCCTAACACCTCTGCTCTCTCCCCAGGTTGTACCTGAGTCTGGTGCTCGGGAATGTGAATGTCACACTGCTCAGCAAACAGGCCAAGTATGGACTCTCCTTGCTGCCACCTCTGATTTGCCTGACTCGGGATCCCCTTGGCACCAGGAACAACAGCTCCTCCTGGGAGATATGGGGCTGGCTTGGCCCACCTGGTCAAGATTGCCTTCCTGGGCTGTTTTCTGCATCCTTTCACAGAGTCAGCCAAATCTCTGACTACCCCTCATGCTCCTGCCGCTGGGCTGGGAGGGACTATTAGCTCTGGCAAGCTAAATAGGATCCTCCACCAAAGCTGTGATCAGGTTTCCACTGGGTTAGGCACTTCTGCAAAAGACAAACAGTGGGTAGCCCCCTGCTTTTCCCTTCCCCATGCCAGGAGGTGCCCAGACAGGAGTCCCTGTTCCCCCCTGCTCTGTTTCCCAATCCTCCTCTTGGAGATCTGTGCAGACTGCCCAGCTTCCCCAGAGTCTGGGCCACCAGGCAGCTTGGGGTGATTTGGAGTGTTTGAAGGTGTCCCATCTGTGTGTTCTCCTCTCAGAAATACCCCCAAGGCAAGGCTTTTCCCAAGTGTGGCCCAGAGATTCCCATGGAACATCACTTTTGTCCAGCCAGGTGGGCTGGGAGGACACAGACTTCCAGCAGCCACCTTGCTCCAAGTCTTTGTGCTTCCCTGCAGGTTTGCTTATAAAGATGAATATGAGAAGTTCAAGCTCTACCTCACCATCATCCTACTCATTGTCTCCTTCTCCTGTCGGTTCCTCTTCAACTCCAGGTGAGTCTGGCTTGGATGCTGGGCAGATATCTCCTCCCAGGGTCCCTGTGTCCACCTCTCCCATCCTGCAAGGTCCAGAGCTGACCAGAAGATCCTGATAAACAATCTGGACACTGCCCTGGAGGTGGGGTGGCCTTTGTGGCTTCTTCAGCCCCTCTGTGGCCATGGTGGGTGGGGGAGAAGCAGGTCCCTGCCTGTGCTGGGTGGGTGTCCTGCTGTGGGGGCTGCCACAGTGCCCCCAACACGCCCCTTTCCACCTTCCTCTGTGTGCCCCCAGGGTGACAGATGCTGTCTTTAACTTCCTCCTGGTGTGGTACTACTGCACCCTCACCATCCGGGAGAGCATCCTCATCAACAACGGATCCAAGTGAGTCCCCTGGGCCTGGGGAGGGGCGTGCAGCAAGTTGGTCCTTCTCTGCCAGGCTGGGTTGCTGGGGCCTATTGGGCTGCTCCACACCTCCCAAGGGAGCAGCTCCCTCCTACTCAGGCTGTGTAGCAAGCCCTGGTAGAAGCTGTAGGAGCAGGGCAGGAGGAGCTCCCCATGCAGAGGCAGCGTGGGAAGGGGGAATGGTGGCTGGAAGGGCTCTGGCTCCTGGTGCTGCCCAGACTGGAGGTGCTGGCTGGGTCCTGCTCTGAGCACGGATGTTTCACAGCCCTCCTGCTCCTCCCCTTGCCCTGGGAGCTCTCAGGTGGCTGGGGGTGGGCTGTTCTGCTCTCCTGGTGCACCTTTGGGTCTAGATTCACACTCAAGACCTGACACCCCTTCCCTGTGTCTGCCTTCCAGAATCAAAGGCTGGTGGGTTTTGCACCACTACATCTCCACCTTCCTCTCAGGTGTCATGCTGACATGGTAAGTGTGTGTCCTCTGTCCCTGCAGCCACAGGGGCTTGGGGCAGGCAGGGCTGGCCATCCCCTCCCTGCCCCATGTACCCCAACCAGCACCATTTCTCCACAGGCCAGATGGGCTCATGTACCAGATGTTCAGGAACCAGTTTCTCTCCTTCTCCATGTACCAGAGTAAGTGCTGTGCTGGGACAGGGACTGTGGCTGGCCTTGGGTGCTGAGTGTGCCTGTGGGGCTCTGCACCATGTGCAGACCTGGCTGTAGCTGCTCACAGCTCTCAGCTCATCTGTGTTTTCCCTTGGGCTCTGCCCTGCCCTCACCTCCCTGGCACTGGGGTGGTCTTTGTGGGCAGAGTCATCACAGAGCTGGGCTGATGCCAGGGCCAAGAGTTAATCCCTGGGCACCTGCTGATGGCCCCCCCCTCTCTGTGCAGGTTTTGTGCAGTTCCTGCAGTATTACTACCAGAGTGGGTGCTTGTACCGGCTGCGGGCGCTGGGAGAGAGGCACAACATGGACCTGACTGTGGGTAAGTCGAGATTTCCCCTTACTGGTTGTCCCAGTCCAGCTGGACCCACCATTGCTGCAGGGCCCGTGGCTGCCCCAGCTCCCTCCCTCCCAGCTCCAGCCCAGTGCTCACCTAACTGGGAGCTGTGGGTCCTGTTCAAGGTAATGGTGGCAGTTTGATTTGGGTCAGTTTGGCTGCGGTTTATGAGTGTCAGAAACAGTAAAAGCTACAAGTGAAGCCAAAGCTCTGAGAGCAGCATCTCCCATGGGGCAGCAGCACCCCATAGGCTGGGTGCCCCCCTCCTCCTGCTCTCCTGGGACCACCAGCCCACAGCTGGCTCCCTCGGGTTGTGAGGTGGCAGTGGATGTGGCTTCTGTTGTCCAAGCTTTGTCCAGGAAGCTCATTCAGATATGAAACATCCCTTCACCCTCACGTGTACTGTGGCCTCTCACGTCCCCTCCCCTGTGACACTGAGGACTGGGCTGAGGGGCTCCAGCATGGGCAAGGGCAGCTCCACCAGAGCAGCTCCCTCCAGAGCCCTGTGTTAGATTGGGATCCCTGCTGCTGTCTCCCCTGTGAGTACAGGTGCCCACCGTGAGGTTGGCATGGCAGGACCTTCTCAGCCAGGCACTGGGTGGGCACTGAGCCTCCCTGCCTGTGTCCAGAGGCACTGGGCTCCATCTGCTCCCTGCCAGCCTGTTCCAGGTCCTCATGCAAACCTCCATCCTTTGCAGAGGGTTTCCAGTCCTGGATGTGGAGAGGCCTCACGTTCCTGCTTCCATTCCTCTTCTTTGGGCAGGTGAGTCTGCACTGGTCCTGGCAGGGATCTGCAAGAGGCCAGAGCCTCAGGTGGGAGCAGGTTGTGCTGCAGTCCCAGCTGTGGTTGGCAGCCTGGGTGTCCCACAGTCCCCACAGGCTGCTGTAGCCATGTGAAAGGACATGCCAGGGGCAGGGAAATGCTTCCAACAGACACTGAGCCTTTTCCTCCAAAGCACCCACCACCTCTCCAATTAGGGCAGTGAGATGAGGAGGACCTGGGGTAGTTCTGCTGAGTGCTGAACAGAGCAGAGGGACTGCAGTGAGAACCTTTCCAAACCCTTTCCGAAGCCCTTCCAAGCTCCACCTTCGAGCTGCTGCTGTGGAGGGTCGAGTCCTTCCTTGGTCAGAACACTCAGGCTGATGCCCAAAGGCTGCTCTGAGGCTTCCTCATGGCCCTTGGGCTCCAGGTGGCACAAAAGGGGGGGATGTCCCAGCCGAGGTCCTCTGAGGATGAACTCTCTGACCCCAAGCCTGGATGGGGTTTCACTGCCCTCAGGCAAGGCTGGCATGGGGGTTTTGCCCAGAGGAAGCAGCTGGATGATTGTCAGCATGGGGTTGAGCCTCTGAAAGCAGAAACCCCCTTCAGTCTTCTCTCTCCTGCAGTTCTGGCAGCTCCACAATGCCATCACCCTCTTCCGCATGCTCCAGCACCCCGAGTGCAAGGAGTGGCAGGTAAGGGGGCTCCCGGGGGGCTGCCCTGGGGAGGGGGTGCCCCAGGCAGGTCCCTCCTGCTGACTTGTGCCTCTGTGCCTCCCACAGGTCCTCATGTGCGGCCTCCCCTTCTTCATCCTCTTCCTGGGCAACTTCTTCACCACCCTCGGTGTCGTCCACCAGAAGATTCAGAACAAGAACAAAGACAAGAAGGAGAACTGAAGGGGGGCAGTGTGGGGGCCAGGACTGTTTCTCCCCACTGGCTCCATCCCCAGTCCCCATCTCCTCTGTTCCGTCCAGACTCTGGTGTCTCATCCCATTCCTTGGAAGCCTGAGTGTGGGACAGAGCTTGAGGCCTGCTCCTGGACAGCCCCTGTGTTCACCAGGGTGCTGGATCCGTGCCTGAGTCACTCACCTGGAGTCAGGAGCACCCTGTGACAGCCACTCCCATGTACTGGGATGTTCTCTGGGTGCTGGTGCTCCCCATCCCACTGGGACAAGGCAGTGTCCCAGGCTGACAGCTGCCTCACACAGCTCCTGGCATGGTCGAGGCTCCCCCTTTTGCTCCCAGCCCTGCAGTCAGGGCAGCCCCCTGGGTGTTGAAGGCAGAGGCCCTGGGGCAGCCTCGTTGCTGCAAGGGCAGCCTGGGGGCTGTGCACAAGTCCTGGCTTCCAGGGGGTGTGTACTCCAGTTCCTCCCTCCCCTTCTATCCACTGGGAAAGGGGGGCTGGGGCACGGGAAGGGTGGGAGCACCAGGAGCCTGGACCAGGCTTTGCACTGGAGCTGCACAAACAGCACCCTGGGTGGGCTGGCATCTCTGGAGGATGCACATGTGAAAATAAAGGGAAGGCACTGCCCCGGGTCACCGGGGTGGGTCTGGGAACAGTTTCCACACTCTGTGGTTTTGGCTCTTCAGGAAGTGGGTCCTGACACAACCTCCCTGGAAGGAGGCTGGGGGTGGGGGTCTGTCTCTTCTCTGGGGTAACATGCAATAAGACAAGAGGAAACAGCCTCAAGTTGTGCCAGGGCAGGTTTAGGGGGGAAATGCTGTCACCCAAAGGGTTGTCCAGCCCTGGCAGAGGCTGTGCAGGGTTAGGGTGGAATCACCAACCCTGGAAGGATTTAAAAGCCACGTGGATGGGACACGTGGGGACGTGGGTTAGGAGTGGGCTTGGCAGTTCTGGGTTAAGGGTTAAGGGTTGGTCTCAGTGATCTTAGAGGGCTTTTTCAACCTAAATGACTCCATGATTCTATGAAAACCCATCTCCCTGTGTCCCCTGCCCCCAGCCCAGCATACAGGGGGCCCTGGCGGGCAGTGCTGAGAGTTCCCTTCCATGGCACCCCTGGCCTGCCCAGCCCTGTGCACAGGATATGGCCAGAGCTTTGGCCATCCAAGGAGCCCAGCAGGACCTCAGTGTCCCGAAGAGACACCCTTTACCACCATCAGGCACTCCAGAAGAACCAAAGAGCAGCTCTGGCACAGCAGCACCCCAGTCCAGAGCCCCCCACTGCCGTCCTCCCCCCACCAGGTCCCAGCACTCAGGGCAGGGGTTGCCCCAGCTCAGCCTAAACCCAGAGTTACCACCAAGTCCCCCCCATTTCCTCCCAGTTATCCAGTGCTGCCTCCCTCTCCCCTCTGGCTGAGCAGAGAGAGGGCAGGAAGAAAGCTACAGATGCAGTATTTTTATTCCAAGGGCAAATGTATTTAAATAATTTACAATCATTGGACAGCCTGAAAGGTTGTTTTGTGTTTTTTTTTTCTTTTTTTTTCCCATGCTTAAATCACAAAGATGTTAAAATAAAAACAGTATTTTAAAAATGACCGTACACAGTGTGAGGGAGGGGCTGGGCTCGGGGGAGCTGCCGGACCCCGGGGAGCAAGCAGGGCCCTATGGACTGAGACCCCCCCTCCCAAGACCGGGTCTGTTCCCGAGGGGAGAGGAGCCACCCCCTTCCCACTGCGTGCTGGAGCGAAGGCGGACAGCAGGAAGGGAGCAGGATGGTGCTGAGGTCGGGGTGGCACACTGTGCCCAGAGCCAGCTGCCAGCCCCACACCCTAAAGATGGACAAACAGGGCAGGAGGGAGGTGAGGGCAGATCTCTGCCCACGCTGGGCCCTCACACCCAGCCAGAGCACAGGGGGCTGCCAGCCCCTCCACCTCTCTGCTGTGCCAGCAGGCCAGGGTGGGCTCCAGCCCCCAGGGATAAGGCTACACCTCGTGTTCAGAGAAGGAGCCCAGAGCTTTCTGGCAGCATCCATCCCTTCTGTCCCACATCAGCTGTGTCCCTGACCTCAAGGCAAATGCTGGTGCCATGAGGTGCACCTTGGGGTGCCAGGGGCACTGCGGCTCCTGGAGAGCAGCCTGAGCTACCCCCCTGCCCCTCTCAACCCCTTCCACCCCCGGGGTAAACAGCCTGTCCTGAGGGGCTGCTGTGGTGCAGAAGGGGTTGGGAGTGACACCAGGGTAGCTGTGGGCTGGGGACACCATCACCCACAGCAGCAGTGGGCGAGCAGGCACTTTCACCTCCCGTGGGCCCACGCCTGGGGACCTGTTCTCTCCCCGGCCCTGCCAGCCCCACTTTTAGCTCCAGACATCCAGAGAGTACCGGCCCTTTGTCATCAGTTTCTTTACATAGTCCACGGCCTGGGCCTGGCTCATGTTCCCAAATTCAGACACAATCTCATAGAAGGTGTTCTGCACGTCCCGGGCCATGTTACGGGCGTCGCTGCAAACAAAGGGTGTGAGTGAGACACAACAGTCACAGAGCCCTGTCACCTCCCCACACAGACACACAGGGGTCACCACAGCCCACCTGCCTGGCTGAGGAGGGGGACAGCATAACCCTCCCCAGCTTGTAACACACAGCTGGGCAAACTGAGTCACACTCATTTTCCTGAGAATAGGAACATTTTCCCAAAGCCCCTTCCCTGCCACCAGACCTACCCGCACACATAGATATGAGCCATCCCCTCATTAACCAGCTTCCAGATGTTTTCCTTGTTCTTCTTCAGTAAGTGCTGGACATAGACCTGGCAGGAAACAAGGTGGGAATGAGGTGAAAGGAGCAGAGTCCTGTGCCACAGGCTGGGGCAGTGAGAGGAAGCCAAGCCCATGCTCACGGCTCCAGGGGACAGTGGAGGTGCTGGGTGCTCCTGCCTGCCATGGGCCCTCCAGGCTGGGAGTTTCCAGCTCTGGGGCCATAGCTGGGAGTGATGACAGGGGACTAGAGTGGTACCTTCTCAGCCTGGTCCCTAGAGAAGGCCACGTGGAGCTGGGTGAGGACTCCCTCCTTCTGGAAGCGGGACAGCTCCTCCCTGTACAGGTAGTCCTCACGCTCGTGGCGGCAGCCGTAGTAAAGCACCGTCTCACCCACCTCTTTGCCTGCAGGGTCACACACCCCCCCATCAGCTGGCCCCCAGCAGCGCCCAACCCTGTCCCTTCCCCACCTCCCCTTGTCCTGCCAACTCCAGCAGCCACAATCCTGCCCTCTCCACTCCCCCAGTCCTGCCAGCCCAGGGCAGGGAGAGCTGCACAACTTCTGGTTGTATTGGGAAGTTTGAGGCTGATTCCCAGGAGCAGCCATAGGCTTTAGAAATGGGTGTAAGTGACTTGACTGTGGTTATTTGAAGAAGTGGTGGCAGAGGTCAGAGAACTGCCTCAGGTCTATCCTCCCCCCAGACACCCTCCATGGCCAAGAGAAGGACAAAGCATCCTCCTGCTGGGCAACACTTGGCTACTATTCACCCTACCCCATCTCCTCTGCTTTTTGCTGGACCCACCAGTAACCTGAGCAGCACAAGCTGCACCCTGGAGGCACCAACTGGCCCCACAGCACGCTGTCCTGCAGGAGCTCCAGCCCCAGGGAAGCTCGTGGGCACTCACCTTGCTCCTTCAGCCAGGCCCGCTCCTGGATGAAGCCGATGAAGGGGGCGATGCCGGTGCCCGGCCCGATCATGATCACGGGGGTGCTGGGTTTGAAGGGCAGCCGGAACTGCGACTTCCGCACGTACACGGGCACCAGGGAGCTGCTCCCGTTCTGGTCAGGCACCTTGTTCTTGAGCCAGTTGGTGGCCACCCCTTTGTTCAGGCGGCCCGTCTTGGTCTTGTACTCCACCGTCACGGCACAGATGTGGATGGAGTTGGGATGAACCTGCAGGAAGGGATGTTGGCACCGTGCAGAGAAGGAGCCCTGGCAAGGCCACAGCCTTGTCCCTTGTGCTCAGGGATGGAGAGAAGTTTAGCCTAATGTTAACACTGGGACAGCTATTCCTCCTGGCATGTCCCTTATGGGGCTTCTGTCTTGTGCCTGACTCATCACAGGACCGCTGAGCTTCCCTGGGTATTGCCAACCACCTCAGGGCTTCAGGCACAAAGTAATGAGTGAATTTTGACCAGCCCCTAAAATTTCACCTTCTTCCAAGTCCAAACAGCCAGGCTGATGGATGATGAGGAGCGGGGCCCCAGGGTCACAGCTGGCTGCAGTGTGGGACCCTCTGCAGACCCCATGAAAGCTGGGATAACTCCATGAGCAGAGATAACTAAATCTGCTCCTCTCACAGCAAGTGCCACCAGGACAAGCTCCCCATGTCTAGTCCCAGCCAAGAACTGTGGCACTGTGGAGCTGCAGCTGAAGGGTCCATCCACAGCCTGATTCCCTGCTGGAAGCACACTCACCTTGGAGGAGGAGGCGATGGAGTAGTAGCGGGCCTGCAGGCGGGGCAGGAGCTCGCACAGGTGGTCGACGGGGGGGCGCAGGGAGGGCATGTCCTGCAGGATGGCCAGGATGTTCCTCCGGGCCTCCACCACCCAGCTGAGGTACAGGGCCTGTGGGCAAGGAGGGCACACGCGTGACCACTTCCCTTTGTGGCTGGCAAACACCCCCAGGGCTCTCTGCACAGCCCTGGAGCCCTTTTGGGGATCCCCCAGCACCCAGTTCAGGCCAGCAGCTCTGCTGGGAAGGCTGGTGGTCCCACCTTGCCCTCGGCAGCAGACGAGGCCATTTTCCGGAGGCGCTCCTGCTCCCCAGTGTCTGTGGCATACTGGGCCAGCTCGTACAGCACGTTGGTGCGGGGAGGGTTGGTGATGTCCAGGTAGTAGGTCAGGGCTGTTCGGTAGGACGTGGGGCAGGGGAAGGGATGTTTCTTGTTGGATTCCTCTGGAGAAGAGGGAGAGAAAGAAAAATTAAAAATCAGCATCTACATGCTGTTATGTTAAGGGATTTCATGCCAGCAGCTACACACGGTGTCTGAGGGCTGGAGACAGAGCAGGGCTCCAGGGAGGAGAGTGCAGCCTTAGGGCTGATTAAGCTGTGGGCCAAAGCCCCAGTTCCACACTAAAACACCTCCCTCTCCAGGCAGTTCCATCTCCCAGTAGCCCATGCCGTGTTCCACCAGTGCTGCCTGACACGTTAGCAGCAAAAAATAAACTCTGTGCTCCCCAGTGGGGCTCTCTGCCCTGAGATGTCCATGCAGAGAGTCCAGCAAACCTCCAGACCAGGGAGGGGGACTCCCCTCCACAGTTAATTTGGCCTCACACACACCTCAATCAGATCTGCCCTCAGAAGTGTCCTTAGGCTCATTTAACCATAGATAGCTGTGCTCAGAGATCCCTTGGGAAAGGTCAGCACCAGCACTCAAGGCTGAAGCCATTCAGCTCAGCAAACTGAGAGATCCATAAGGGACAGGAATAACAGCATGAGGCTGGATAGCCTGGGACACTGCACAGGGGGCCACAGGCTCCAGCAGTGCATTAAAGCCACTTCATCTCTTGAAAACAGGAGCTCCCTCAGGCTTCTGGGCCAGCACATCTGATGCCTCAGGCCTGGCTGTGCTGCTTCAGGAGTGCAAAGGGCAGCAGCTGCCATCCCTGTCCTGCCAGCGGCTGGCTCTGCTGGGAACACTGCCCAGCAAGAGCTCTTTGGATGAGCACAAGTGCTCCCTCCTGGCAGTTCAGTCTCCAGGCCCGGGCTCCTCCCAGGACTGAATTAGAACATCTCACACACTAAAGGCCCTGTGGAGCTCCAGAGCTGCTGCTGCTGCTGAGGGATGCTCTGGTGGGCTGATGCTCTGTAATTAGGAGTGTGCTGTTACATAATTTGTTGTTGAATGGGCACACTAAACACATTTCACAACTGACCCACTTCAGCTGCTCTCAGCAAACAGGCTCTGTGCCACTGCCAACACAGCATGGCATTCAGAGTGACTGTGGGACATCTGTCTGCCTGGAGGTGCCCCACAGGACCTGAGGCTGATCTGGATCCTCCTCTGGTGGGAAGGACAGAGGCCACAGCTGAAGGAGAATTGCTGACTCTCAGGGGTCATCCATACTCACCGTCCAAGTTGTTTAGGGACATGACAGTGTCCAGATCCGTGCCCAGGATCTCACCAATCTGGTTCACCAGAGAGGAGTCATTGGCTGGGTACACAGCCACGTGGTCCCCAGACTCATACCTGGCACAAAGCAGGAGGAGAGCACATGGACCATCTGCACCACTTTTTGTCCACCCCCAGAAGACAATTGGGCTGATGCAAGAGGCAGCAGGACAACACTGAGAGCTCAGCTGCTGCTCAGTGCCTGCACCATCAGGGATTCTCAGAGCCCACAGTAACTGCAGGAAGGACCGTTGTGGGATAATGGTTTTAAGAATCAGGGTCTTTACAAGGGACCTCAATGGTAACAGCAGTTTTGCCAGACATTTCAAGGAGGCCAGAGTTCCAGCAAGGACACGCCAACTCCCAGACAGGCACAGAAAGAAGCTGCTCAAAACCTCTGCAGTACTTTGTTACATTAAGCCACCTGGATTCGTAATTTTCTAGTAATTGAAGGAATTTAAGGCACTCAGAGGGTTTTTAAGAGCAGGGCTTTATTCCGCCTATGTTTGTACACCTAAGTTAGGCAAAGGCAGGCATGAGCCATCCCCACCTCTCCCCTCTTTCACAGCTCATCTGCCCTCTCAATTTTTTAATGAATCCTAGAGAATTCTTGCAACTGGAACTGCCCAGGAAGGACAGGTCTGTGGGATGAGGGGGACCCAAAGCAGGCAGTGCAAGAGCTGGTAGAAAGTCCTTACATGGGGTACCCTGGTATAAAAGCCCAGAGGGACAGTGAAAAGTAATTACTGAAGTACAGGATGAGGCCAGTGCCAGATCCTTGTTCTTTCCTCCTGATGCAGACTGCTCCTGACAAAACAGAGGAGCAGTCTCCCCCAGAAAACTACCTGATTTTGGAATTGGAGATATCCAGCTCCAGGTGCATCAGGTGTCGCTCTCCACCCTCGTTCAGTTTGCGGTTCTCTGTAACCTTGGCCAGGAAGGGGTTCTTGGCATCAAATGGTCTGGAAGGAAAGACAAGGGCCCTCTGGTTATGTTCCTGCAGCTCATGGTGCTGTTTGTATCCAGCCATGTTCCCTGTGCCTCTAGACCAGGCTCCCATGATTTGGTTCAGGTTCCAAAGCACACCACACTGCAGCACAAACCAAATTATGGTCCTGCTGCTACCCACACTTGCACAGAAAACACATCCTTTTCCTTCTAAGCACAGCCCAGCAGTCAACACCTTCTGACCCATCAAGAACATGTGACACACAAGCGGATTGGAGGGACTGTCACATCTCAAAGAAATATGTGGATGTACCAGCCAAACAGCACACAGGACCACAGGCAATGATTCATTAACTGGGGAATCTCAGGAGTCCCTGTGGAGATCTGAGCCCACTCCTCTTGGGCAGAGACCTGTTGCATTGCAGAAATTACACTGCCCACACAGCAGGTGTTGTTAGAGACATCAAGGACCCATCAGCCAACCCCTGCCCCATGTTCACCCTGCCCAGGGGGGCTGGCACTTACGGCTTCTGGTTCTCGTAGCTCTTGAGCCGGCCCATCTCACCCGTGTAGACTTTGTTCATGTTCACATCTGTGTGCACCACCAGCTCATACTGACGGATGCTGGGGAAGAAAAGGGGAGAGAAAATAGAAAAAAGTCAAACAAGGTACAGTAGGAACCAGCATACACTTTGCTTGATTTGCTGCAGCTCAAAAACAAATGCGAATTCCAGCCTTTTGCCCCTCTCCAGACATGAGGGATCAGGAAAACTGTGCAGAAAACCCAAACCAAGAGGAAACCTCAGCCTCACTGGAAGCATCACAACCAGCTCAGCACTCCCCAAAGGAACCATATCCCCATGTCCCCAGTCAGAACAGAAATCCAGAGCTGGGCTCAAACTTGCACAAGGCTCAGGCCAAACAGCCCCTTCCTGCTCTGCTTCAGACATGCCCTCCCGAGTCTGGAAGGGAAGGCAGTGCAGAGAAAAGGGAACAGCAAGCCCAGGGCTGATGGCACAGCAACCAGTCAGAGGTGGTCAGTCTCTCTGGCACCCAAAAGGACCTGCTCCCAAACCCACCTGGACTCTTCTCCTGTAGCCTCCACCCCGAAGTGCTCGCACACTGCTGGCCAGAACTGCTCTCTCCAGGTGATGAAATCTTCTTCCAGGCTAGCCAGGACAAAAGAGACAGTCACTAACCCAGTTCCAGCTGGAGCAAAGGGGCATTCCCAGAAGAGCCGCCTGAGATCCCTATGGACTTCCTCCCTTCATCATGGGAAAAGGCATTTGCCAGACAGTTTTGGTAAATCCATATGCCCACAGATCACCAGGAGTGTTGTCAGAGCACTGAGTGGGAACTGTTGCTATACCAGCCACCCCTCCCTTCACCAGGTCTGCCAAGGAAGGCTTTGTTATTCAGGCTCACTCTTAAACCACCTCACTCCCCCTTGCCCAGTCCTGGCATGCGGTGACCTTTCCTAAAGGCAGATTCCACCATGGCAATGTTTACTTTTCTGGGTTCAGAGCCCCTCACACATATCACAAACCTCTCATCAGACCTTGCAGACCTCAGACGCAAAGCCAGAGGTTGATGTAATGTCCCAGGGTGCTCAGGTGAGCACAGAGAAGTAAAATAAAATAAAAAACATTATCCAAGTTGGAAAATTGCTGCCTTCCACCATAAAACACTTCACAAGGAGATGGAGTCTGCCTTCTCCACAGGGATGGGTGAGTTTATCTACACAGGATGGGTTAGCACTGGAGCTACAGCAGGACAAGGGCAGAGGAGGCTGCAAAGCCTGCTCCAGTATGCACCTCTGGGCATTTAAAGCTGACGTGGGATTTCCCAGATACAGGATTCCCTAGGATACTCCCTGTGTACAGGGATCTGATTGTGGGAGAGAGAGCAGACAGACACATGCTCAGAGTTATGTCACTCCCCACAAGGAGCCCCGTAGAGTATTTCTGTCTTGGTAATAAAGCCAACTCCCTGCCATGGTCGCTTCCAAGCCACTTTAGCCAGCTCTGACCAGCCCCTCAACCCAAGGTACTCACTTGCCATCATCATCTCCCAGCCCGAGTTCAAAGATGCGTTGGGCTCCAAGTTCCTCCAGTCTCTTGTCCACATACTTTCCCATGGCATTGAAGTGCTCATAAGTCTTATTCCCCAGCCCAAAGACCTGGAAGGGAACACCCATGAGCATGGAGAAGCAGGAGCTGGTTCCCATCCACATGACATCCTCTGGCCAGTATCACCCAGCAAATGAAGTGGAAAAAGAGAAGCAAGGCCTCTCCCAGCTCCCCATCAGCTCTTTGTGCACTTTGGGTAAGAATGTACCAATGGTCAGGAGGCAGCAGCACCTCCCCTGAGCCTGGCCTCAGATATGTCAAGGGAATGCACTTACAAGAACTCCTACACCCTCAAGGGACCAGTAAGAGCCTGGACTGCCTGGAGAACGATTGCTGGCCTTTGCCTCCCACAAACCACACAATAAATGTTTGCACACTGCTTCATACAGAGCAGCTTCACATCTCCACACAGTGGATTTTATCCTCATTTGCAATTATTATAATGCCTAAGGAATTTGGCCAGGGTTTGGGTGAAGCGCCGGTACCTCAGCCAGTTATTCAGCTCAGCACAGGAAGAGAGCTACACATTCCAAGTGATTTAAATTGTAGGAGAAGATCTAGCCCCAGGCTGCTCAATTAGCTTCTGAAGAGCAGCAGCCTGTAGCTCATTTACAGATGTTTTATTCAGTGCCTGCAGGCCTGTTTGGGGCTGTTTGTACCAGCAAACCCTTGTGATTTAGGGATTGGAGAGAGAACTCTGACACCTGCATTTAGAGCCCTCAGATAGACATTTCCAAGTTCCCACAAAGCCTGGGAAGGAAGACAGTAGGGGCCTCATCCTAAACAGGTGTATAAGGCACAGACATGCTTTCCCCCAGCCACGTGCAGGCTCTTGGCTTTGCTGCCCAAACACAAACTGCAGTTGAGCCACTCACCGCAAACCGCAGGCCCGACAGGTCGGTGTCAGCCTCCTGCAGCCAGTCATAGAAATCCTGGGCATTGTCTGTGGGATCCCCCTCTCCATAGGTGGCCATGCAGAACACAGCCAAGGACTTGTCGATCTCTGAGAGGCGACTCAGGTCTGACTGCAACCAAAGGAAAGAATGAACCCCTAAGGATTCCACAATGTGGGTATGGGACCAGCCTATACCTACAGTGCAGGTGTGCAGGACAGCACCCCTTGATTATGAAAGGGGTTGGGAAAGGCCAAACCCACCCAAAAAGGCGGGGGAAATAAAGCCAACCACCTTCAGTGGACTGTAAGCCAATATTTCTACCCCATCAGTAATACAATGGGATTTTCCAGGCAAGGCTTTAAGGGACCAGGAGAATGCAGAACAGCAAGGACCAAGCCCATCTCATCATCTCTCAGGTTGATCTTTTCTCCCCTAAATGACACTACTAAAAAGGCCAATTGTCCCTTGGCCAGGGTCCTTGGACTTTCTTAGGGGGCACTAATAGGATGCTACCTATCCTGAGGCTATTCATGGCTAAATTACCAGGTCATACTCCTCTGGATCTGCCGCCATGCCCCGGAGGCCGTAGCGATGAGCATCTTTGGAGAGACGATTGGCAAACTCCTCTGCTGTGCCCGTCTGGGAACCGTAGAAAACCACGATGTTTCGGCCCTGGAGAGGAAAAGAAATCACTGTTAAACAGTGATTACTCATTTGGCAAATGCATGGATGAAGCACAGACAAAGGAAATGCCTGGGATCAGGAGCCCTGGACTGCAACCTAAAGGCAACCAGGAGTCTGTGCCTGTACAGGACTCCACACCAGGTCTGATAGAAAACTCAAGGCTAAGCTGTTAATGAGAACATGACTCTTGTCACGCTCAGAGGGGAGACTCAGGTCAGACTAAAACTCAGAAAAACCCTCAAGATTTATTCTCAACCTCAAGGCTGCAGCATGACTCCTGAAAACAGGGAACTCCCTGGATGAGAGCACAGACTTGCCAAAGCTTTGGGAAAGTGCCTGAGCACTGGAGCTCCCGCTCTGCTGCAAGCCAGCTACTTTGAAGTAAAATGGAAAATATATCCAGCCCTTGCTTCTTCCTCTGCTTCCTCTTGTGTCCAGACCAGCAGAGTCAAAAGCTTTCAGCTCTGTGTACAATTCCCATTCCACAGCGAGCCAGTTTGGGAACCAACCACACAGATAAACAACTGCCAACCAATGACTTTAAAGTCTCTGCCATTTCCCTTTTGACTTTGATCTCATATTACACTATTTTTTTCACCAAATCTTCACTTTAATTTTTTCTCTAAGAACAACTCTCAGGCATAAACCCAGAGAGCTATTCCTGGCTGCCCACACAGCCTTCTTCTGGATGCTCTCTGCAGCAGGCATGTATCCAAACCAGCCTCTCCTGCTGACAGTCTGCAGAGAAAAATGGGAAGGACATGAGATCTCCCACCTTCCCAGCACCCCTTTAGCCAGAACAAGCAGCTTACCGTCTTCTTCATCTTCTCAATGAAGCTGCTGTCCCTCTGTGGAGCTACTCTGAAAGACAGGAGGAACCTCCTTTCAGATGAAACACGTTCATTCTTTGAGGTCAGAAATAAGCAAGTGGGGAAGAAGTGGCCTCCAGACCTCAGGAAGGCTGCCCAAAGGGCACTGACCATCCCTGTCACAGGGATACCCACTGGTCAACCATGGAGCAGATGGGAAAAGCTGAGCCCCTTAGATCCATCAGTGCATCCTCCCACAGGGAAAGCCCAGGCACTCAGCCCTGCCTGTCAGGAAACCTTTATCAACTGCTCTCAGAGGTTTCACAGCCGAGCAGGTTACAAGGATCTCACAAGAGGAGGTCTCCAGATAAATCTCAGGGGACAAGCCACGGTGTGAGAGAAGGGAATGGAGAGCACCCGGCTTCCCACACCACATGGCTCAGGCAGGATCAGTTCTGAGCCATGTTCCCCAGGGCCCGTTCCCCAAACCTGAAATCAAACAGGGCTGAAAACCAGCTGTTTCAACCTCAAAACAGCATGCCAGACCCAAGTGCCAGAGCTGGAGAGCCCTGTGGAGCAGACACATGAAGCAGATCAGATCCACAAGGCTGCCAACAAAACATCTGCTGCCAGCCAGCAAGGCATCTGCTGCCAGCCGAGGTCCTGTAGAGCTGGTTCCCATGCTGGCTTCCATTTGCAGCATGGATCTCTGGCACAGAGTGTTTGCATTATTGCACAGAGGTGGCTTTCCCTAGCTCAGAAGGGGGACAAACCACAGCAGAGCCAGAAGCGTGGAGGTTGGGATTCACACTGCTATGGCTGCCCTGTTAAGGAGGGAGCCAGGAGAGCTTTGCTATCCTAAGCACACCCTTGGATGTTCAGTGTCACAGGGTGAAAAGAAACCAGCCCTGGGGACCCCAGGAGCATCCCAAGCAGAGATGGCTCTAGCTGCAGTCAGATTAGGTGCTGGGGGCTTCTCAAGGCAGGCAAGGAAAACAGGAGCTCCCTTGCTGTCCTCCTCATTGGAGCTTTGGTAGAGGGGAAGAGGAACGTGGGACCCGTTCCCATTTCACAATGGAAGAATGCAATGCTGGGTCTCCTGTGGGAAGAGAGAAGCCTCTGGGCAAAAAACAAATGGTTTTGGCTCCAACCCATGTGAGAATGTGAAGAGCTCGCAAACAGTTTCCTAAACTCTGCAGCCCAGGGGGAGGGATCTTGCAGATGTTTCACAGCATTTGTGGAGAGCGCACACACAGAGCAGCAGGGTGGGGGACCTTCAGTAAAACATGATTTCAAGCAACCCCCTTGACCCAGAGATATCAAAGAGCTCCATAACAGGGCCTGACAGTGCTGAGAACCAACAAGCTCATACAGCACACACACAAAGGACAAGCAAAGCCTACCCCAAAGAGCTACCCATGGCAGACGTGCTCCTAGGAGAGAGCTGCTTCACATTCCTGCTCTGCTCTCCCAGCAGTCTCCCAGAGTTCTCATTTGTCCCCTCTTGGGGACTGGAAAATCACAAATATCTTAAGGAGCAGACTCAGCTCTGCCTATGCTGCCCCCAGGATGGGGGCTTGGGAGAGCTCACAAGACTCTCACTTAGCTTTTGGCTCCCTGGTGAACTACTTTGCTTTACTGCCCTCTGCAAACAAGATCCAATTAAAACAACCTTTAGGTCAACTGCTTAAACAAAATACTTTTTAAGGAGGAGAAAAAAAAAGTTTCAGATCCTTTCAGCAAGCTCCCTTTGGAAGAGAAAAGGGTGCAGCACATAGAGCTCGTCCGTGTTCAAAGGAGGCACCCCCACACTGAAGTGTGTGATGAAGAACAGGCTGTGGCGCAGACACAGAAAAAATAATGAGCCTGGCTTTGGAAAAAAGGCTGTACAACCCTCTGAAATTGCTTCATCAGGGTGGCTTGAAAATCTGAGCTGCAAAAAGGCACGGGCGCCAAAGGAAGAAACTACACTCGCTTTTACTGCTCAGACAGGGAAACTTAGAAGAGAAAGTGTGTTCTGCTCTTACTGCTTAGACAGCTCAAGGTAGTGACTATGAGCATCAAAAGTGCTGGGTGGAGGGAAGGGGTTTAACCCCATTGCTGGAGTGAATCTGTAGCTTGTACAGATCTCCCACGCTCGGTGAGAACCCACAGCACAAACAACTCCCAGGGCTCTCTGTTTTCAGGAGAAAGAAAGAAGGGGGAAAGAAGTTCCCAACAGCTCATCAACATCAAAGTCTGCCTCAGCTGAACACCTCTCCTTCAGAAAGTTCCTGTTTTCATAGCTTTCCTGACAAAAACACAGACACACTCAGAAGTGAGAACACACCCTGGACATTGCAGAGAAACCAGGCACCGACAGCAGGGTCTCCTCTCTGGAGCAGCCTAACCCAGCAAAGCCTGTCCCCTTCCTTCTCCTCCTGTCCCAGAGGGAAGAGACATCCCACTCACGCAGCTTTGGGTGGGAGGAGAGACCCTCCAGGTTGGAACAATCCCCCGCTGGCCCATGGGGCAGATTGACTCACCTGGCCACAGCTGGCTCTTCCCGTGGGGCTGAGTATACGCAGCCCATGCCGGGCAGGGAGGAGGCAGACAAAGAGTCCCAGGGCAGCTGTGTCTGCAAGGGGAGGTGTGGGGGGACGGATCTAACTTAGCTCTGGAGCCACACACACACAGGCCTTCCCATTCTGCTCCTCCTGGGCACTAAAGCCAAGCGTCAGCCTTTTGTTGAGGAGAAGAGAGCCGGCACAAAAGGTCCCGGCATGGGTCATAGCAGGAGTGGTCCTGTCTGCTCAGATCCTCGTGGTGGGGCTTTGGAAGTTACCGAGTGGATCCGCAGAGTCCTGAGAAACTGCAACATCTGGCAGCAGTGGCAGAAAGGAATTAGGAGTGGAGAATGAAAGCTCCCAGGATCCTCCGCAGGACACGTCCCTCTCCCATCAGCGTGGAGCAGGGGGACGGGACACAAAACCCTCCCCCAGCCTTGTTACCTTGGAAACTGTTTATATCACAGCTGTTATTACATATATTCTTTTTTAAAAGAAAAAAAACCCAGCTTGGTGCTGTAGCTGAATGAAACGATTCCAGACACTGCGTGAGCAATGCTTTGGGTAACTATGGCAGTGCCATTACGGAGGCAGCTCAAAGGAGTTTGTTCTCTTCAGATCCTATTAAATTAAATTAGAGATGGTCTCTCTCTCACACACAGGCAGCAGAGAGCTAATCAGGCTAAGGAGCTGGAGCAATTCCTGCCACAGGAAGCCCTACAAGCACCAGAGAATGGATTTCTGCACAGCTGCAGAATAGAGATAAGCCAGTTTCTGCCCCAAACAATGTTCAAGAGGGGGGAGAAGGGAGAGGGTGAGACCCAGCATACCAATGACTGTCCTGCCTGTGTCTCCCAAGGATGACTGGCTGCACAGCTCTGGAGCAGGCACATGAGAAGGGAAAGAAATCTGTGATTGAGAAACATGTAGAGGAGGAGCAGCCAAAGAATAAAAATAAGTTTGTGCATTCCCCAGTGATGCCCCCATGAGGAAGTGCAGTGGCCACAGCTGTGTGGCAATCCAGAGTTGCTCTCCATAATGACATCTGCAGAGCAGGCTGAAGGGAAGGCTGCTCCAGTGGTTTTAATTAAGTCTGAAAATAGTCAAAACACGAGCAGTCAGTGGGATCCCAGCCTGCCTCACACATGCATGTGTTACACATCACAGGTATAGGACTCCTTGTATGTGGGAAACTTCCCCATGTGCTGGATTTGGACCCTTCTGTGGAGACTTTGGGCAGGAAAGCAGCTTCACTTGGCTGTAAGGATGAGGGATTAACGGCCTGATCCTTCACTGAGCTGTGGCTGAACCCAGAAATGCACTGTCTGGGCAAGATCATGACTGTTCCCAGGCCATACAGGCTAGTGGAGCCATGCAGAGAGAACCGAGGCCAAAACAGGCATCTCAATAAGGTATCTGTTCTTCCACAATCAAGGGACTAGCTGGTGTTTCCCCTGCAGACCCTGCTGAGCTGACATGGTTCTATCAAAGTGCTCAGCAGCAGCTCCCAAAACACACCAGGAGGGCACTGAGGTGCTGGATGCTGTGTTCAGGTCAGAGGCTCTGCTTGCACTGTTCAGCATTGCAAGCAAACCATTAAAGCAGCAGCCATTAGGATGCATCTGAATTGCTGTTCAGCACCTCCATCCTGCAGTATCCTGAGGCTGAAGTTAAGGGACCAAAGTGAGACAACAGAAACCATCACCCAATGTCAACAGATAAAGCAGTTCAGCGAGCTGGGGCAGAGTTGCAGAGAACAAGCTGAAGAAAAGCAACCCCTCTTGAGGTCACAGCTCTCCTCTTCAGACAGACAGTCCTGGTGAGGCCTCTCTGCCTTCATGGGTCTGGGACAGCTTCCCTGCCTGCCATATTCAGCCAGCCACAGGCAGTGGCTGACAGCGTGACCCTGTGTCTTGTCAATTTGACGACCATCAGAAAGGAAACTCCACCCCAGACTCAAGGATTACAAGAGGGAAGGAAACCCAAGGCTGAATAAGCTTATTTTTCCCACTCATTTTCCTCCCAGTTCCAAGGATCCCATAAAATTACCCTGCAAAAGCTGCAGGAAGTCTCTGTTTCTGTCCCAAAGGGTGGATGTGCCACCAGCCACAGCCTTGGCTTAGGGGGCCACGCTGCCCTCTGACCAGCTTGCTGCAATGACCATAGAAGGGCTGCAGCAGGATCAGACTTAATGTAGGGGAAGAAACTAAGTCAGAGCCTCCTCTCACTCTGCACCCACTTGGCTGCCACTTTTCCAAAGTGCAACAGGTGCCAGGTGATTTCCAGAACAGCCTCACCTCTGCTCCCATTAGCCATGGGAGGTGCTGCTGTTCCACATTTCCCACAGGGAGCAGTTGCAAGGTGCTCCCTGCCAGACATTCCTCACAGGGACAGAGAAGGCAGCACGGACCCCACGGAGCAGACACAGGCAAAGTGGCCATGAGCAGCTCAGAGCCAAGACCTCCAGCCAGCCTGGGATGGAAGCCAATGTGTTGAGGCCCTGCAGCAGCACAAGGTGGTAACACACACCAGGGGCAGTCAGAAAGCTTCTCTGCAAGGTCACAACAGCTTCTGGAAGAGCTGCATGTGATGGGTGGAGAGTGGAATCAGTCACACAGGCCCAGCCTGGGCCATGCCAGGATCTAATTTCAGACAGATAGTGCCCTTTCCCAAGCCAGCTTAGCTCTCATCACAGCAGTGTTCCTGTTACAATCTCCAGAGGTGACCACGTGCTCTGACACACACAGCCCTCTCCCTTGCAGGCACGAGAGGGAAAGCATGCCACCAATCCACCAAAACACGTTCCCTAGATAAGGCTGAGCAGGCACAGACAGCTGTGCTGCTGCCAACCTTGTGTGTACCCATCTGCATGAGGTACCACAGCCAGGGACACTGCCCTTTAAAACCCTCCTGGCCAGAAAATGTACTTTTCCTCCTCCTGTGACGCCAGAAACAGAAGGATTGAGGTAAAAAGCCCAGCAGAAAACAGGTGTTAAGTTTGGTATGTGAGGCAAGGAACTAAATGCACCCAGATCCCCACCAGCATGGCTCACTCCTGGCCCTAAGCCTTCTGCACAACAAGGATTTCCCCCTCCAAATCCAGGCTGCAGTAACCTGGCATCAAAGCCAATCAAGTTCTACAGGAGCTGTGAGAAAGCTCATCCCAGGAACTATCTCCCAGCTGCCCAAGACTATTTTCTTTTCTTCATAACCAAGGGTAAAGCTAAAGAGCTAGTCCACCTTTCTCCAGATTTATCCAAATGTGACTTTTATCAGAAAAAAAACGAGAATAGCCAAAGCAATCCTTAAGAATTTTGTAGTACAGCCAGAGGCCTTCCTGCCTTGCCTTTTTCTGTCTTGTTTGGGAAAGGCCAGTTCCCGATTTGAGCCACACGGTGGGGGTAAGGCAGAACTGCAGCCTGGCTCTTCCCCAGCATTTCCGCATTGCGAGGAGAACACGCAGCTCAGAAGAAACGTGAGGGGAGAGAAACAACTTTTAGGACCAAGTTCCCTCACCCAGGGGCCTCCTGCAATCCAGTGAGCCTTCCAGGACTCATCACAAGCAAGGCAGGAAGCTCCACTCGCGCCGCACTGCCTGGAAGTTGTTACTTACACTGTTTGAATTTTGGGCAGGTCGGGGATTTCCTCCTTTTTCTTGCGGAAGAAGAACCAGTAAGTGAAGAGCCCGATGATGAGCGAGATGAGGAACACGTCTGTCATGCTGAAGAGAGAGTCCTGCTGTGCAGTGCTGTCAGGAGAGGGGTCCATCCTGGCTTCCCCCATGCTGGTCAGAGGCACTGTAAGCAAGGAAACACAGTTGAGCATCAGCAGCCACACAGAGCCATGAAAGAGCATTGAGGGTCCTTCAGAAAGTGCTTTTTGCTGCACATTTAGTCCTAGGAGTACAAGGCTGCCCAACAGCTCCTTGGAGAGAGGCCTTGCATCACAACACTGCAAGATCCTTTTGTGTCCCAAGGTGTCACACCAAGCTTTTGGATCCTGTTGCATCCACGCTGATCTATCCAAAGTGATTTTTGCTCTCCCTGTGCCAGCACCATCACAGCAGCCCCATATTCTACCCAGCGAGCCCAACCTGGCTCCTTCTAAAGCCACAGCAAAATTCAACAGGGACTCATGGCCAGCCTTTACTGAAGCTCTGACTCACTACAGAGCCCCTGGAGTGTTACTGAGGGAAGACCCCACTCTTCCAGTCACTCTGCAGATCTCCTTCCTTCTTACAAGCTGACAGAATGCCCTGGACACATTGCTGTGCTTATAAACCACAGAGCAAGACTGTGGTGTGGAAATTCTGTGAGCATCTTCACACCGGGTCTTTACAACAAAAATGATGAATACTTCTGATTCCATCTCCATTGCAGATTGGATTTACTACCCACCTGTTTCTGGGGCTCTGGCTTCCCCGTCCCCTCTGTTATCTCCCCTGGTTTAACCTCCATCTCCTTGAATTACTCCTTTCCACTTATTAAGGCAGAGTTTAAGCAACCTGTGACGTGCCCACAGCCATACCCAAAGTCCAAGGAAGCACAAGGATGAGCACCCAGCCCTCAAATCCCCAATGAGCTCTACAGGCCCCATCCTTCCCCTGGGGAGCCACCCATCACTCCCTCCCTCCTGCTGCTGTGCCAAAGCTCTGAACTCCTCTGACCCTTGTCCAGATCACAGGATTATCTTACCAGAGGCAAGGACGCACTCTGTCCAAATAAACAGATAATTAACTCAAAACTTGATTTGTAAGGGCAAAGTGACTCTCTTCTTGTATTCGGGCATAGTGCCAACCCACGGGACCATGGACATTTGAACTTGCACACAGAAAAGTGACTCAGAGCCATGCTGGTGCCACAGCAGAGAAAGGCTAAGCCATGAAGGAAGAGCTAAGCTGTGCCTGCCAAAGGTAAGCTCCTGAACAGCTTTTCTGGAGGGGCTGAAAACAGTAGAAAACTCCAATCTGTGGCTGGGCTGAGAAATAAAAATGACCAAAGGTTATGCTAATGTATTCAGGAGTGGGGAAGGAAAGGGAAGGTGATGGTTATGGAGACCTAATGAGAGAGACCAGGTACAATCTTCAGCAAAGAACAAGCCCTTGTTGCTACCCCTACGTGTAAAGTCCAGCTCCAGAGAATGGGGAGCCCTGTGCCACATGGCACCAGCTATAAAAGGCACCCTGGGGAGCACAGGGAAAAGTCCACAGCCACCTGGCAGTGATCAGGGACAGGTACTCGGGCAACCCAGGTAGTGCTCAACAACACAGGAGGTTTAATTTGGTGGAGAACTTGAAAAGTAATTATAATACAAAGGGCACTAGGACACCAGTGGCAAATCTTCCCATTAAATTCGCAGAGATGACACTAAGGCAGGGGGTTGGAAGAAAAATGTGAGTGATGTGACTGCAGACAAGCAAATTGCACATTCCTCTCCCTCAGGCAGGTCACCCTGTCCTCCCTCCTTGCAGACAGGCTTTCCATCACTGGATCTCGGAGCCAAGCAAGAGCTGGGTGTAACTTCTGTACAACTGTAGACTAAACTGTTAGTTAAAGCCCCCACAACTGGAGCTTAGTTGCCAAAAAGGCACAGCTCCCAGCAGCATCCCTCTTCTCCCCTTTATCTGGTTCCAGTAAATCACCAAGGAGCTGGTCTGGCAACCAACACCAGGGGAATGCACTGGTGGGGGGAAAATGCTGCTGGTTTACTGCCTTCACTCCTGATGAAACCCCAGAAGTTTTATTTATAAGCTCTTCTCCTCTTCCTCACTGCCACTCCACCTCATCTGCAGGAAGACCTCAGCCAAAACCTGCCAGGCAACCCATCCTCTCACACACAGCTTTGGTCCTTGTTATCTCACTCATCACTTGAATTGCTCATTATGTCTCAGGGCAAAGCAGCCCTGAGGGTTGCTGCTCCCTGGTTTCCAGGGAGCCTCAGCTGCTGGCCGTGCACAGCACAGACACAACTCTTCTTCAGAGATGGAGGAAGCAGTGCCAGACACACGCAGGAGGCTGCCTGGGCAAACATCTCCAACACTGCAAGGTGGGTTTTCTTTCTGTGCCAGTTTCCACAAGGGTGATCAGTTCCTCTCAGACAGGGATGGCCGTGTCAGTAAGATTATCCTCAGCAACAGCCTGTATTTCACCCACTTTCCTTGAAAATCGCTTTCCTAAGGCACATAAGGCAGTGACAAAGAAGCCATGAATAAAAACAAGGCTGTAGGAGACCACACTGAGCTGGTTTTGGGCAGAAGCTGCATGTCTTTCCCTTCTGAGCACCAAACCCAGCGCTCAGAGCAGCTGAGCCCTAGGAAAGGCTCCTTGCACAGAGCACAGCAGCCTCCCTTGTCACAAACTGCACGTGGAGGAGAGTTCCAAGCCAGGCATGTCTATGATGAGCAGCAGCCAGCCCAGGGTGGAAAGCACAGAGGCTGCACAGCAGCTCCCTCCTGGCTCTGGATAGCTCAGACATGGATATTCACCAGATGCTCTCATACAGGGCAAGGAGGAGTCTGTGCCCTCCTCAGCAAGGTGAAGGCTACATCTTCAGTCAAAATTCATCACTGTGCCCAAATCAGCAGAGCTTCAAGCCTCCCAGAGCAGAGGGGACAAGCAGGAGGAGCCAGAGAGATTTGGCTTTCTCAGTCCTCTGGACATGGTCTGCTGTCCCAAGAAGTGATACCTTGGAAAGAGGCATCCTCAGGGAGGCAGCTCCCAGGAATGCAGTGTGGATGGATGTGGGGGTGGATGCCATGCTATCTCCTGGCCTTCACCACACTGCAGCTCTCCAGGCCTTCAAAGGGGAACCCTACAGCTGCAGCCAGACCACCCACTCAGCCCCCACAGCCAGGAAAGGGAACCATCTCTGGAGGCTTCTGGCTCTGGTGCACAGAGCAGAGCCTTGGTTTGCTCTCCTCCCTTCAGTCACAACCTTCACAGCACAAAGATCATATACCGTCCTCCAACCCTGGAAGGAAACATAGTCATGGTCTTGGGATGGAACCAAAGACACAAAAACTGCTTTAATTGTGATGATGGGCTCCCTCTGGTCTTGCCCATTTTGGTTATTCAAGTCTCACATCCCAACCAAAGGTTTTTGCTTTCCCTTCACCATCCCTCCCATCAGGAAAAGGTTTGCTTGGGCATAGCAAGGATGTGAAGTTAGACCTCACACTTCTTTTTTTTAAGGGTTGTCATAACTCAGGAACCATTCAACTCACTTCCCCCAGCACAGGAAGGTTATTCCTTGGTTTATCTCAGTCTTACCTAGTTGGCTATAATAATTATTTTCCAGAAGTGATTTTCCAGCAATTCATTTTCAAATGCATTTTTTAACATCCAGTGAAAAGAAGCCTGACTCTTACTTGAAATTTAGCTATCCTAGGAATCCTGCAGTCTCTGGAAGGATCTTGATGAAAATTAGACCAGGTTTTTGAAGGAGAAAAGAAAAAAAAACCCATGATGCAGAAGTAAAAGTTCCTCTGACAACAGTTTCAATGGTGGTCTTTTTTTCCCCAGTGTTTATTGTACCTTCAATCAAGGTAAGATAGACATTCCACTCTCCTTTTTCATTTTGTAATCATGGCTCCAGTCCCTCACAGCAAAGCAATCAGCCTCAGCAAGATGTGAGCACAGAAAAGTCACAGCATTTTGAAAGATTGCAACGCTGTGTTTTAGCTCAGCTTTTCAGCCCCTGAATGAAACTTCTAAATACTCAAATTTGCTTGATACATGGGAGCTCACAGTCACTCAAATCACCAGGGACCTTCTCTGCACATCTCCATGCTACCAAACAGATGCACTTCATATTCATATTAAAACAAAGGTATTCTTAATTCTACGCACATCTGTCAGTGTCAGGCATCCTCAAATCCCTCATGACTTCCATATAGAGTAGAGGTGCTGTCAGGTCACAGGGTTAAAAAACATTAAATATATATAAAAGCAGTATTGTAACAAACAAGACAGGATGGGGAGTGCCCTAAAACCCAAATGATCAGCAATCTGAAGGGATCTCTTCTCCCACCTTGCTCTTGCACAGAGCTCATGGCAGCACCAGGAGATGGTGCAGCAGATGCCCTCAAAAGCACACTGGAGCACAGCACCACAGTCATGAAACATGGCTGGGAGGTTTCCCCTTCTGCAAACATAAGGATGCTTCTGCAAGTCACACTGTAGTATCTTCTAGTGACCAAAAAGCCTTGGCTCTGAAACTAAGTTGGCAATCTGGGCAGGAAGTTGGCTCTTAGTGAGCCTGAGGCAGACTTTTGTGTTTGTAATGGAATGCCTGCAAGGAGTTTCAACTGTCTCAGGACAATTTAACTTCCCAGTCTCAGACCAGGACTTCAGCCTGTGACTGTTGCTCCAAAAATGAGTGAGCAAGCTCTGTGCTTGACTCTGCCCTGTGCCACCAACAGCAAACCATGACCCACAGCGACAGCCTTGCTGAGAGGGAAAGGAGAAGGAAGACTGCTGAGTAAGCACAGCCCAGGCTGTGATAAGTGATCCCCAGGCACCAGCTGTAGGATCAAAGAGCTCCCAAGATCAGCTCAACACAGCAGAAAGGGCTCCCCATGATTCCCACACACTCTACAGCCACTGTCTGCCCTGGTAAAGGGCAGCAGAGAAGCTGCACCCTCACCTCCAGTGCCCCTGAGCTTATTGAAACACCCAACAGGAGCCAAGCATCAGCACCCTTTGGACACCTGCAGATAAAACACAGGAGCTGCAGGTAGAACCTCTGCTTTGCAATACATGCAGGAAAAAACCCCAGTGACTGTGTCAAAGAGGAATTGCGTGACAAGCACACAGGCAGTGCCATTAGTCACCCTCTCCCCAGCACTGGCACCGGTGCCAGGCTCCATTCAAAGGGAGCTCAGCAGGGTGGAGGCAGCCAGAGCCTTCCCAGCCCAGAGCAAGGTCCAGGCTGTCTCAGCTGAATGCCAGCAGGGACAGCAGGCAGTAGTTTGAAGTCAAACAGCAGCGAGCTCGACTCGTGTCTTGCAGCAACACCTTCACAGTGCCAACATGAGCCCTGGAGTACTCATTCCCCCACCAACAGCCCACCTTTTCCATCCAGCAACACTTACCAAAGGACTGCAATCCAGCTTCTCAGAAACAGGAGACCATGCACATCACCACCACATCTAACAGCAACACACACTCAAAAAGCCACTGGCTCCTTCAGACTGGCTTTCTCCAGTTCAGACTCCCAGTAAAAGCCCTGCACAGCTACACAGGAAGGGGACAAAAGGGCACTGCTGGTAAAGGCAACTTGGCAGAGCAGTCCTCGTGCTCCCTGCAGCCACATGACAGTGACCCTCACGTCCCTGACTCAGCACAGGCATTGCATTAGTGAGCACAGAGGAAGCGCAGCTGTCACGGTTACCAGTGCTGGAAGCTCTGCGTGGCTGGGAGTGTCAGCATTACCAGCAGATATGCCAGACCCCTCTTTCTGATCAGGAAGGACAACCCTGAATTCCACAGGTGCTGGTGGGTGTGTGTGACCAAACCTCCCTTCCCACCACATGCCTTGTCTGCCCCAGGGGTCACCCCTTCCCTTGTGCTGACTGTGACACAACACAGATCAGGCATGATCAGCTTTGAGAAGAACCCTTAAAACTGGGCTTTTTAAATCAGAAACCAGTTAATTCCACTGACATCATGGCACAGCCCCACCAGACAACTTCAGGACAGAGACACACGACAGAGATAAGCAACCAACCCAAGTGAAAACTCCATCTCTTTGTACAGTACTGACCTGCAGCCCAAGCTTTAGGAAAAACAGCAAAACAGAAAGACTGTAAATAGAAATTAAACAACTAAAACACCTGGGAGGAACAAAGAAAGCCACTGGATGGCCCTCTCACAGGTGTCTATTCCCAGGGCATCTGCCAAAGCTTGTGAAGAGCTGGCACAGACAGCAGCATCAAAGGGAAGCTGCACTAAGCCCCTGTTGCTCTGCACAGCAGTGGAGGAGAAGGAAGAGACTTGCTCACAAACAGGAATGCAGTCTTGTGACCAGCCAAGATCTTATTTTTTCACCCACTAATGACACCAGACAGGCAGGTCAGTGACTTGTGTCAGGAAGAGGAGCCCCACAGACACGAGGCCAGCAGGAAGGAGACACTTGGCAGCAACAGAAAGAGCAGGGCTGTGGTGGAGGTGGCATTTCTGCCCAGACTCCTGTGCCTGGTCTCCTCTGACCCCCACTGTAGTGAAGATTTTCTGCATGTTAGTGTGTGGTATTAGGCCAGGAGATCCTTGGGGCAAAACCAGATCTTCTCTTACTCTTCTTTGGGTATGAATGCAACCAATTAAACTCAGAAATTCTGTTTACATCAGCCTGTGCCAGTCTCAAATTAGCTGTTTTTCTCTTCCTTTTTAGTAAAAGAAGACCTGGCAAGGAAAGTGGTCCTTTCCAAAACAAAAGCAGTCCATGGAAGCAGGTGCTCGGATCCAGGTTATTTAATATTGCCTTCACCAATCAGCCTTTTCTCCAGAGCTCTGCTGTGTGGAGATCACATTTCCCATCAATATGAGGATATTGGTCTGGCCAGACAAGTGGCTGTGCTTGTTGAGGTCAGCACAGGCTCCCTGCTTTGGGTGGAATCACCACACAGGCGAGTTCCTGGGCTCCTGGGGCAGGCAGGCACACTGGGAAACCTCAAACCTTCCTCACAGCACTCTGCTGGACCGTGGGTTTACCATGGGACAAGGCTGGATGATGAGTCACGAGCCAGGGTTTGGCTTTCACTAGGCATGAAGGTTCCCTACATCTAGTGCTTCCCTATCACTTTCTTCCCACATATTTTAAAAAAAAGAACTTCCCAGCACATCCCACAACTTCCCATTAACCAGCAGCAGCTCAGTAAAGAAGGGTGGAAAGCAGAGCCTCACATAAAACCAGGAAAGTATCTCTGTGCTTTTCTACCAGTTCAGAATTCCCAATCTAAACTGAGGCACTGGCTGCAGCAGCACCTAAAGCAGGGAAAGGAACACAAAAGCTGTTGGGTTTTTTTGTGAAACAAAAGTTATTCTCACTGTGCAAGGTCTCTTCTACCCAGACCCTGACACAGGCTCAGACTTTGGCAAATCTTCTATTTTAGGAACAAGACAGATGTGGAATGCACATCAGTCAGTCTGGATCTTGAAATGCTGCATATTTGAGCTTTCACTGTCACACTTGCATGTTTTCTGGCCCACAGGTCTTATTCAAGGACACTAGAGCAGCTGCAAAAGCAAGGAAGAGAACAAGAGGAACAGCCTTACTGAGGCAGAAAGCAACTCCGTGCTGTGGGGATACTGAGGTGGGGCTGCACAGTAAGCCCAGTACACAGAACCAAAGGATTTAGAGGCATTGTCCAACACAAAAACTAATTCAAACTTGCCAAGCTGCCTTAAAAGAAAGCTACCCAGAATTACTGAATTTGCACACTTCCTTTCACCAGATAAAAGCCTGTCTCTCAACCTTTAAAGAAGGGCGTGGGGCATCTCTCCAGCTTAGGCACCTGAACACCTTCCCTCATGCAGATTAATGTGAGCCAGCACAGAAAAACAGGAGTTCAGGGTTACAGGGTAAACAGAACCTGAGAATGACAAGTAAACTGACCCACCTGTGAACTAATACTGTTCCCCAGTTTCCTCTCCCAGGGAGGGACAAATCCAGAGCACGACACTTCAGACATTGTCTGAAACAGGAACAGGGGTCTCACCACCACCACCAATATTCAGGAGCTGGGACAAGTCTGCAGAAGTTTTAAACCACCATGTTTCCAGGTTAGGCTGCAAAACCTCAGGAACAACCCATTCATGCATGGATTTTGCATGGTTCAGGCCCTACTGAAGAAGTTTTTTTTAAGTTCAAGAGAAAGATGGTATTTCTTACAGCAGCCTCTTCTGAAAGAGTTGTGCCTTGTGCTGCCACAGCCACAGTCAGAAGTTCAGCTCCTCCCAACAACTCGTTTGCTCACCCTGTGCCTGAGTTTGCTGAGGGTTGGTGAGACAGGCTGTGATTTTGCCTGCAGCCTCTACAGGTGCTGTAGATGGGGTCAGTAACCACAGGCTTTCACCTCCTCCACCAGAAAACTTGGACAGCAAAACCCTCTAACACTGCCCTCCTTTGGGAGGCTTCCTTTGAAATCAACAGCTGGAAGAGCATCACAGGGACATGGTTAAATAGATCTTGCAGAGGTTTAGTGACTGTCAAGACCTTTGATGGGAACAGTATGTTTTGGGGGTTTATTTATTTCAGTAAATGACTGTTTGTGTGGAGCTGAGACATCGTATTTTTAAGGCAGCTTTCCTCTGAGGATGTGAGAGCTTTCCAGACATTACTAGCCTGTCTCCTAAGTTGCTGTGGGGGGTTGGAGGTGTGTCTGCATGATCCTTGCATCTCATGGATCTCAGGAGAGCTGTCCCTGTGCTCTGCCTGCCCTACCAAAGTGTGTGCAGTCACCCTACTACCCTCCCTGCCTGCCCTGGGTACAGCAATCTGATCTGGATTTCACTTTTTCAAAAATTTATGAAATACAGGCAACTTCCCAGTCCAAGTCCTGCAACCAAACACAAACACGGGCAGCAGCAGACCTCAGAGCATCAATTCCATACTCAAAATGGATGTCCCCATGCCAAAAAGGGACACAGGCCACAGGACATCAGACAACCCAGGGAATAAGAGAGGTCACAAGCTGAAAGGCTGACCCCAAGTTGCAAAAATCACAGCTCTGCAACTCCCCAGCACAATCAACATACATAAAATATACTTGACACAGGATTTTTCTTTCCCTTTGTAACACAAGCTGCTCCTCTTACCTGCAGCAGTTATGCATAGAGCCCTGTTACACAACCAAGACTTGCACAATCCTTGAAGGCATTTTATCAGCCTGCTCCTCCAAAACTTGGAGCTAGCTGGAACCTAGAGATGCAGCAATGACCCATGAAAGGGGTGAAAGCCAGCCAACTGATGTGTTTCACAAGCAACCATGCAGCAAGACCCAGTGTACTTGCCAACACCAAGTCAGACCTACCCACTCCCTAAGCTGGTTGCTAAGCCCTTCCAGCAGATTTCCCATGCACTGCCAGAGCCAGATGTTCCCAAGGAGAAAAATCCCATCCCATCTTTAACTCCAAACCCCACCATCTCCTATTTCACACAGTAAGAAAGGAAGGTAAATTAGTCAATAACTCTGCAAAGAAATAACGGGAGGTAGATATGGCTGATAACTAAGCAAAGATACTACAATAATCTGCCAGCACAGGTCAAACTCAGCCACTCCTTGGACTTGTGGCCCTGCAGAAGCCACCAGAGATGGCTTCTGGGCTTTCTGGATTCCGTGAGCAATCAGCAGCACACAATCAGCTTGAAGGTTTACTTGGGGATAAGCAGCAACAGATTATGAGCGGCCTGTAATTATTTGCTCTGATCTATGAAGTTTCAAAGTCTATAAAAAAGGAATCTTGGCAGAGGTGCACCTGTCACTGCAGGGCTGGTGACTCACTCGCCACAATACCGTGTACAAAGTAATCTCATCACTGGGATCAAATGATCACATTGGGAAAGAAACTTATGCAAGTTCTACGAATTGTGTTTTCAGAGGCAGGAGAGTCCACGTCAGGAAACAAAACAAAGTTCAGTGTCCAAAGAGATAACTGTGGGTGGTTTTCTTTTACACCAGAAGAAAGGGATGGGGAGAAGATGGCAGGAGTGAAGCCCTGAGCAGGGAAGCCTTTTCCTTAGTCCTTCAGAACTGAACAAACACACAATCTTTGCTGCATCACAACAGGCAAAGGACAGAGCAAGGATCAAATGGGATTTCAGCCACACACAGTTCCACATGTTGCTTTTGCTGAGGGTGAACTGGGTAAAGAAACCATCGCTCCCACCACCCACTGCCAGCCACCCTCTCCACACCCAACTGCACCCACAAATGCCCCACAACCTGTGACACTCAAAAGAAAGGGGTTACCTTGCACCTATGGGTCTGCAAGCAAGTGCTGATGAGGCCTGTGAGCTCCAGCACAAAGGGTGGGGAGCAGCAGGGAAAGCCTCCCTGAAGACAAGTTTCAGTCGTATGGCCCCTTCAAGCTCCTCCAGCTGCTCTGGAAGAAACAAAACAAAAGCTGCAGAAGGTGCCTCCTTGCTCAACCCTGACTGCCCAGAAGGCACCACCCCAGAGACTGTTGACTGAACAAGAGGCACCTGCAAAGCGATGACAAGCAAGAGATTTTTCTGTCACAAATAGAGCAGGACTAATTAACACAGGATTAAGCCAGATGTGTGACACTACCCCCTCCTTCCTTCCCACTCTTCACCTCACTCTCCGAGGCTTTCAGACCTGAAGATTAAAAGAAAGCACTCAGTTGTGTCAGTTGGTGTTTCTTCCTGGAGCACCTGTATCCTCTCTGCTTCTTAGAAACCTGTTTTGCAAATACAGTTCTCCTGCACCATCACATCCACATGCAACACTGGCACACTCTATGCTGTGCACACCCTGGTTTGGTGCAGTCAACCAGCACAAGATGCTTATGAAGAAAATCTTGTGCTGGGACAATGCTGGGTTCTCCAGGAAGGGTCTGGCTCACCAGCCCTTCCCAGACAAAACACCGATTTCCTCATCTGCAGCACATTAATCAGCGAGATGCTTTGCATGTATGCAACAGCCCAACGGGATTTCTCAGAGAATTACAGAAATACTGTAATTACAGAAATCCCTTCTGTCTGGCAAGAGAGATGTGTGCATCCCTGCACCCCACTAAGAACAGCTCTGCTGCCTAACAAAAACCAAGAAACCCCACAGCTCCTCTCCACAGCCCACACAAAGTGTAGAGCTCTGTGTAAGAAGGGATGTCCCCCACCAACGCTATCACTGAGTCACTTCCAGAACTCAGAAACAGAGACCTGACCCTTCCTTGTGCTTTTTCAGGTTCTCAACTGGATGTATGTTTCTGCTTGTTGAAAAGAGCTGTAGAAGTACAAACTCATTTCACTTTTCCAGACTCCGGAAAGCCTCGGTGATCCCTCACCTCTCTACATATTCCACTAAGCATTCCTGTTTTCTTTTTACCCTCTGAAAGGTAACCCAAGGTCTAAACACCGGCAGAACAAAGCACACTCCATGCTGCACCAGCAGTGCTTAGTCCTGCAAGTAAGACAACTTCCTAAGAACCAATTCCATGTTGATGACTAACTCCCAACAGCCATCCAGGTGTCTTCACCCCCTCCAGCCTTAATATTCCCAAATAGGGTGTTTTCCATTATTTCCTTTGACAAGCACGCTCCTTAAGTGAGTAGTTTCACTCTCCCAAGCAATTTCATCAGGGAAAGACAGGGGCCAAGAGCCTTCCCACACCCCAGCAGTTTATGAAAGTGGAAGAGGCGGAACGAAAGCAAAGCAGCCCAGCCTGCAGCGAAGGTGTCAGTTAATGCTGGGAATAACGTTCTACAGGGAAGTGCCAGAAAATTAAGCTCATTAAAGGCGTTTAAGCAGCAACAGCCTGGGATGGGGTAAGTCTGAGCAACCCTTCAGTGCTGTGGAAGAGAGAAAGGGCAGGCATCACTCCAGATGCTGCCCCACAGTCCCCAGGGAGCCAGGCATGATGGGGGTACCCCAAATTACAGGGGGGACACTCATGCCAGCCCCCCATACTGGGATCCCTGGTCACACCAGTCTCCCCAGTGACAGGGGTGCTCAGCCACGCCAGACCCCCCAAATAACAGGGGCCTCTGGTCTTCCCAGTCCCCCATAAACAACAGGGGGTCCAGTCACACCAGACCCCCCAAAATAAGAGGGGGCTCTAGTCATTACAATCCCCACCAAATAACAGGGGACCAGTCACACCAGACCCCTCAAAAAACAGGGAAATCTGGTCATCCCAGTCCCCTCCAACACCCTGAATAAGAGGAACCTCCAGACATCACAATAACAAAATAGTAACAAGGGACCAGTCACATCAGACACCCCAAATAACAGAAAAGTCTGGTCATCCCAGTCTCCCCCAAACACCCTGAATAAGAGGGACGCCCAGACATGTCAGTATCCCCCCCAATAACAGGGGCCCAGTCCCCCCAGAGAACAGCGGGCCCTGCTCATCCCAGTCCCCCCCAAACCACAGAGGGTGCGTTTACACCGCCCTCCCCCAAGTAACAACGGGGCCGCCCGCAACAGCCCCGCCGTCCTTGGGACCTCACTCATCCCACTGCTCCCAGTAACGGAGCCAGCCACACCAGTCCCCCCAGTATAAGAAGGGCACCCCCATCCCATCCCATCCATCAGGGCATGCCGACCCGCCCCCTCCCCACCACAGAGCACCCCAGCGGCGCAGCCCAGCCGCCCCTCGGGTACAGGGGACCCCCCAGGCCCGCCTTCCCCAAGCCACACGGCCCCAATACCCGCGGTGTCCCCGCCGTGCCCCGGAGCTCCCTCACGCACCGCCGCCCCGGCCCGTCTGGCGGCCGCGGCTCCCGCAGCCCCGGCGCGGCCGGCACGTACCGCGGGCCGCACCACTCGGCCACACGCACGGGGGGGGGTGCGCTCCGCCCCTGCCGCGCGTCAAATAAGGTGCGAGCGCGCCCGGCCGTGGAGATCCCCCCGCTGTGCGGCGCGGCGTTGGTACGGCCCACAAAGGGGGGGGGGGCTCTTAAAGGGACAGGAGGGCTGGGAACGGCTGGGGCGAGGTGTGGTTAGGGGAGGGACTGGGACTGGGACTGGGACTGGGACTGGGACTGGGACGAGGTGTGGTCAGGGGAGGGGTTGGCATTGGGATTGGGATTGGGGTGAGGTATGGTCGGGGGGGGTTGGGATTGGGGTGAGATGTGGTCAGGGGAGGGGTTGGCATTGGGATTGGGGTTGGGGTGAGGTGTGGTCAAGGTGCAGAGGGGCAGGGGTAACTGGGTGCAAGTAGGGGACCAGGGGGAGAAGTGGGGGGCAGGCTTGGGGCAAATTGCG
>JAWWEE010000048.1:6447526-6485615 GCA_035221455.1 Xenops minutus | reverse complement strand
AAATTGCGAGGGTGGAAGGGGGGACAGGGTTGAGGCCAGCACTGTAGCTGGGGGGTGAGGATGGGGGCCAGAACTGGGATCAGGGGCTGGGGTCAGAGTTTGGGGCAAGTTTGGGGTCAGGGTGGGGTCAGGTTTTAGGGGCAGGGTTAGGGTCATGGAGTAGTCATGTTTGGGGTCACAGCGGTGCCATGGGCTGGGCTCAGGGTGCTGGGGTCAGTTTTGGACACAGGGTCTGCCTGAGCCAGGACCCCCAGACCCGGGACCCCTGTCTGCGGCCACGTGTGGTGCCTCGGGGCATGTGGTGCTGCTGTGGGACCCCTCAGATCCCCCCAGGGCCACTGCCTGGTGCAGGGCCCATGGGAGGTCAGGGGACCCCAGGGTGGGAGCTGGAACCCAGTCACTGCTGCCTCTCCCTGGGAGCCAGGGGGGCTGCTCTGCCTGGCCACCTTACAGCCAGCACAGGCACATGCTCCTGATTTAACCACAGACCACACGTTTCGGATGTTTTGGGGCAGCCTTTCCCTCAACACTCATGCTGCTACCACCAGGGAGTTGCACAAGCAGCTCTCAAAACATCCCCAGCAGTCCCAATGGGAGATTTCACACCCTGGATCCCACAGAGGGCTGCTCTCCTCTCTCCAGTTTTAGGGAAGCTGGGTCTCAACTCTGCTAAGTCCAGCCTGGCCAAAGCCAGGCACACACGTGCCCTGACCCTCCCTGAGCAGCCCCAGGCCATGTGGGGTCACCCCGGGGCTGTGTCCCCTCCCTCAGCCAGCCAGGCACAGGCACAGCCAGAGTCACCGTCCTGATGCTATCACTGTGTTGACACTCACTGCAGAGTCAATAAAACCTTCTGGAAGGTGCAAAGTCTGAGCTGGGGCTGGCAGGCACCTGAGGGGCCAGGAGAGGTGTGAGGAGGGGGCACAGACCCAAAAAAGACCAGCTCTGGGGCAGTGGTGGCTAAGGCTGCAGGGACACCCCCTTTCATGATGGCATCCAAGCAGAGCGTTGAGGGGTATGAGGATGCTCAGGCACTGCTGCCACCCACATCAGTTTTGGGATCAACCCCATGGAATCGCCCTGGGGTGACTCTGGTCTGTGACTGTCCCCTGTGGGGGTGAATGACCATGGGTTAAAGATCGCAGTGGCACTGAGGGGATGGTAGGACAGAGCAGGTCCTTAGTTAGGTATTGTGCCATCAGGTGCCCAGACTGGGAACAGGAATTATAGCATAGCCTGTCCTGTTCTGTTCCAGCAGGGAAGGGGCTGGGGTCTCATCACACCCAGCCCAAACCCCCCAGGGGGACAAAGCAGAGCCCTGCCAGCCCACAGGGACCTGTTGGGTTAGTGCTTTGTCACCACACCTGTTTCTCCCACCTCTCCAGCTATGCTCCATCCCCAGCACAGGCTGGGGCTGGACTTTTGGCCACAGAACCCTCAACAGTGCCAGCAAACAGGGTGGGACCCCGTGGGACAACCATGGAGGTGGTGTTTGGCAGTGTCCTGGTCCTGGCACAGGGAACCTGGCCCCCAGTCAGGGTAACCGCATGGGTGTGCTTTGCCATGAATGAATGAGTGACAGGAAAGCAAAGGAGCATAGACCCATTTTTCTCCCAGCATCAGTGTCTCCTGCCAGGCCTCCCCACCCTATAGGACCCCCTTTGTTCCCAGATGGGGCAGCAATGGAGGTCCAAGTCAGTTCTGCTTTCCTCGTATAACCCCCACTCCTATTCTCTTGCACCTGGTGGGTGCAGAGAGCAGAGTGGACAGAGTTGGGCTCTTCCAGAGCATCCTTCCTACATCAGGCTGACTATGCAGAGCACAGGGAGCAGCTGGCTCAGCTGTTCCCAGAGTTTTGTCACTCTGCAGTGACCCCTTGAGGACACAGAGTCAACCCAAGGGGTGTTCTGGACTCTGTACACCCTGACACCAGGGCAGACGCAGTCCTGGCACTGAATGAAGCGGCTGTTTTACTGGGAATGCAGCAGAGGCACAGAATAACAAACTGCCAGGGACAGCACGTTCCAAGGGCCAGCCATGCCAAGGGCAGCCATCCCGGGCTGAACTGGGAGGTTATTGATTTTTATTTTTATTTTCCTGCTTTAGGCACTTCAGTTCTCTGTCTCCCCGCCCAGGAAACGAGCTGGTACTGCAGCGTGCAATGAGCAACATTGCTGTGAGCTTAGTTAGGCAAACGCTGAAGCCCAACGAGCTGATGACTTTTACCTCCCTCTCTTCCAAATTTAATTCCTCTTCTGGACCTTTGACACATTTGCAAATGTCTCATCCCAACCCCTTCCCTCCCTCCCAGCAAATCCCCTTCCCCAGGCAAGGAGTTCTGAGTTTGCCACTAGCCCTGGGGAACTGGGACTTACTTGGACTCCACTGCTGGAGAAGCAGGTGGCCCTTGGCTCATTTATACCACAGCGTTTCACTGTGAAACAGCTGCCCTCAGGAAAGCAGGGAACAAATTAGCAAATAAATCTTCACACACATCCATCAGAAGAGCCCCGAAGGTACAACACATTGCACTGGACAAATAGGTGCAGCTGGACTTGGAATAGCCCTGGGGACACGGTGGTCAGAGAGACCAAGAAGCTCCTAAAAGACCTGGGAGCAGAAGGGGGTGGGGGGAAATTGTGATTTTGTGCCTATCTGGCATGTCCTATTCCCAGGGCTCACCTGGAAGGCTGTGGCAGTTGTCTTGTCCCAGTATGGAAGGGTTAGTGGCTGGTGCTTGCTCCTCCCCAGGCAGGAATGTCCCCCTGGGCCAAGGGGCCCAGCTCACCCCTTGGAAGGAGGTTTTGCTGGCTCTTCCCCACTCCAGCCGGGATCGGCACTGTCCGGGCTGCCGGCAGTGATGCTGTGGTGACTCCTACAGGCCAGTACGAGTCTACCGCTGCTCCACCACTGTAACACCAGGAAACTATTCCCTGGAAACGCGCCATCCCTTTGACAGCTCTGCAGGGAGAGTGACACTCTCGCCAGATGAGCTGATAAGAGCTGGAAAGGAAAAACAACGGGTTTCCAGCGTTTTGCAGTGTGCAGTACCGCTTGTGCCCAGTGCGCGTCCAAAGCCACCAGCCTGACACGGAGCTGGCACCCATCCCACAGTCCATCCCACAAATCCCGCCCCATAGATCCCAGCCCACCAGCTGGAGGAGCACACTCCACCTCTCCATTTGAAAACAAACCCAAAGGCTGGAGTAATTTCTCTTTCAGATTGTATTTCAAGTTCCCAATTTGGGAATATACAACAATCATGATTGCTATCAAACTTCATCACCCTTCTGGAAAAATCAGTGATAAAACTCCTAGGTTTACAGGCAAGGATTTCACAAGGAGGAAGAATCAAGGCATTAATGAGAGTGGGGTATCAACATTTCAATGTTATCTCTAGCATTTCTTTCCTGGTATTAAAAACATGCTTTTAAATTCCAAACAAGCTCCTTATCCTGCTCTTGCTCCACACTACACACATATAACAATGCAATTGCTGTCAGCAGGAAAAACAGGACCATGAAGTCAATTCCATTTGTCAATTCCATGAAGGAGTGAAACAATCAGGGATGAGATGGAGCTGACCCGCAGCTCCAGGCTGGTCCCCAAATTGCTGTGTCCTCCTGCAGAAAGCCCTGCCCAGGGTGCCCACCTTTGCAAGATGAGCATCTCACTAATGTCTTACTTATCTGAAACGTAAGTTCTCAGCATTCACTTTGGTCTTCCCCCAAAAGCAAAGCCCTTGAGAGGCCACACATGACCGTGGCTGTCATTCCAGAGGGGCTGCTGGAGATGTAAAGTGGCTGTATGGGAACACAGGGCTTCTTCAGACACTGATGATGGAAAAAAGAAAGAGGCACAGACATGCTTTGGAACATGCAGAGCTGCCTCTGGCCAGGCTCACCGGGAGCATAGGGGAGCCCTGAGGCTGTTATGGTTTTGGGGGCCTGGTGAGGCACTCCAAGAACATCTTCAAGAGTAGTAATGGCACTTGGTGCTTCATGCAGCACTTTTTGTTGGACCACATCAAAACTGAGAGCAGAGTCAAAGGCAATAGTTGAGATCCTGGCTGATTTACAGACCCAGAGACAACAGATTCCTTCTGGGCATGGCACAGTACAGCAGCTACACAGCTGGGAATAAAGCTCAAATCCCAGCAACTGGACTAAACTCCTTCATTACAGCCACAGGCACCAAATAATGCATCCTGCTCCAAATCCTTTGCTGAAAACTCCCTGCTCCCACACCTGCCCACCAGCTCTGAAGAAAGAGAGAGATTGTTTTAATATTGGTGGGTGAGACTTCTAAAGCTGAGTAGTGTGAACACCCCCAATGACACTGCTACATTCCTTGGATTTATAAATGCTTGCTCCACAAATGGCCAAAATCCCGTATGGAAGAGTCTCCCACTACTTTCCATGCATCTGAGGTGGCCTTATCAACAAGTGCTGGTGACACAGGCTGAGCTGGTGCAGTGCTACCAGAAATTGAAGGTATATTGATGCAGGCACAGACTGCAGCTAAGAAGGACCTTCAGCATTTTAGAGCTGTGTTTTGGGGTGGCAGAAAAGGATGTTCTGTGTTCTATCCTCTTGCCACAACTTGGTTTCACAAGCCCCCTTCAAGGTACTCGCTGAGTGGAGAAGTCACCAGTAAAACAGACATCTGTCCTCCACTCAAGTTATAAACTAAGGTTTCCATGATTCCCATCTCTTTTGGGTCCTAGCTGCATCACACCTCTAACTAAGACAGGAGTGTAAATGAGACATGTGCTTTTTACTGCAGCCTAGTTAAACTCCAGTGCTTTGACAATGAGGATCCAACCTTGACTCGGGGAGCTGGTGCACTGGAACTCCAGTGGCAGTGTGGAAAAATGCAGCTGCCAAATGCAGCAATGAGAAAAGACTTCAAAAGGATGAGAAATGCACAGAGCTGATACAGTCCCCATCCCCAGTAATATCAAAAAGTAAAAAAAAATTATAAAGGAAATATAATACAAGTAGGCTGTGCCAGGGAGCAGGGGAATGGCTGACATTGGAGCCAATGACACATTCCAACCATCACCCCAGACACAGCAAAGATCCCAGCACCACACTGCTCTGTGAGCATCACATGATGGTCCTGCCCCTGTGTGAGTCCTGCTGCTCCCTGGAGGATCAGTACACCTGGACTCTGGTCAATTCAGCTGAAACAGGAGCCACTGTGGCTGCTGGATACCCTGGTGCTTGCTGCACACCAGCCAGAGAGCCCATGCCTGCAGGTGGCTGTGGACCAGGCGGGCACACGTGCTGAGGGGGAGAGAAGGTGCCCAGCTGGCAGCACTGTCCTGGTGAGGCTGCAGCGTGGGCCTGCCCACAGCACTCTCCCAAGGCACCTCTGGCTTGGCAGTGGGAAGAAGTGAGGCTGTGTCCTGCAGCATGGCCCTGCTGAGATCCCTCCTGTCCCAGCCCACTGCCGTATCCTGGAGCACAGCTGTGATGAAAGCCCTGGCTCTGAGCACTGGGATGCTGCACCTGGGAAGCAGGAAGAGCTGGAGGCGAAGGGCAGTAGTAGCTTTGGGTGGGGTAAGTGCCTGGTGCAGGGTTAATCCTGGGCAGGAAGAAAACAAAAGGTTACACTGTGCTCAGAACTGGTATTGCCTAATTAGCGCTGGAAGTGCCCTGGGGGTTGATTTCCTCCCGACCAACGCTCAGAGGTCACTGCAATCCATCAGAGGGATTCACTACAACAGAAGCTCTTGTTATAAGCAGCACTTGAGTAAAAATAGGTTTACTGGCCTCCCAGGACAGCTGTTCCCACTCCCAACCCACACCAATTCCACACCCCCTGAACAAGTGTGGGTTTTGGTCCCAGATTCTTTGTGCAAGCCAAACTGCAACTGTCCTTTGAGATTCTCGTGCACATCCTCCCTGCCCTGTGAGGGACACATCTGCCAAGGCATTAATCAGAAGTCACAGTTGCCAAGTGTTTATCATTAAAACATAAAAGCCTTTGGTGCAAGCAAGAGCCCCGAATGTAGAGCAAAAAAAAGAGGAAAGAAGAGTTAGAAATTAAATTAATTATTCAGAAGCAAGGGCAAGAAAGTCTTTGCCAGCAGAAGGGATGACTCATCCAGCCAAAACAGGAGAGGAAATCTGCCTAGAAGCTGAAGCCTCTGGGACTTCAGGAGTGCAGCTCAGCCCACGCACAACACGCAGATGAGAGCTGAGAATCAAGGCAATATTCATGAAGCCATGACTGCCAGATTCCCTGCAAGAACAAGAGACTGGTTCATGCAGAGGTTTTCAGGCTTGGATTTTTTGTTTTTGAATTATTTGGGGTGTGGGGTTGATCATGGGTTGGGTTTATTTCTTAAATTTTATTTGCGGACACAAACATGATGGCAAAGCCTGGACCTCCTAGAAACATGTCCTGTCTGGTGATAAGTTGATGCCTGAATCTTATGAATATTTAAAATGAAAACGAATCCCAAACTATTCAGAATCAAAATAATCAAAATGAAGCTCCAGAAGCACATACAAAAGTCGCATCTAAGACACAGACATGCAAATTAAGCTACAGCAGTGGAACCATCCTAGAAACACCTTCCCACGCCCTGCTCGATAGTCAAATATTCATGTAAATACCTTCGTGCCAGAACAGTCTGTGTCACCTCACCAAAGGAAGCAGGTTTAGACCCTGAGGTGCTGTGCACAGCAAGATTGGACTGATGCTGACACAGGCTCAGCACGGAGTAAGTCGGTCCACCCTCCCAAAAGCTGCACTTGCTCAGGAGGGAGAGAGTAAAACCACAATTGCTGCTGAATCTGCCTGCCCTCCCTGCAAGCACTCACATGTTTGAGTGCCCTGATGGACCTCGGGGACACTCCCGCTGCAGGGTAGGGTGGGTTCTACGGCTTCCCCATCAGTGCAGACCCCTAGGAATGCTTCCACTTCAAATAAAGCTTTCCAATGAGCTGATGGCTTAAACAATACACTGAATTTAACCCTTAATAGAAAACTATCTTTCCCCTGTGAAACTGAAATGACACCTTAGAGCAGGTAAATATTTGACCTACATTTTCTATCTTTTTAGAATACAGGTGAGTTCTCATGGCTTATGGGAATAAATAAACTTAAAACCATTCCTGAACATCAGCTACGGGCCCCAAGGTTTCTTTTCAGTTAAGCAACATTGTCTTGACACTGGAAAACCTGCTGAAAGGCTCTAAGACCAAAAGGTTTACACTGGACTTTGTAAGGGGCATCCTTATTTACAATGCTCTTCTCCTACACAGCCTTGGACACAACTCACTTCACAGCATTCCTGGGAGGAGAGGTGGGGCACATAAAGATAAGGATCACGCCCCAGGGAGCCAAACAGCCAGGAACAAATGCCTTAAACCCTAACACCAGGGCAGAATTACACAACTTAACTTTCATGTCAAGCCAGAGCTGCAATATCTTTGCATGTGTACACACTGCCCTTGCAGCAAAGGAGAGGTCTTTCACCTCCATTCAGCTTTCACTAAAGACCTGGTTGAGTTAATGTGTGATAATTTATTAGTCCCAGTAATGTCACCAGTGTAACATCAAAGTTTGACTCTGCTCACCCCAACGCCCACAGTAGGATCTCAACAAGCAAAATATGGCCTATAAAGGTGATTTAGTGCCTCTCCTTACACCTCAAAATTCCCCTGAGAGATCTTTCATAGGAACTCCTGTACTTACTTGCTGCTTTCAGATGCTCTTCTCTCTGCTAAGGACCCTGGGATGTACTTCAGGCCTGGGATTCTCTTCAGCAGAGTGAAAGGGAACACCCGGTCCAGCTTAGAACACACAGACTCGGGAAAATCCAGGCAAAAACAGTAGCCAAGACCATCTGAAGCCAGGAGCACGTTAAGGAGGCCTGCAGACCAAACACACTCACTTCTAATACAGCCACACACCATCCTCCTCCACCCACAAACCACTTTCCCTGGAGAATTCTCCCAGTTCTACCCTGCACCACCTTCACAGACCATCACCCTCCTCACTCCACGTTCTTCACATACACTAAAGCCATGGGGGAAGTGGAAGAATGAGGTGAAAAACCAACACAGAACAGGATGGGATGAGGATAAGCAAAGCCAGGGAGAGTTTAATGCAGAGCAAGCACCCAAGACACACCATAAAACCAGTGCATTTCGGCAGCAAGAACCACAGCACCTCCTTCCCATCCTGAACCAACAATCCTGCCCTGGCTCAGAGCTGCCCACTTGGAAAGGATACAGGCTTCCCCAACCAGGAGCCCACACAGGTTACCCAAGAGAGAAGAGTGAGGGATAACCCATGCTATGCAGAGCACAAACCAGGGCACCAGCACCACTGGGACCCTGTACCCAAAAAGCAGAGTCCTCTTCATCCTCGAGCGGGTGGTGGACACACCCAGCATGGCGAAAGCCACTGGCAGGAATCCTTTGGCATCTCCCACCTCCAACACCCAGGACACAAGGAGCTCCAGGAGGAGGTAGAGGAGGGCAGAGAGCACAGAGAAGGTGATGGTGAGGAAGCAGTGCTTCACTGTGCCCACATTCCTCTCAAAGCTGCCAGCAAAGTACCAGATGGCAACAGCACCGCAGGTCAGGGAGGCCAGGTCTTCATAGACAAAGATGTGGGTGACCAACCTGTGAACTGAGCACAGACAGGCAGGGAATTTGCTTTACACCACAATGAAATGCTTGAGCAGAAGGAGAGTGAGCCCACGGGATTAATTACTAGCTTTCTGTTCTACGCTGGTGTAGAGGAGAAGGAATTCGAGGCCTTTAAAACCAGGCATAAATAACCAGATAGAGTAAAACAAGTGCTATCTTGGGTGTCACAAACATATGGGCTGACTCTGCTGCTTCCTGGGAAGCTGCCTGGAAAAAAGCAACAGCATCTGTAGTAAATTTCAACCTCATTAAAAGACAAGGCAAGAGACATAAAAATAGCTATTACAGTAGCAATGATTTTGGCAAAAAACCTGCTTCTTAAAACTGCTGGAAGGCTGAGTTTCCTCAGCAAAGCTGCCTGGAGGTGATCAAACCCCAGAAGTGCTCCCAGGCCTTTTGCAAAGCTGTTCTCCTGGGCACTCAGCAAGGAGGAAGGTAAAGAATTCTTCACCTCCCTCCCATCAACCTCATTCCCACAGCCAAGAAAACAACAGTGAAAAACAAAATAATCCAATGCAATCCCTGGAAACATGTGGGGAGGTGCTGGATTTCACCCATCAGCTCAGAGAACCACACTGCTAAAGGAAATCACTGCACAGGGATGAGCTGAAACATGGGAATTAAAAATGTGATAAAAATCATTCTGGGAATAGCACAGGGACTGAGGAAAGCAAACTTCTCAAGCTCCTGGAAGCATTCTGACACAGTGCTTGATGTCAAGAGCCAGGGATGGGGGTGAAGGGGAGCAGCCCGATGTAGAGGGATGAAATGGGTGCCCAGGAGGCTCCGTGCAAGTCAGGGAAGAGCACAGAAAGCGGGAGAAAAAGGGGCACGGAGAGGCAGGACACAGGGGAAGCAGCGGGCTCAGGGAGGGGGCCAAGGAAGTGCCCAGAAATAAGGGCTGAGGGGAGGGCCCAAGGGATCCACAGCGGGACACGGGGACGGCCCCGCGAGGGAACACCCAAAAGCTCCACTGGGGATCTGGGGAGGGCGCGTAACGGGGGCCACGCAAAGTCTCTGTGGCGATTCGGACAAGACCCAGAACGAGGGGACACAAAGACTGCGTTGTGGATTTGGGGAAGGCCTGGGACGGGGAGACCCAACGGCGGGGGACCGGGGACCAGGAAGGCAGCGGCTGCTCCCGCGGGCGGCCCCCGCTCACCTTCCCCGTCGCGCAGGGCGGCGGGACGGAGCGTGGCGGCGGAGCGGGCGGCGGGGACAGCGCGCAGCATCCCGGGCACGGAGGCACCGACCGAGAGCAGCAGCGTGAGGGCGGCGGCAGCCGGCGGAGCCCTGGGCGCCGCCATTGCTGCCCCGCCACTTCCGGCCGCCGCCGGAAGGCCCGGCCGTTCCCATGGCAACGCGAGGCGCTGCGGGGCCGTTACCATGGAGACGCGCGGGGGTGGAGTTTTCCCCCCCTCCACCGCCTCCTTTTGAATTTTTAATTATTGTTATTTCTTTTCCTTGTCCAGAAGGGGGAAATATCCCCGGGGAGAGGTGTGAGGGGTCGCTGGGAGCCCGCCCGAGCTGGGTTACAGGCGGGTATCCCCATGTGCGGCCGCCCTCGGGTGCGGGAGGCCCAGCCAGGCCAGGCCAGGCCAGGCCCATGCTCTGTAGCACAGCGGGGTCAGGCTGCTGGGAAACACAGAATAACAGGGTCACTTAGGTTAGAAAAGGCCTCTGAGACCATCGAGTCCAACCTATGACCAAACACCACCCTGTCAATCAGACCAGCTCTGAGTGCCACGTCCAGTCTTCCCTTAAACACCTCCAGGGGTGGGGACACCACCACCTTCCTGGGCAGCCTCTTCCAATATCTAACCAACATTTTTGTGTAGAAATTCCTCCTAATGTCCCACCTGAACCTCCCCTGGCACAGCTTAAGATTATGTCCTCTCCTTCTGTCCCTTGTTCTCCGGGAGCAGAGCTTGATCTCCTCCTGTCAGGAAGTTGTAGAGAGTGGGAAGGTTCCCCCTTGAGCCTCCTTTTCTCCAGACTGAGCCCCCCCAGCTCCTCCTTATCACACTCGTGCTCCAGACCCTCCCCCAGCTCTTCTCTGGACTTGCTCCAGCCCCTCAGTGCCCTTCCTGAAGCCCAGAACTTGAGACAGGATGAGTGCTTCCCTTCAGGTGTGATGGATGGAGGTGGAGAGGAGCATCCACAGCACATCCACACCTGCCCACCCACACCAGAGCAAATGCAGGTGCTGCCCAAGGACAGGGGAGTAGTTGGCAGCTCAGAAACGAAGATACTGAAGTTCTTGCAGGTTTCATGGATGAAGGGAGATGATGGAGTAGGGAGAACTTAATGTGGTCCCTTCAAGGGAAAACCTCCACTGTTGCCATGGCCCTTGGCTTGCTCTGCACCACAGTCAGCATGAACCACAACAATTGGATCTGTTCTTGAGTTTGTAGCTGGAGGAGAGTTGGGAATGGGGCTGTGGATATTGTAGTAGGAAAAGACAATATTTGCATAAAAGGAGAAAATCTGTTGACACCATGCATCTCACCTGGATGTTTTCCTGTGTCACCTGCCTTGGCAGAGAGGTTGGACTGGATGATCTCCAGAGGTCCCTTCCAACCCTGACGAGCCTGTGATTCTGTTTTCCAGCCAAGGGGGAAGAGCAGAGGGTTGAAGGGCTGATGTCTTTTCCACATCCCATCTTCAACTTTTTGATTGGGAGCCACAGGAGAGCAGAGCACAGGTCTATCAGCAGACAGACACACACATGAGCATGTAACTCTCTCTCAATTAATTCTATATTCCATTTATGAGAATCCTTCAATCCCTAAGGAATGCACAAACACTGAGAGGCTTTACTACAGCCAAAGATCCCCCCACCTCCCCTGGCTATGAAGCATTGTTTGGGATCTGCACTAATCCCAACACTGCACAGGCAGCCTTTGTGAGGTCCCAGGTTGTCACAGGAAGGCTCGTGGCACAGGACAAGAGGAGATGAAGCTTATCAAGGACAGACCAAAAGACAGTCAGGGAGCTCAAACCTCCCCCCCCCCTTTTTTTTTTTATTTAATTAATCATTCAAGTCACTGCTTGTTTTGTAGAAACTTATTTTCGGCTGTGGCAGTGGGATTTGCCTCCTGCTGCTACGCCCAGGGTAGGAAGGAACAGCCCAAGTTCTCTGCAAATCTGCTCCAAACACTGAGCAGAAATCAGAGGAGGCTCCTCGAGAAACCAACACCGGGGTAAAGCCTCGCTGTGCCCTGGCTGAGGACCCTGCACACCGTCCCTACACCCAGAAAGGTGCAAGTGTTAACTTCCCAACTCCCACAGGAGGGGAGCTTGATGGGAAACAAGACACACAACTTCTAGAGATAATCAGATTAAACAATCAGCCTTGCTTTTGCCCTCTTAGTTCATTACTCGCCCTCTCTGGAGCAAACCCTGCCCTTCCACAGAAGTGGCTCCCCAGGTCACGACCCCTTTCCTTAGGACATTCCCTAAGCTGATATTTGGCTTTCCAAGGCAGCCCCAAACCCTCTCACACCGCATTTCCCCCTCCTTTTAGAACCCACATTTTGGACCTTTCCCTTCACTCCATTCACCATCCGCCACAAGCCGGCTGATGCACAGCGGGGGCGCCGAGAGGCACCCGGGGCTGCTCTAGTGCTGCAGAAACCCGGCCGTGCAGCCCCCCCACCCCGATCACCCCGCGTTTGTTAATTAAACTCATTTAATTTCCACTCAACCCCCGGTGCGCGCGCGCTGCCCTCGGTACTAACACACCCCCCACCCCCCGCGCCCGCTGTACTTTGGTACGGCCCTGCTTGTGTGTCCCCCACACCCCCCTCCGGCCGCCGGGGCAGTGGTAGGCGCCGCGCGCGCTGATTGGCCGGCGCGCCCCGCAGTCCGCGCGAGCTGCGGGTGCCTCAGTGTGCGCGCGGCCGGCGCGGCGGGCGGGTCGCTCCCTGCGCTCCCTCAGCGCCGCCGACATGGCTTCGGGTAGGTGCTCGCAGCCACGCCGGGCCCTCGCACGGGAAGAGGCGGAGGCGGTGGCGGCGGCTGGGCTTCCCGCGGTGGGGGGCGCGGAAGGGCGAGCGAGCGCCATGTGGCGCAGGTTGGGGGAAAGGCCCGCGGCCATGTTATAAAGGAGCGGGGGGGGGGACGAGCATGCCTGTTCCTCACGCCCCTTCCCCCCTGGGCCCGGTGAGGGGGGACACGCCCCTGCCGGTGGCCCCCCCTGTGGACACGCCCCCTTCGACACAGGCCACGCCCCCTCCCCGGGGAGCCGCGAGCCACTCGGGCCACGCCCCCTTTACGGTGGGGGCGTGGTCAAGCGCGCCCCGCCCCGCCCCCCCCCGTGTCGCAGGTGGGGGGGGGGCGTGGGGACAGTCCCCTCGGGTGGGGGGGCGTGGGGACAGACCCTTCGGGGGAGGGGGCGTGGGATGCAGCACCCCCTTTTGGGGTTTGGGTCCCCCTTTGCCTATGTGAGCCCCCCCTCCCCACCTTGGGCTGTGCCACAGCCCCACTCCCAGTGGACCCCATGGTGGTTCATGCCCCCCAGTTTAAGCCCCCTCACTTAGGGTTGTGTGCCCCCTCCGGTGTTAGGCGTGGGCCTGTGGTGGTTCATGCCCCCCAGTTTAATCCCCCCCACGGGGAGTTGTGTATCCTCTCAGATGTGAGGTGTGGGCACCGTTTTGGTTCATCCCCCCAGTGTAGGCCCTCCTGCTTTGGGTCTCATACCATCCCATGTAACATGTAAACGCCCCCCTTTTGGCTCATCATCCTTCCCCCTTGTGGACCCCAACTTTGGGTTGTGTTCCCCCCGTGCTCCCCATGGTTCGAGAAGTGGACCCTGTTTTGGTTCGTGTCCCTCGCTGCAGGCCCCCCCCCATTTTGGGTGGGGTACCGCTCTGGTGAGAGTTACAAGCCCCCCCTTTTTTGGACCTGTGTTTTGGGTTGTGTTCCCCATCCCACCCCAGTGTGAGGTGTGGACCCAGCTCTGGGTCGTGCCAATGCCACAGCATGGTTTATGTCCTCCCCTTGGGGTCAGCACCCCCATGGAATGCAGGCACCCCATCCCTTGGGTCGTGCCCCCCTTAGCCCTCCCCTCCCTCTGCAGGGGACCAGCCTTTGTGTCCCAGTGTCTCCTCTGCACTCTCTCTGCTCTTCACACACAGGGGGTGCCAGCAGAGCGAAGTGGGGGCTTCACACCCCCCTGCTGTGGCCTTAAAAACACCCGGGCTGTGATTGTTTTCCAGCAGAGGATTTAGTCGAGCACGGAAACAGGATCTGCTGTCCCGGGTGACCTGACACAGCCCAGCTTCTCTGGGAGCATGTTCTGGTGCTGTATCCTCATCCCCTGAGAGATGTGGATGTTTGGGGCCCCCCAGCAGGGCTGTCCCTGTGAAGCCGTGGATAGCAGTGTATTCCAGAGTGGGAGGAGGAATTCCAAGGCCATATTTGCTTTGTGGAGTGAGCCATGTTTTGTTAGGGTCGAGCCATTTTAGTGTGGTCTCAGGTTTCATGTGTGAATGATAGACAATACAAACAAAGCAAGGTGTGTTAAAGGAATCTTTTAATGCAAGGAGCAGTTGTTTACCATGGAGAGTAAGTGTGTTCAAAGGTATTGAGTCCAAATAATGATTTTTCTACTAAATGAGTAAAGCTTGGCAGCAAACTAAAGCCACTTTCTCTCAATATCTCAACTACTGAGCAGTGCAGCCACCTGAGTGTCTCCTCTCTTTTTACTCTGATGTTCAAACATGAGGTTCTTTTTCTAATCAGAATGTTGAAAAGCAATTGCTGCTTCTTCATCTAACTTACTTCATATGAGAACCTCAGTTTTCAAATATACACAGCAGATTCTTCTGTCCTAAGAGGAATACACCCCCCAAGCAGTGCAAGGTGATTTGTCTCCTTTGCCCCTCTTCATCCACAGGAAGTTTTTCCATGAGATTTTTAAACATTCAGTAAAAATGTAGCCAGGAATTTCCAGAATAAGCTTATTTCAAAAAATATTTACAGCCTATGTCCCCATTGAGCCCATCAAAATAAATCGATCAGGAGTCTGTAAGAGGTCCAACAGAGGATGTAGAAAAATGTATAAATAAAGGAAATTCCCCTATTCTGTGTTTTCATATTTCACCGGCTCCTTATCTGGTTGCTTTCAGACTTTTCCCAAAATGTTTGGGTTTGGCAGAAGTTTGTTAGGGAGAAGCTAAGGAGATTAAATGTAGTGCTTTGGTTTATAGCTAGTTACATCCTCACTCAAGAATTCTTTCTGATACAACCATTAATATTCCTTGCTTTAACTGGCAGCATTAATGGCATATGAATTTTGGGATTAAACCATAGCCATGTTTCAAAATGTGGTTACCTGTTTAACAGTAATCTTTGTGAACATTTAAATTTAAACTAAAAAATTTACCTTACTCTCATTAAAACCAATAAGCTTGTTTGAGGTGCACATCTACATTGGGAATTCAATTGCTATTCAATACGAGAAAGCAATGAAACATTTGTGTAGCAGTGCAAAAGGAGGAGATTATTTCACATTTGAGTGCAACTGCTTTATAGGAGGTGTGAAATGAAACATTATTTCATTTCATCTTAGCATTTGGTAAATGTTTCTGTTACAGAATACAAAATTTGATACTTTGTGTTGCTTTGAGGAGATACTTTGCCATTAAAAATGCTGCTTCATGTCTGAATAGCTCAGTTGATACCCGAATTTCACATCTTCACCTGAGGTGATGCCCTCATCAAACCCGTGTTCAAGTGTATGTGTAAGCGCTGGCAGGATTGGATTTATTACCTGCTGAGGGAGGTATAATGAGCAGATTCAGCAGTGTGATGAGTGGTTTGATTGGAAAATGGTTGCAGTAATTTATGACATTTACCCTGCATTGTAATTAATTTTCGGTGGCAGCTTTTTAGGCAGTTCTGGGTGGAGAGGTTGGAGAGGGAAAACGGGAGACAGACTGAAATTGGGAATGAAAACAGAGAAGTTCCTGATAGTTCCTATTAGACCACAGCACCATGGTGTTTATATAAATTCTTTAAGTGATTTGAAAGGAACAGAAGAATTGCAGGTCTGTTATCCAGAGTGACAGTACAGGGGAGGCTGGTAGAGAGAGGGAGGAGGTGTTTGTCTTTTGACAAGGAGGTGGGAATTTCAAGCAAACTGGGGGCTCCTGCCAAGAAAGTGAGATTGATTGGAGCCCGTGCAGTGGCCCCACAGTGTGGGCTGTGAGGTGCCTCTGGAGAGCTGGAGCTGCTCCTGACAATCAGACTCCTGAGGGAGCAGTGTGTGTGTGTGTGTGTGTGTTCTCTGTGGCTGCATCTGTCACGTGCTCTTGGGCTCTCAGTAGCAGTTTTCCTTTTGCAATATGAGCATCCCTGATTTCTCAGATCCTGCCTGTTTCTCTGCCCTTTTGCTGGGCAGAGCTTTCTTAGGGCATCTTAAAAAGGTGTTCAGCGGACTGACCTACTTAGCTTTGCTTGATTAATTAAGCTGCTTCATTCTGCCTATTGATGATGGTACCATATACTGTAGTCATTATGGGGCTGTGCAGTCCCAGATACTTGAAGAGAGGCCTTGAAAATGGAATTCAGGTCTTTCAAAAAAGACAGTTCCAAGTGGCTGTGGCTGTGTCTTGTGCCCCACACCCTGTGCCCCTGTCATCCCAGTCTTTAAATAATAAAACATGATAAAACATTTTCTGTTTTATTAATAAAGAGGAACCTGTATCATTTTGCAGGGAAAGTAGTTGCATTATCCAGTGTACTTGAACCTTTCTTCCTCTCCTCAAATTTTTTCCTCCTGTAGTAAATAGAGGACTAAAATGTTAATTGGAAATAATCAATATGACTTGTTTCTTTTTCTAGATTCTGGAAGTTACAGTCAGTCTGGGGGCCAACAGAGGTATGTGTGGGATTTTTTTTGCTATTGGCAATTATATCTGCAAAGCAAAAGACCATTTAATGTTCCCAACATCATGATTGAATCTTCATGCACGGGGGAGTGTTGATATGTTTTTGGAGTCATGAGTGCAGAAAGCTTGCACCTCAACCTTTGTCAAAATGTCTTATAAAACAAGAAAAAGCAGTCTGTATTCCTGAAGAGAAGACAATCATCAGATGTAAATTGAAATGACATCTTGTAATAGTCAGAACTTTTGAAATATGGATAGAGAGAAATGTTTTTCATGTGACTGCCTTAAGCTGTTCACTAAGATTTTAGTCAAAAGGTTGTTGTATTTATTATATGGCCCAAAGCTGCAGTTTGGGTGCGTGGGAAACAAGTGTTTTTATGGAAGTGTGAAAATCACGGCTAACACTGGCTATGCTAAGGAAAATCACAAGGTTCTGTGCCTGTAGCACTGCCTGAGTTTGGGTCTGTGTCTGAGCATGATGGGCTTCAGCACATGGTTCTTCTGTCAGTTCATGAAGGTTTGAAGTGGCAGAATAACGAGTAAGTATAATATAAAACTGGAGTGGTTTTTGATGGTGATGTTATTGTTGAATAGTTCAACAAATGCCAGACAGACAGCAATGGATTAAAATAAAATTGACTTTGTAAGAATATACTGAAAAACATAAAATGCCTTTGTTTTCTATAAAGTTCTCTGGGGTTCTGAAGAATCTGACAGATTACAGTAAACTCAGCTTTCACGTCCTCGAAACGCAGCAGAAATTAAACTAAGCTCTTCTGGCTTCTGACAGTCAACTGTGGAAACAATTAGTTCATTGATGTGGTTCTAAAATGCCTGCAACTGCAGTACTCGGACTAAATACCTATTTTGGAATGAAGGGAAACTTAAAATGACACCAAAAATACCTTTGCTTTCCAACCTATATGCTTTTCCTAAATGCATTTTTCTCTTACAGCTATTCATCCTATGGCAATCAGAGCAGTCAGAATTATGGACAAGGACAGGTACGTTCAAAAAAGCATCATGCCTTTCAAAGCAGATGTTCCTTGAGGGAAAATAATTGTTCCTGGGCCAGGAAGAATTCATTCCCAGCTGTGCTTGATGTTTGCAGTTGTGTCTAGCCAAGGAAAACTGTAATTACCTGCTGTGGAAGTTACACTTATTTGAGTACATTCTTGAAATTACAGGGATATTCTGGTTATGGGCAGAGTGGAGACAATTCCTCCTATGGACAGAACTATGGAAGCTATCATGGGAACTATGGACAAAATCAATCAGGTTTGGCTAGCTTGTTACATTCATTGGCAGGAATTAAAAGGTGAATATTGACTAAAAATTTTCTTCCTCAATTTCCAGGTTATGGACAAGATTCCCAGGGATATGATGATGAATCCAATTATGAAAATCAGAATCAGAGCTCATACAACCAGCAGTCTTATGGCAGCCAGGGACAGCAGAAAGGGTCATCTAGAGGGTAAGGAAGCAGAGTTTATCAGTATCTGTTTAAAATAATGTCTAGCAGTTGTGCATTCTTAACTAGAGCTGTAAAAAATTTCCTGCTGTCATTGCTAAAACAGACAAATACTTGAAAATCCACATTCTCAAGACATTTTTATTGCCTGAAAGATCAGGAGGTACAGGAAGAATATTTATATAAGAAGGATGGATGCAGTTGTTTTGAGGTCAAGCTGTAAGAGGACATACACTTTAGGAAGTCTTTGGACAGTGGATACAATGAAGCATGGACTTTGAAGAGTATTTTGATTAGGAAAAAGACAAAAAATACCACTCCAATCACATTCTTTTGTATAAACTTACAGTGCTCTTTTATTAACTTCAAATAAGCTGTTAGCAAGGAAACTTGTAGCTGTTCTCAGATTGCAGGCTGCTTATCTGGCTCAGAAAGCCTTTTCTTGATGAAGGAAGAGTAAAGGATTCAAAAATGTAATTTAAGAATTAAGTTTCATTTTGTCAATTGAGTAGAATTCTGAAAACATTGTGGGTTTATATCCTTGTCAATAACTTCAGTGTGCACATGCATATGCTGCTCTCTGTTTCAGTGCTGTGCTATTGCAGATGTATTTGACTAATTAAGTGGTATTGTATTTGATTCAGTTTCAGGAGGGTTAATGATGCAACTTTGAAAGTGTGTTGGAAAATACAACGTACCTTGCCATAGTGACTTAAAAGGCCACTTAATGCTATAATATCTTCATTTGTCTAATTTACAAGCTCTATGTGTACACCCCAAGGTTACTGCTCATACTGGAGCTTTATAAGGGTTGTGTGACCTTGTTAAAATACATTGTCTTGTTCTAAACCTCGTTCTTGTGTCCAAGGTTCAGATGTTTCTGTAGTTTTTTGCAAGGTGATAAAACAGTCTGGACTTGAGCGAACCTGTACTTGCTTTGTGGTTTTGTAGTTGTTATTACAAAACATCTTAATATAATAAAGCAAGGTCTTAATCTGCCAGCAGTAGGTGCTGTCACTCAGAATGCCTTTTATTCCTTAACAAAGGCAGGTACATGGTTAAGTTTTGTTTTGCTTTGTTTTCTGAGCATTTATTAGAGCTGTACAGAGGTAATAATGCAGTTTTTAACTCTATAGATGTCCAGTGGAAAAAAAAATGCAGCATGTAGATTCTTCAGCAAACTGTTCATGATCAGGAAAATGAAGGAAAGACATTGGAGGGAAACTTTTTGATGTATGGTTGTGACAAATAAGGAGAAACTGAGAAATTAAATGATAGCAGCTTTGAAGAGTGAGGACAAAATCGTTGCTGTCAAATGTGAAGGGAGGAAAGGAAAACAGCAAATAGTGGATGCTGTTAGTGATACTTCATTGGTGATGGTGCAAAGGCTAAAGCAGAGCTGACCTTTTTGGAGTGAAGATATTAATAAAAATCTTCACAAGCTGTTTACCACTGGGATTAGCAAGGTTCAAGCTGAGATCTAGGCTAGGACTGGGAGAGAGCAGATTAGGTGGTATTTACACAGATGGGATATTTTGAGATTGGCTGGACCCAATGGACTGCATCTCAAAGTGTTTTGAAAAACTGGTGGAAACTTTCTGTAGTCTCTTGTATTTGTTTTTCTTTTTCTGAGATATTTTGACTTGTAAGTAAGATTGCCAAAGACTGCAGAGTGGCTGATCCAGTGCCTCATCTTTTGAAAAAAGGTGGAAGCAAAGAGGAGGAAGAGAAGAAAGGGTGACAAAGATGAGAGATTTATGAAAAAATAAGATGAGGCATAACTAAGTACCTGGGGGAAAACGAAGGAATGAGTAGCAGCCAGTGTTCCCTGGATGGAATTTATTTCTCATAAATCTATATTATGGCTTGCTGTGAAAGGGTAACCCAGCTGGAACTGTTCTCTCATAAACCTAGATTTTCAGAATACTTATATTTCTGCTTTGGATGCTGAAGTAGCCTAGGGAAGCATGGTGTAGGTGAGATTCCCTTGTGGTTGCTCTAAAGTTATTAGGCAGAGAAGATTTATGACTCCCTCTTGGAATGTAGAGCTGTGTTGGAGTATCCTGAATATGCTACTGATCAGTGTTTCTGATGAAGATTGGTGGGCTGTTCATGGCACTAAAGTGAGAAGAACTTGCAACTATGTTAGAGACCATCACAGGAGTTAGAAAAGTTCTTCACAAATGCTGGAATGCCCAGAAGAAGAGAGGTGGCAATTCAGGGAAAGCAAAATTAGGGATTTGGGGGTTTCAGTCTCAGCTGTACAATACAACATCTGCTGAGCATTGGTGCTCTGCCCTACAGTTGTGCACAGAAGGATTTGGTGTTCAGTGGGTCACGAGCTCTCCATCAGGCATTTCTGTTACTGGGGAGAGGGGATGGAGCAAGTGTTGTACCAGGAGATGTAAAGGAGTGATGCTTTTAAGTTACAGTTACAGGGAAGCTGAGGAAGCCAGATACATCCCAACAGAGATGAAACAGAGTATTTTCATATCCATATGCCAGTAATGAGGTAACTGTGACTAGGAAATTTTACCAATGTCATGAATTTTCAACCGTTACTTTGCTCTCTATTCTGTGAACATTTAGCTATTAATTGAAATTTTGTTTGTTTTAAGTGGAAGAGGCTCTTATGAACAAAAGTCAAACTATGGTCAGCACCAAAGCTCTTATGACCAGCAGTCAAGCTATGGACAGAACCAAGACTCTTATGACCAGCAGTCAAGTTCATATGACCAGCAGTCGGGCTATGGCCACCAGGGCTCATATGACCAGCAGTCGAGCTATGGCCACCAGAGCTCATATGACCAAAAGTCAGGCTATAACCAGCACCAAAGCTCATATGGCCACTCTCAGCAATCCTACCAGTCTCAGAAGGGAAGCTATAGCCACAACAGCCAAGGTAAAATTCACTGGTTGAATTCAGTATTGGCTAATAAAACTGGAACAGAAACACTGGGAAATAGTTGGATTTCCTTCTGCAGACAGTTATTTGATGAATAGTTAAAGCTGGTTTATTGATATTCTTGGTGGATGTTTTATTTGGTGAGACTTTCAAAGCGTTATGCAGAGGTGAAAAACTTTTGGGGGCCCCAAATGGTTGTGCTTGCATTTGTCAGAGGCAGCCTTGCAGAGTCCCTGTCCCTGAGTTCTGCAAATTCTAGACTGGATTTTTCTTCCTAAGCTATTTTGGACCTTCTTCCTGCATGAGGGTGACATGTCTTGATCAGTCATGAAGAGCTTTTGCACTTCACATTCCAGCTTTAAGCTGTGTAGGTGAATTCTGAGACAGAAGAAGTTTAAGATGAAGCCTTTTTTTGCAGTAACTTCACACCAGCGGCACAACCCACTCTATTTATCCTTGTTCTGTCTTCACCAATGTCTTTTGCAAACTGGGAACGCTGCATGGAAGTCAGATGAAAAGTGTATTTTAGACAATATGTGTTTAATATTTGGGAAATGGAGTGTAATTACAGAGTGTTTACATTCTAATGTGCCTTGTGACCCTGGAAGCCAAGGAAGATAACGGAGCAAAGTTTGGGGTTTTTTTCAAGTTGCTTTGTGGCATAGACAATGTAAGAGTGATTTAGGTGTTGATACTTTTCAGAATTAAGTGTCAGACTTAATGGAGAGGGGTGGGAACTGTAGAGTGTGAATTTTCACTGCATTGCAGTTTGCCCTCAGTTTCCTCACGTTTTGTTTTACTCATTGTTCCAGATGATCGCCGTGAAAAGAGTAGGTATGGAGAAGATAATAGAGGATATGGCGGGTCACAGGGAGGAGGTAGAGGGGGATATGACATGGATGGAAGAGGTCATATGTCTGGATATAGGTAAGTGATCTCATTCCAGTGCCTGCAGTTCCTTACCCTTGTTTCTTATAATTTAGCTTGTTTTAACTTTGGTTTACTATATGTCTGTTCCTAAAGTGGTTTGGATTTAGATTTCCAACAAAGAAAGGTTTCTAAAATTAAACCTTTCTGCACTGCACAGAAATGCATTTTGCATAGGAAGAGCTCTTAGGTTCAGATAGATTGAGACCAGGTTGTGACACAGAGCTGCATCATATTTGCATGAGTTGCAGTACAAAAACTGCCCCAGCCCATCCCTTGTTTTCAATAAGAAAACCAACAACCAGGGAATCCAGCAAGTTTTATAAATTCATAGCTCAGCTAGCTCACATTTTAGCAGGGAAATATTTTGACTTTCCAATAAGAAGAATAATTTAGTAGTAACATTACTTGTTCTTTGCTGGCTTTTGCAGTTTAAAATTTCTATTTTATACTTCTATGTATTATAAAAATACATTTTTTATTATTGATTCATCTGTCAGTCTAAATACATTTATTTTGGGTAGATTTGAAATACTAACAATGCTGTCACCCCTTTAACAATTGCCTTAGGCCCTGTACTATCAAGAAAATTTATGCACATATTTAATTTTGTGCTTGCAGATGAGACTGAGACCTTTGGTATAAAGCCTATTGACAGGCCATATGACGTATAACTTATTAATAAACTCTCATAACTGGCTCCCCTTTCTGTACCTCTGAAATGGTTGAGGGTGCAGAGTGTTCACTGATGCAGGGCAAGAATGTTGAAGCTTCAGTCAGCTTGGAGGTGTTGCTTGTCAGCACCACTTACCCTTGAAAGGGCTGCACAGCTCTGGGTTGTTGCTAAACTCCTGATAAAAACCACTAGAATTATCCAGTGCTGTATGTTGGAACTGATCTAATTTAAATAATCCAATACCTGGGTACTTTTCAAACTATTTTAAAACCATGTTTAAAATTTGCCTGCTTCTGAGGTGTTCCCAAATTGTACATCATGGCTTGGTTTTAGGGATGTAGTGACCCTACCTCTCCTAAACAGTTGTGATAGCACAATTTCAAAAGCATAACAGTAGTTATTTTATGTTTGCTGGGGTTTTATATAATATAAACTTCATGCATCACTTTTCTATCATAATTTATATAATAATGTGATAAGTATATATAAACAAACATAAATGTATATAATACAAAATTCTACAATATGTAACACCTTATATTAACTAGTGAAACAATTTCTAAGTTGACTTTCAGTTAAAACTGAACTAATTTTTTTTCAATTAGATTTTCTTTGTGTATGAGGGTTTTCCATATTCCTATGATAAAACCTGGATTTTTAAAAACCCATTTATAGCTGAACCCTTTCCAACAAGAGGAATGAATGTGAGCTTCAAAAAACATACTGGTAGATTTTGTCACTCCGAAACAAACTTGGGTCTTTGCAAGATTAAGAAAAATAAATTAATGTCTGAAAATAAAGCCTCTTCCCATTTTTTTCCAAAATGTTAGAAACTCTTGGTCACACGTCCATGTAGATCATAGTCCTTCAGTGGACTTGGAAGCCAAAAGAAGGAAAAGAGGGGAGGTGAATGGAGAGAAGTGGGAAAGCATTTATTAGGAATTCTCTCTGCTTCTGCTAGGTGATGCTGTCTTTAATAGCATTAGTAGTGGAAATTTGCTGAAACTACAGTGCCATGTATGTTTATTCGATATTTTTGGGTAATTATGGCAGAGGATTCTGCTGCTGACATACATATCTTACCAGACATGCTTATTAGAAAAGTCTAAAAGGTTAAATTAAATAACAAACTGTATAGTCAAGGGAGAGATAACTTGTAATAAGGTAAGAAATCACATTTAGTTCTCTGAAATTGTGGGGTTTCAGGGATTTTTGGAGGGGGAGGTGGAATTACATTCTTGGATTTCTCTTGGACACTTCCAGGAATGGCATATTTTTTTTCTAATGGTCTCGAGTCGCATCTTTTGGAATTTTAATAGAATTTTTCCACCCTTTTGTTTCGAAGCTTGAAAAATTTATGTTCTCACTAGCTTAAATTGTGGCTAAGAAGTAAAATATTTTCTCTTTTTAAAACCATAGTAGACAAATATCATCTTCTGGTTAGAAGGCAGGTACACCAGGTCTTGAGAATGAAATTCACTCAAGCTTCCTTGTCAAATTAGTCACCTTTTTGTCAGTCCTCATCTGAAAAATAAGGAATTAATTGCTTATTGTGGTTGTGGGACTGAATTATTTTGGGAAATACAGGAGAAATACAAAGCAGGTGAGAGAAGCTCTGTCTTTGACTCTGCTCATGCAAACTGTGTTGGTGAACTACACAGAAGGAGTTTGGAAAGGATTTGCCGTTGTGTTAAGATTCATCATAGAAATCCTAACTTTGCTCAGCATGGATTATTTTTTTAACTCTTGTACTGATTTATGTTGATGTACTGTAAAAAAAAAAGCTACCTATGCAGCTTAATTGTTGTATCAGCTATTAGAAATGGGAATTAGTGGGATATAAAGAAACTGCAGCTTTGTGCAAATGTTTTTTACAGTGTGGTTTGTGTTCACAATTAATATTTTCCCTTGTAATAGGTATGCTTGAGCTTAGCCTTACAGAGAACTTGGAAATACATGAACAGGGGCAAATATAGGCAGAAAAAAAGCCACCTGCCAGTGACTTTTGGTGCACTAAGCATTCCTTTCTTGTTTGTAAAAATACACTCTTATGTGTGACCCTGACACACTTGGTGAGACAGATACAGGTTGAAATTTGGTCCCTGAATTCTTAGTGCTACTTGTCAATATCTGATCACTTTTTAAAGCTGCATTTCTTGTATCTTATTATGTTGAGCTCCCCACGTACCTGTGCCTTTAATTTAGAGAGCTGTTCCCAGCTGGAGTAAGCAATATCCAGATGAACTCCATTTACAGTCAAGGAGGTGATGATAAATCTATGACTTGAGTGTAGGAAAAAAGAACATTTGACATTTCTTTCACAGCAGCAGGTTTTTGTCATTGTGAACAGTGTCTCATCACATTCTGGCTGCCTGCAGTTCAATCTCCTAGTTATTATCTTGGTAGCACTGCTGAATTTCAGCTGCCTGTTCATGTTTCTGGTATAGAATGTTAGAACTCCAGAGTCCATTTGGCCACTCATCTGTTTGTCTGTCTGCAGGCCTGATAAGGCAATGGGCTGTGAAACACTGCAAATTATATTTTCCACACCTTTTATGACACTAATGTGGGAACTAATTCAGTCGCTGAGATTGAATTTTGGGTCTTAGGAAGGGGTAAAATCTGAGACTGTGGCATCAGCTGCTTGCAACCAGTTTCTGTGACTTCACTTGCTGCAGGATATGATTCCAGGGGATCTTGTATAGCTTTGCCCAGCAATTTCAGGAAGGTAACACACTGCAGCTTTATAAGTCACATATAAAATATGACTTAAAAATGTAGGAAAGCTTTAATCCATCATCAAAGGTGTCTGTCAATGAATGGATGCAGATTTTTGTTGGGTTGATCATGTGGGACTAAGCAGAGGAAAACATGCTGAAGCACACTTGGGCAAAAACATATTTCTGTAGACATTAATTAAAAAACTAATTAAGAATTATTGACTGCATTTGTTAATGCAGGGTGTGGAATTACTGTATCACAGAATTAGGAATTAGGCTTCCTTTACATTTTATATCTCCAGCTCAGACTTCTCAGAATTACAGTGCACACATTTTTATCTCAGCATCTTAAAAAATCCTCACTTCCTCTAAAGTCCTGCGTGTGTTGACCCAACGTCATGTTCTGTATGTTTTCAGATTGTTGGGTTTTCTAACTTATATCTCTGCTGCTGTATAAAATCACATCAGAAACATGTTCTGGATATTGCAGTCCTAATGAATTGGGACTGGAATCTGGGGCTGGAAAACTGATAACGTTTCCATGTTTGATACTATTCACACTTGTTATTTCTGAGTTAAAATCCCAGAAGAACAGACATCCTATTAGAAAATGTTGTGTCATAATGAAGTTTCTTTTTTAGCTGAAGTGAATTGGAGGTGGCAGAAAGGTATTTACAGTAAATTTTTTGATCACCATTGTGTTTTTATCACTGAAAACAGCCAGCCTTGAATAAAGACCAGCACTGATGTTGCATATAAAATTCATTCATGTTACCTCTTTAATGAGGAGAGTAAATGACATTTCAGTTTAGCATTCAGATTTTTTCTGTGGAACAGCAATAAAATCTGCAGCAAAAATTTATTTTCAGAAAAGTCCCAGTAAAAATGTAACCTGTCAAGACAAACATCTAATATTCATTATATGTACTGTCACAGAATGACAGTCACCCTCCAAAGAGTGTCTCTTAACCCAGGTTTGATAACAACCTGTTGGAACATTATTTCTTTGCTTCCCACCTTGGGCAGCTTTTACCTCATAAATGTTAAGTATCAGCACCTTCCATTCATGACTTTGCATTTGCTGTAACAAAAACCAGAGTGCCAGACAAGTGACTCCCTGATCTTACCTCATTGCTCTTTTCTGGGTGCTTGTGTCCCATGTGTGGACTCTGCTGTGTGGGCAGACAGATGGAATTAACACCTGCAGTGACTTTTAGTGCTAAAGGGGGTTGGTGAGGAGGCACAACAGCTCCAGAGGCTGCAATATCCCTCTGCTTCAGGGTTTGAGCTCACACTGCCTTTATCTTGTGTGAAAGCTCCCAGGATTAGGTCATCCTGCCTAATTTTGAGGTGGCAGCTGTGCCCCCCACGTGAAGGAGGACAAGCAGGCAGTTGTACAATAGGAGACAGTCTTTCTGACATTTGGTTATTGACTTTCTAAAATAATCCAGTGGTTCTATTTTTCCTGAAGGCTTTGAATATTGATTATATTGTGTTCATAACATGGATGCAATTACAAATGCTGTTGTGAAAAGTCCTGCCAGTACGAACCTGTACATTGAAAAGAGCGAGGGTTTATTTTCATGCACATGATTGGAGGCATAACAACCTGTTTAAATCCCCTTCTAACCTTTGAAAATTGATGTGTGTAATCTCTTAACTTGGTCTACATTTTGTGCCACAGGTTTCAGAATGAATGAAATAAAACTTCACGGCCTCTGCTTTTGAAGCTCACATACACACACCTTCTCTGTAATGTCAAGTGCTGTAGTACAGTAGGTCCCCACAGCCCCTTGCTCAGAGAATGGCTGATTCTGCTGATTTATCCCCTGTATATAAATGCATAACAATGGAGGTTAATTAATTTCAGCTCTTTATACTTCTCGAAAAGTACTAAAGTACTAATTATTCCAGAGTAGCAATTACATCTACAATTAAAGCCCATTAACCATCATGAAAATTACATTTTTGTTTAAACCCCCGTTTTTAATAGCAGTTATTTTGGCTTGTGGGATGGGCAAAAGTATTGAACCAACGACATGTGAATGGGTTAGTTTAAAATGCTCCTTAGGGCTTCTCTTCTCCAGTGCAGCACCCTGAGAGATTATTCACTTTCATGTAATTTAAGCTTTGAACGTGAATGGGTAGTGAGGAGAACGTAGAGATGGTGCTTTAGCTGCCAGACAGTAACTCTCAACTTGTCATCAGTTAACTGTAGATTGAGCCTTGGGCTCAGCACATAGAGACTTAAGGAAGAAATCATTTCTTCAATTTTTCCTCTGCAGTGGTGGTGACCGTGGTGGCTTCAAAAATTACGGTGGTAAGTGCCGAGTATCCAAAAATGTTTCAGTGGAAATTCTTTAATAAATCTAAAAGCCACCAATATCTTGTTACTATCTAGTAGAAGCATTATAGAGTTTTGGTAAGGCTGGTGTGTTCACGAGTTTTAATAGCCAAACTTGTAGCAATAAACTGGATTTCTACTTTGTCAAATTGCATGAAAGAATTTGTGGAGACAGTGACGTTCACCGGATTTTTTTTTTCTTTTCTTTTTTTTAATTTTTGTTACAAATGCTTCTTAGAATGGTACTAGAGGTAGAAAGAAAAAAAAAAAAAAGTGGGAAACTGCTTGGTGATCTGACAACCAGCATTTGCAAGCAAACACCAGCACAGCATCAGTGTGGCAACTGCCACATGCTGCAAGTTAAAGAACACGTTAACGTCCTACAGACACCTTCTGTTGAACGTTTAAATCTAAATATTCTCTAAGTCTCTGGTTAATGTCTTAGATCGTAGATGCATTGCATACATTCTTTATATATTTTCTTGTTGCTAAAAAAGTCACTTGAATGTTTTGCTAAAAATAGTCTTTTTTCTTTCTTTTTTTTGTTTTTTTTTCAAATCCATTTCATAGGTCAGAGGGATTATGGACCGAGATCAGATGCTGGTAAGAAAACAAGCAGTGAGTGGGAGTGCATTGTAGCTCTTAGGTCATTGCTTTTAAAATGTATGTCTAAAAAGATATATGTGGCTGCAATTCCCATGGCTCAAAAGAAATGTAGCTAAAGCATGTCTTCCTTGGAAGGAAAGTATTTCATTAAAGTGCATGGGGATTTTTGGATGTTCATGCAGCAAGTAAGAATTTGCTGATGAGCTCTAGATCTGCCTGAGCCGAGCAGCTGCTTTCACTGCCATCACACTTCTGCTAGGCTTGTGTTATTTAAAACACATACTGCTCTGGTGGGTTGGGATGCCCAGCTGCATGGGGGAGCTGAGTCTGTGGTAGGCAGCTGGTCAGCTCTTGAATGTGTTCTCTGATGTGCTGCAGCATCTGAAGGTGCTGCACGTGCCTTTTCGAAGTCAGTGGTGTTAACTTCAAAATTATGCTCCCTGCTCATCTTTTGTTTCACACAAGATGTCTTTGGGATTTAAGGGTCTGCTACTGGGCAGCATAGACCTGAGCTTAAAATGTTGCTGCTGTTGCTACCACAAAAACACATGGTAAATATAACTTATTTCTCCACAGATTCAGAGTCTGACAACTCTGATAACAACACTATCTTCGTGCAAGGACTCGGAGAGGATGTTTCAACAGATCAAGTGGCAGACTATTTCAAACAAATTGGTATTATAAAGGTAGGTGAAATGAGAAGTCATTGATCAGAAGGAAGAGAACTGGAGGAGTTGGTGTGTTGGAAATGTACTGGTATCATTCAGGGCAGAGTTTGCTCTGACTGTCCAGCAGTTGTAGATAATATTTTATCTGGGTTCCCAGCTGACAGCTCGTTTGTAGTCTGGCAGCACTAGCACCTTTTTCCTAGTGACATTTAGATTGCTTTTTGTCTCTTCTTTAGTCTTCATAACCCTGACACTCTATCCATTGTCCCACCCTCATACACCCACTCATGTGTGCCTCTGTTCTATGGCTGCTGCTTCTGTTTCTGCAATTCTGCATTAGGATTTTGTGCACTTGACCTCATTTTTTGTTCAAACTGGGCCCATTATTACTTCATGGAGAACACTCAGTCATATCTTGCAGTTTCTGCAGGCCAGCTCCAAGAGAATCTTCTTTCTAAAGATACTTAGTGTTATGCTCTTAGTTTACGTGCTCTGAACTGACTTTACCAGTACTTCTCCTATGCCAAGTGTACAACCTTTCTTTTCAGACCAACAAAAAGACTGGCAAACCTATGATAAATCTTTACACAGACAAGGACACTGGCAAACCAAAGGGAGAAGCAACGGTATCTTTTGATGACCCTCCTTCTGCTAAAGCAGCAATTGACTGGTTTGATGGTGGGTGAGAGTACCTGTTCCTTTTGCTATTTATGAATCTAACAGGCAGTGGAAGGAGCAAATCAATAACCTCATTGGGGACCCTGTGCTGCTACTTACTTGGGTTTTGATTTTGGGGTGGGTTTTTTTGGGGTTTTTTTGATTGGTTTTCTTAAACAAAGGCCTATATTTAATGGGATCTCATGTGTGCTGGATTTCTCTCTCATTTGGTGAAACAGCAGCTGGTGTTTTAGCCCAAAAATATGTAATGAAACTGGGGGGCTTTGCTGTTGTACCTCAGTCATCCCTGCAGAAAGTATGAGAGATGGTGTTCACGTCAATTTGTGTACAGACCAGCAGAGCTATAATCTGTGTTAGCAGCTGGAAGGATTCCCTGTGGTGTTAGTATTGATATCTTTAGAGTTTGGGAATGTTTATGGCAACTTGTGCTGAGTGCTCTATATACACACAGTAAAGAACAAGGGTTTTTTAAATTATGGGTTTATCCCAGGAATACACCAATGTAAAACTCTTCAGACTTGATGCAGGAAATACAGTGACACTCTTGTAGTAGTAAACTTGAGGGGGTGAGGGAAAAGTGCCTGCTCCTGTCACCTTGTGTGGACACAGAATTTTAGTGATGCTGGGTAGAAACAAAAGGGCATGCTCTACATCTGCTGTGAAATGATACTGCATAAAAAGCCTGGCATGGCATGCTGTTTGATGGTTGTATTTTGCTAATAAAATGCAAATTGACTTTTGTTTAGGAGAGTACAACAAATAGGACTATATTAGGCACATGTGCAGTTCTGTTTGCTCTGTGATAAATGTTGTAGCTATGAAGAGCTGAGACTTAGAAAAACATGAGCTTTTAAAATACACTTACTTGGGAGTTAAGTTTTCTTCTGGTTGTTGAATGGTACAAAAGCCTTCTTGCCTGCCTTGGAATTACAAACAGTTTGGATGGTCAAACTAGTTACTCATGAACATGGCCAGAAATCTTTTAAACATTCTTATGTCTGTTTAAATTGCAACCTTCAGATCTCATTTAAACTAAAATGTCTGTGGGTTTATGGAGAGCCTGTCAAGTACCTCACTGTTTGCCATCTCGCCTTTGGACCAGTGCTTTCAAAAACAAGAGATTTACTGCAGCCTCCCCGTGCCTCAAGGGCTCTGTGTTCAGTCTGTATGTGCAAATCACTTCTGCTCTTCTGGGCTTGCTGCTGTGTTGGTGGGAGCTGTATTGATCCTTTGTCTCCTTCCACAGGAAAAGAATTCAATGGCAATGTTATCAAAGTTTCTTTTGCAACTAGAAGGCCGGAATTCATGAGAGGAGGTGGAGGCGGCGGACGTCGAGGTGGGACTGAAATCTGTAGAAACCTTGTTTTTGCATAGTGAAATGCTTTTTAAATATGATTGATTTATAGAAGAGAAGTTGACTTTGAAGTAGTGATTCATCAAATATATGAGCCCTTGGGATTCAGCCAGGAAAGGGAGTAATAAGGATTGAACCAAGTTAAGTAAACTGAAATCTGTAATCTCTTCTGCACAGCACAGAATTTATGCTTTCCTTTAGAACTGGAAGGTTTCCAGATCTTGTTTCAACGTCGCTTTTAAAGAGAGAGTGCAGCAGTGATGCTGAGGCTGTACCAGTCCCACATATATAGGTGTGAATTCCCAGTGAGAATTTGCTTGTTACAGCAAAGCCTGGAGATACTCTGATGTTTCCAGCTGGTATTGAGCAGGGTACATTAGTCAACTGCTACTGACTGAGAGCAGCTGTTGGATGTCTGACTCCTTTAATTAAAGAGAGTCCTTGATTCTCTGCATGTACAGTTTTGTCAATAGTCCACTGGATATTCATTACATTTTCCAGGAATTGTGCTTTGGGCGGTGGCTGTCAACAAATGTCAGTTCTTAAATCAGGCAGTTCTGTAGGCTGATTAAAAAAGGATTCTTGAAGAACTTCAATTGGTATGAAAGTTCTTAATCTTTGTGGTGTGGAAAGCAAGAATGTTGTTGTCTTGTGCTTGTGTCAGAGTCATCCTGGCATTATTCCAGACAGCTTTTTATTAGATTTTTGTTCTGGAACTAAGTCTGGCCATATGTGATTGATACTATACATTGTTAAGGCTTTCTGAAATTTTATTAATGCACACAGTGGGTTTATATTTACCCACTGGCAATTCAAGCAGATCAAGTTTCCCTTTACTGCTGAAAAAGAATTTATGATAAATAGTGGTGATATATTTATATTAAACGCTCCTTCCACCTGAAAAGTCTGTCTGTCACTTGGGTTCTGAAGGCAGTGACAGCCCTTAATAAACGTTTCTCATGTGCAGCTCATAGACACTTCCCCTCTTTTATTCTGATTATAATTTTGTCTGCAGGTTCACGAGGTGGATATGGAAGAGGTGGGGGCTTCCAGGGTAGAAGTGGGGAACCCAAAAATGGTGATTGGGTTTGTCCTAACCCGTAAGTGTCATTTTAATGGGGCAGGGGTGCTTCTTGTATGCTCTTGGAGTTTCTTCACAGCTCAGTCTGGGGGAATCCTTGTCTGTTCCAGCTCCTGTGGCAACATGAACTTCGCTCGCAGGAATTCCTGCAACCAGTGTGGTGAGCCCAGACCAGAAGATTCACGTCCTCCAGGAGGTGTGTAAAAACAGCTACATCTCTTCAGTGTGAAAACTGGCCATGTCATCTACATCTTTCTGAAAAACCTGATGTGTCTGTTTGCCTTTTCCCCCAGATTTCCGTGGGAGAGGTGGCTATGGAGGAGAAAGAGGCTACCGAGGGCGCGGTGGCCGAGGCGGCGATCGGGGAGGTGGCTATGGGGGCAAAATGGGAGGAAGGTAAGAGCTGCCTTTGCCTTTGCTTGGCTGTGGAATTGAGAGGGACTATGGGAGGAGGGTTTATTTATCTGTGCAAGCACAACTCTGCTATGAAAATGCTAACTACAGGTAGGAGCTTCCAGAGAAAATAACCCACTTGGTCAGTTTGTGTGTGTTTTGTGAGCGTTTTTGGATGGGGCTCTCTAAACACACAGCAATACACAGACGTCAGCATAGAGATGTTTGGCTGAGGGGACTGCTTGTTATTTGCTTAATTTATTTGCTTATAATTTTCTCTCTCCCTTCCAGAAATGATTTCAGAAATGATCAACGCAACAGACCATACTGAAGACCACTGTGAATGTTTTGTTTGTCTTCTTGATGCGTTTGATAGTGAAATTGCCTGCAGCTTCACCCATGGCCTCTTTGGATAGTGGAATTGAGTGAAACTAGATTTTTATTTTGGTGGGAGGGACTGGGGTGGTGTGGGAGGATTTTTTTTTAAGCAAGACATTGAAATTTCAACTTAATTTCAACATTCTCCTCTTTTCTTCCCCCCTACCTTTTCAACAGGCCCTAAGAAGGAAAAGGATAAACTGTAAAATATTGCCAAAATATGAAGTGTTTTGTAATACAACAATAAAAGCTGATTGTTTTATTTGTGAAATCCTACTGTTTCACAATTACTTGAGTTGCATCTGTTTCTTTACATATTCCCAGTGTTCCTGTGATGTGGCCTAAGCAGTAAATAGGCCCTTGTTTGGAATGGCACTGCAGCTTTTGAGTTCTGTTCACAGAATCTGCAGTTAAGTTGGTGCTGAACCTCCCTGCTGTCCATGTCCTTTATCCCAGACTCGCAGGCTCGTCCCCTCCTCCTTTTATTTCCCTCTGAGACAATTCTGGGCTGCCTGCAATCCTACCACACCTGCTTGGGTGTGCCCTGCACCCTCAGAAGAGCAAGGCAGAGCACAATGTGAGTACATCCTCCTGCTGCCGAGGGCCAGAACAGCTCAAAAACAAGGTGAGATGGCTTAAAAAGAAAAAAAGTTGATTTGCTGTATGTTGATGTACCTCTAGTTGCTGCTTTTGAAGTGTGGGTGATGGAAACAAGTGTTGTGTGCAGCTGATTCATCTTTGAGATCAGGTATAGGTGAGGTTCAGTAGATGCATTTCTCCTGAATCATCTGCTCTGTTAGGAGATGTGTTTGTCATGGATTGTGGACAGCTTGTTCCTCTTAAAACAGTAAAATTTGAGAAATATATATATTAGTGACAGTATGAAATTTAATATATGGCACATGAGGCTTCAGAAAGGCAAGTTATTGACAAATTCAGTATCTGTTGTTTTGCTGGGCTAGAGAAGTTGGAGGTTGATTTTTAAGCTGGAGTTACTATTTGGAGTGAAGAGGCTAGAGGGTGCTCTTGCCCTCTGCTGCACTGGCAGATCCAGGAGTGGAGGCAGCTGGATGGAGGGGACAGAAAGCAGGGATCAGCAGCTGGGAACAGCAGTGTCCCTGCACAAACACCTCCTGGGGCTGCGCCTGGAGCCCTGGGAGCTGAGCAGAGAGTTGGGAATTGCTGAGCTGAGCGAAATCTGGCTGTGCTGGAGCCAGTGTGGCATCACCTCTCTGGTCCCAGCAGTTCCCTGGTGGAGCTCTGGCTTTTTCCCTCCCGGGGAAAGGTGTGGTGGTTGAAACAGCTGGTGCTTCAAGTATTGGGAGTAACAGTTGTAGCTGCTTTTTAACAGCGACTCAGTTTCCAGCTCTTATTTCTCCCCCAGGCTAAGAGCAGTTACCTCTTCAGTCTCTGGATTATCAAGTAGAGAAGTGAGACACAAAGCTGCTGGAGCTGTCACCACTTTCACAGCTTTTCTAACCTGCCAACCATGCCAAGTGCTTGTTTTGTTTATGTTTTGTTCTGCACTGGGGCAAAACACAAGTTCTTACATGTTTTTTAAGACAATGAAGACTACTCCAGGAGCTGTTTGGTCTGTCAGAAAATCTGGCAGGTCAAACAGAGAAACTGGCTTGGTGGGTTGTTTTAGTTGTCTTTGGTGTAGAGAGAGTTAAATTAGTTCAAGGAGGCTGGAAAGTGATGTTCTGTAAAAGATACAAACCCAGATGATGGTTTATGTCATTACCCTCCAACTGCTTCTGCCAAGTCCTTTAGCACTGCAGTTTTTCTCCACAACTGCCTAAAGTTCACCATGATAAACTATTTTTGAGGTTAAATTGAGATTAAAAGGAAAGTAAAAAATTTTAAAAGTAGTATATTAAGGATTTAATTATATCTCTTCACAGTGCTTTGAGAATTTGGTAGGACTTAAAATTCCAGACTAAGGGGGGACAGGACAGTGGATCTACCAGGAGCTGGAAAACCAGGAGAGGCGATCCCAGAAGAAAAGAGCAGTTCGGGTTGTTCTCAGCATAGCTGGGAACAGCTCTGCTCTGCTGCCTTCATCTCTATTTATGATCTATCCTCCAATAATATATTTTCTAAGCAGAGAGGGTTTCGTTTTGGAAATCAGTCCCGTGTGGAATGCTGGTGGTTTATTTATAAAAACACATATCTAGCACTTGCCAAGCTCAACAAGGGCTTCATGGAGAAAAGAGGGATGCCAATGCAAAAGAGGCATGTGATCGCTATAGAGCTGAAATGCCACAATAATAGCTAAACAATCTCAGAGACAGCCAAATAGTTTCCATGCTGGCTCTTTGCAGCCAAACCCACCTCACCCTGAGAAGAAATGCAACTTTACGTTGCTCAGATACCACAGTCCTAAAGAGAGAGAGACGGGAGCAGTGACTGAAGCCAGTAACTCAAGTCTTTGGGGGTTTGAGGGCAGGATTCCATCTGTGCTGCTTTGCCTAATCTAGACCTGATAACTCCCATTTCCAGGGTAACAAAAGAGCTCATGTGGTGTTGTCCCAGTAGATGTTGTTGCTAATACTGCTGTAGCAATTGCTTGTAAAGCTGTTGTAATAAAACACAGCTGTCAGAATGCACCCAAAGCTGCTCTCTCTGAAGTCCACTGCTCATACCAAGGTAATGTTTGCTGGAACTCAGCGCCACCTTGTTCCTAGAAAGAAATGCATGGTTTTGGCTGTCCTCGGAGCAAATACCAGTGAGATTCAAACTGCTCCAGCAAACTGATGTGTTTGTAGGAGGGCTCGTCAGCTGGATGCAGCCTCTTGACCTCCCTGACTTTCAGGAACTCTGCACACAAAAGGTAAAGCCAAGGGAAGTCTGGACAGACTTTGCATTTTCTCTTGAACACCCTTCTGGTGTCTGTTCCTGGCTCTGTTTGACACAGGATACTGGGCGAGACAGACTTTCTAACACAGGACAGAGGGAAGTCCTTTGACCTGTGAGAACTTACTGTGCACGAATTAAGTACCTGAGAAAACATTGTCTGAGCAGAAAAGCTTCACCCTTGTGACAGCCAGAGCTTGGGGAACGTAAGCTGCTTGTGCCTTGGTAAAGAATTTGACTCCTGCAGGCTGGGGCTGGGGGGGAAAGCTGTGACTGTGCCCGTCTGATCTGATTTGAAGTGGACCTGGGTCTGGCCACCTTCCAGCAGCAGGATGAATATTTTGGACACTGCCTGACATAGCACCCAGTGAGCCATCCTGGAGCAGCAAATGTCTGAAGAATGGCTGTTCTCAAGTGGGTGAAACGGAACAAATTGAGCCTGTTCTTAGCGAAAAGCATTAAAGGTTTTTTAACCAATCAGTTCTTGTGCATCACATCCGTCTTGGGTAGAAGCTGCCACAGAGGAGTCATGGTGTTGCTATTTGCTTATCAGCTGTGGTAAACATTCAAAGCTGCTCTGAGAAAGCTCACGTCACTTAAGTGCTGTGTCATAATGTTGGTTTACAGGCCCTTGGACCTCAGCTCTGAGAGGGATTCAGTGTACTCTGCAATGCTCTTGCTGTGCCCATGTGGACAAACCAGCCTCCCCCATTCCAGACTCCACATCTGTGCTAATACCTCTTAGTGCTTCATGGTGACTTCAGGGGAATATAATGGTGGGATTAAATTAGGAGCTCTCTGGATCTCCCATGTTCAAGCTGTATAGGGTCTTAGGAAAGGGTTTGGAAATCAAGCTCTGAGAATGTTTTTTTAGTAAAACTTGGTCAGCTCTTTGCCACAGGCTTGACTTGACAGGTTTCACTTTTGAGGTAGAAGTTACAAGGATTCAAACTTTTTTTTTTTCTTTTTCTGCCCCATTTCTGAGCTTTTACCTAACACCGAAAGAAAGAGCTGGAAATCTGTTCACCTTTCCACGAGATAGTTTTTCTCTTCCTGATACCGCTCTGATTACAGCAGCTGGATAAACATCTTTATACTCCCAGCCAAAAAGCTGCAGAGAACTATGACTTGGCATCTCCAGGGCTGGGCTGAACTATTCTGCATCTGAATGCCAAACCCCCTAAGGACTAAGGCAGCAGCTCCGGGAAGTGCCCGGTCGGAAAGCTGGCTGCTCCAGGGGCTGCAGGTGCCCTCCCAGACGCTTCCCCACATTACAATGAGCAGAGGAGGGAGTTTCCTGCTCCTGCTGGAGCAGAGCCAGTCACTTTCTCATCATCCATATTCTTAAGTGGAAGAGCAGATGGATCAGTTGCTTCCTAGATACGACGCAAACACGGATGCCTTTGCAGACAGAGCTGCTCTTGTTTTGAAAGGAAGCGTGAGGCTGACCTGTGCAAGGAGCGCCCATCCCTTGGCTCTCCCTCCTCCCAGGGCTGAGTATTCCCTACACACCATCCCACAGGCTGTGCCAGCTGCCCACCGTGCCCTCTGGCCACCCCTCAGGCAGCGCTTACTGGCCCAGATGTGACCTTCTTCATTTCTCCCGTATTTTTTACCTTGTAGCTCAGCGTATTCCCTATTTTGTCATGTTATGTGGGTTCCTCTCTACCTCTTCAAATCCTGCTTCCCTCCCCTACGTGCTCAACCCTGTCCAGCTGAAAAGCAACGTGCCACAGGATCCCTGCCGATCTCTTCAAGCTGCACTCAACAGAGGTTCCTGTGACTTCAGGTTTTGGCATGTTTAAAAAGAGGAGGAAGAGGCCTGGGAGCTTTAAAATAGGTGTGGGGTTGAAGCTGGCATGAAAACAAAAGCAGATACAAGTCACATCCTATTTTTTTTTCCCCTCCAAACCAAAGCAGAATCAAAACATCCTTTTGCTTTAGGCAAATTAAAAACAAAACAGTTCAACAAAACACTGCTGGGAGTAAACAGAGCTGTTGACTTGTCACTGGAAGGCACAAGATCCTCAGCTGTGTCCGAGCTGCAGGAGAGCTGTGACACACCGACACAGGCACAGCGTGTTGTCTTGGGTGGCAAACAGCCCATCCTTGTCCACAGGTGACCACATTCCACACCCGGGAGGGACATTTAAGGGCAGAAGAGTGTGAACCACAGACCTGAGTGTGTGATTATTACACAAAGCTTGAGGGAGCGCCGCTCTAAGGCGTGTCTCATCCAGCCTCCTGTGTTGCTGTACTCGTGGCTAGTGCTGCCTGAGAGGGACCCCCCAAACCCTCGTGGGCTGGAACCCTGGATGAATTCACCTTTAGGAAAACCTAGAATTCCTTTCTCTTTCCTCCAGCTCCAAACTGGGCAGAGCCACTGCCCCAGCTAGCGGGGGGCTTGTCCCAGGGCCCTGAGCATCCCACCGCGGGATGCTCTCCGGGGATGGGGACCGGGGGCG
>JAWWEE010000048.1:6433749-6447426 GCA_035221455.1 Xenops minutus | reverse complement strand
GGTGTGTCCAGTTCCCTCCCGGTGTGTCCAGTTCCCTCCCGGTGTGTCCATATCTCTCCCGGTGTGTCCACGTCCCTCCCGGTGTGTCCACGTCCCTCCCGGTGTGTCCATGTCCCTCCCCGTGTGACCGTGTCCTGGGTGTGCGTTGCCCTCCCGGTGTCTCAGTGTCCCTCCCGGAGTGCCCGTGTCCCTCCCGGTGTGTTCGTGTCCCTGGTGTGCCCGTGTCCCAGCCGGTGTGTCCATTTCCCTCACGGAGTGCCCGTGTCCCTCCCGGTGTCTCTGTGTCCTTCCCGGTGTGCCCATATCCCTCCCAGTGTGCCCGTGTCCGTCCCTGGTGTCTCCGTGTCCCTCCCCCTGTGTCCGTGTCCCCGTGTGAGTGTGCCATCAGTGTGCCCGTGCACCGGGTGTGTCCATGTGCCATCGGTGTGCCCCTGTGCTGAGTGGGGATGTCCCTGGTGTGCCCCTGTCCCCCCGGTTTGCCCCTGTGCCCCTCTGTGCCCATGCCATAGGTGTGCCCGTGCTCCAGGATTGTGTGTCCTCAGTGTGTCCATGTCCCCAGTGTGCCTGTGCCATAGGTGTGTGCGTGTCCCCGAGGCATGTTCCCACCACGGGTGAGTGCCCATGAGTGCCGGATGCCTGTGCATCCACACGTGTGCCATGGGTTCCTGTGGCATGTGCATGGCACAGGTGTGTGGCTGTGCCAGCTGGAGATGGGCCTGTGCCACAGGGCTGTGTTGGAATGCCGAGGTGTGTGCCTGTATGTGCTGAGTGTGGAGGTGTGACAGAGTCACAGAATGGTTTGGGTTGGAAGAGACCTTAAGGCCCATCTTGTTCCACATCCGTGGGCAGGGACAACTTCCACCAGCCCAGGTTGCTCCAAGCCCCATCCAACCTGGCCTGGGACACTCCCAGGGATGGGGCAGCCACAGCTTCTCTGCCCAACCTGTGCCAGGGCCTCCCCACGATCACAGTCCATCATTTCTTCCAAATATCTAGTCTAGGTTCGCCCTCCTTCAGTTTAAAGCCACCACCCCTTGTCCTGTCACTCCATGCCCTTGTCCCAAGTCCCTCTCCAGCTCTCTTGAAGCCCCTGCAGGCACTGGAAGGGCTCTCGGTGTCCCTGGAGCCTTCTCTTCTCCAGACTGAACAACCCCATCTCTCTCAGCCTTCCTTCAGGTGTCCCCACAGGAGACGTGTGCCTACAAACCCATCCTTCCAGAGAGCTCCAACAACAGAGCTGTGGCACCTTCCCATCTCCCAGCATATGAGGAGGGGACAAATGCCAGTCCTTCCCCTCCCTGCCTCTCCTCAGGGCTGTCCCCGTCCCCTCTGTTTAGATTTCTTTGTCCCCATATCCCTGTCACACTGTGCCATCATGTTCCTGTTTGTTTTGGGAGGACAAGGTGTGAGGTTTGGCTGGTGAACAAAGGTTTGTGTTGGGGATTTCTTTCTTGTTTAGGCATTGATCCAGTGTACATTTGCACAGATGCTGAATTTTAAAGCCCACCCAGCCATTCCTGGTGAATTTATTGGGATTTTTTCACATGCTGTAGAAGGGGACATACATGATCAGAGGCTTGTTTTGATGTGCAGGCATCTTATGATGGGCGGTGCTGCTTCAGAGAGGGGATTTATAGGTGTTCTGTCCCAGAGTGCACAAACCTCAGCCCAGCCCCTCAGGCCACCTGGAGAAAACAATTCTGCAAAGTTTTTAATGCTCAGAAAATCCATAATTTAAAATTCACTTTAAAGGAAAACCAACTGATTGGAGGCAAGAGGTTTAAATGGTCCTTTCCATTCACTGGTGAGCTCTGAGAACTTTCCCTGGAAGCCTCAGTGCAAATCCCAGAATTGTGGGATCAGTGCAGATCCCAGGCAAGGAGTGCTGGACAAATGACTTTCCTGTCTTGCTGCCTCGATTTCCCCAATGGAATGGGCTGTGCTGCCCAGGGACTTTGGGACAACACACACAATGGAAATGTATAGAGACTGGAGCGAGAAAGCTTGTCTAAATAAACTGAGCAGTTAATTTTCTTTTAGGAGGAAGCTGAAATTCTCACATAACATCAAATAGTTCTAGTGACTCGTGGCTTCCACAGCCCTGCCAGGCTTTCCTTCTAAAGAAAATGCTTTTAAAATAGCCAAAGTTAGCAACAATGGGTTGTGTAAACTTAGATGCACAAGACTGAGAAAATGTCCAGTGGTGTTCTTTTCCTGGCTTGTGCCCATGTTTTCACTGCATCCACATCAATTCCAGCTTAAAGAAAAAAAAAATTAAAAAAAATAAAAGAAGGAAAGTTTGGAAATTTAATTTGAAACATTTGTCTGTTAAATCATCTTATCATCTGCAGGCTCCAGATAGGAGAGGGTCTGCTGAGAGACAGCACGATGTTTGGCAGAGCTGGTGTCTGGCTCAGGCAGCAGCTGGGCTGTGGTAATGCCCGAGGTTCCCTGATCCTGGGGGAATTGGGTAAAATACCTGAGATCTCAGCCTGTGTTGGGAGCGAGGAGCACAGAGAGGTGTCGGTGGTGCCAAGGACAAAGGACAATTAAGTCCCTGCAGAGATTTGTGGGGGAAGTTACAGGTTGTGATGGAAGTTAAAAATGGGGAGAAATTTGAAAAAAGCAGGGGATGGGAAGAGAGAGTTGGACTAAGGGAGCAGGACATTCTCATTTGGGGATTTTTTCAACTTTTTTTTCCTATCTGCCCCTTGTCCTTCTCATCTTGCAGTCACTCATGGCCTGTGATTTTTTTTCCCCTTCAGCCACCCAAAGATTTATATTTAGGACTCTGGCCAGTATTTGTCCTGAGAACTGCTCCAGTGTCCGGCTGAGCTCCTTTTGGGATGCTCCAGTTGGGATGCTGAGCGCAGGGTGAGGGTTTTTGGACACCACCCAGCACACGGTGGGGCTGGAAGGTCAGAGCTGGGTGCACCCAGGACACCCCGCACCTTCCCTCTGAAACAAAGGGATGAAATCCTCTCTCCTATGAAAAATTCCCTCCGCTCAGCCTCAGCACAGCAGGGGAAGGAGGAAGGGGAGAGGAGGAGGAGGAATCAGCGCTGTGAACACGCCGCACCCATGGGATGCTGTGGCTCCCAATGCCCCGGCAATGGCCCGGTGTGGTTTCCAGCGCCGTGAGTCAGCGCAGCACAAACAGCCCTGCTTTCTTCCCTCCTCTGCCCCACACAATCCCCTCTTGTTAGGGCAAACATCGCCCGCCGGGCAAGGGGCCGAGGGGCTGTCGCCTTCCCCCGGTCCCCACCCCGATGGAGGGAGGGCAAGACCAAGCGCCTGCTTTCCTTTGCCTCCTTAGACATGAAAGCGCAACCAGTCTGCGTGACCAAACTGGTTTGTCGGCCGCTCTGGTATTCGCGGGGGAAGCTTTGGCCAAGCCCGGTGTTTTCCCCTGTTTGCCCCGAGCGTTTTGGGTCGCGTTCAGGAGTTCTGGTGCTGCTGCTGGAGCTGCGGTGGGGGATGCAGCCCATCGGTGCCGGTGCTGGGGGTGCCCAAAGAACCATCACAGAACAAGAGAAGGATTTGGGTTGGAAGGGACCTTAAAGCTCATCTCATTCCAACCTCCTGCCATTGACAGGGACACCTTCCACTAGACCGGTTTGCTCCAAACACCCCACCCAACCGGTTACTGAGACAAGGAGGGGGTTTAGTTCCACCTGGTACAGTCTCTCAGCTCCGGAAGATGGACTGTGAAAATAAAAGGAGCTTGAAAGCCCCCTACTCCACACCTTCAGTGGCAAGCGGATATTTTGTTGTTCAGTAGGTTTTCAGGAGGGGTAGGTGGGAGAGGAGATTCCTTCAGGACCAATTAGGCACAGCGGGAGAGCATCCCAGCAGCCAGACAGGCTTGGGGCTTTAATCACCCGCTGTCACCGACTCAGAATTAACCGAGGGTTTGCTGCCTTTTCAGCGAGAGGACGACCAAGCTCCGTGCTCGCTAATCTCCCTTCTTATGTGACTCTCTGCGCCCATAGCTATAATATTTATATAGATACTTATACACACACTTAAACAAAGGAGACACAAGGACTCTGCCTGAGGGTTTGCAGGGATGCGGCTTGGGAGAGCGGAACCAAATGAGGGGTTTTAATTGCTGGGACAGCTTCTGGAGGCAGGTCACAGGAGGAGCCCCTGCTTCTGTGACCGGGCCAAAACATGCTCTGGGGTCAGCTCTCCTCGTGTCTGCACAGGGGGAAACTGAGGGTGAAAAGCGGGAGCCACCGTGTCCATGCTGGTGGTGAGATGATGCAGGATGGAGCCTGGGGCTGCTGGGATGAGGGCTGAGGACCCACCTGGACTGGCTGGCTGGGTTACTGTCATTTTATGGCTAAAAACAAAACACATCTGAGGTGCAGCTTGGGACCAGCACCCTCTGTACCCACAGCATGAAGCACGTGCTCACCCTTGGGCAGGACGGGATTGCTTCCCTCTGCTGCCAGGGGATGGAGGGGAGGGATGGGGTTTGGACCAGGCAGGGCAGAGGGACCATGTTCAGCAGGAGCCCCGTGTGAGGCTTCTCTGGTGCTTAGCTGGTGGAAAGGAGCCAGGAGCTGAGTGTGTCGAGGGGAGGGCAGGCAGGACCGGAGCCTGCTGTCTCCGCACTCTTGTTATCCCGGTTTCCAGGCAGGGAGGACTAATTGTATTTGCTGTTGGCTGTCTTCCACCCGGGATGCCTGTGGTCGAGGGCAAGGTGTTTCCTTGGCTTTAGCTCGCAGCAGAGATGATTTCCAGGGTTGTAACAGGCTCCCCATCAGAGCCCTGAGATGGGAGCGGCCCATCCATCTCCCCCAAACTCTCCTCCTGCTATCCTTGCTGCAGCCCCAAAGGGTTTTCTGCCCCAGCACTGGCTCCCAGGCAGCCAGATCTGTCCTGCTCTCCCTCCCTAATGCAGAGGGGGAGCTGGGCATATTTCATATTAATGTTCAGCTCTTGGTTTCCTGCTGTTTTTCTTTTCCCATTGTATGGAAAAGAGCATTTCCCCACCTCGGGGAGGAGGGAGGAGGTTTTCCCAGCATGGCCAGGCTTTGCATTGCAGTCTCTGGAGGGATTTAATGGGCTGGTACTGGCTTCCACCCAGCCCTGCCACAGCCTGGTTGGGCTCTGGGGGGCTGTGCAGTGCTGGAGAGGGTCTTGAGTGCTGGTTCAATCACAGGACATGGTGGCTTGGGGGCCGTGGGTTCCCCTGCACCCTGAAAACTCTCTGGTCCAGGGGGCTTTGTATGCTCTGTGCTCTGATAAATACCTGATAGAATGGAGGATCAGCACCAGTGGCCTGTGTGCCTTCTGGTGCTGCTCAAGAGCAGCTGCTGTGGCACCAGTTGCTTTTTTGCTCTGCTCCCTGATGGGGACCTCTGTCCAGATGGGGTTTCAAGCCTTCATGAGATCATGGTGGGGAGAAACCATTTTCATGCTTTATGAATGGGACTGTGTTGGGTTACAGGAGAGGAAACAGCTTCAGGTTGTTTCGTGTTAGATGCTGAGTGAAAGCAAATTTGTGGCAGAAAAAGTTTGGACCATGCTGTGATTTGAGACCCAGGACTTTCTGTCAGTGTGTTTCTCAGCTCACATTTATCTGTGGTGATGTCACCACTGGGATCATCACCCTGCACCCATATATGTAACTGGTGATTTTCTAGTTCTGGAGGAGGACTTTATGAAAACACAACCACAGAGGAGAAGAGTCAGATACCTTCTCCTCTCCAGACTGCTCTCCTAGGGCTCCAATCCACTCCATCCCCCGTATTCTCCTTTCCTGCATCCTCATCCTGAGCTGCTGCTGTATTTTGTCTCCTGGTACCCATGTAAAGGTGGAATTTTTCTGGCATAGCTGGGGGATGGCATGTCTGGGCTATACAGTCCATCCCAAGGCTGAGGTGTTGTAGCTTCTCCCAGTGAACCAGCCAATGCTCTCACCTGCCAGTGCAGCCCTTGCTCATGCCTGATTCATCCTGACTCACCTGACCAGGTGTGCAGTGTCTGGGTGGCTCTGGCCACATCTGTGCTCTCACTGCTGCAGCCTGGTGCTGCTACAAGAAGCTGCCAGTGCCTCAAGCCGAGACAGGCACCTTTGGTGGGAAACATAGCCAAATTCTTTGTCTGGGGCTGGGTGGAGAGCGTGTCCCAGCAGGAAGCTGTGCCGGTCCTTGTTGTGCTGCAGCCAGAGGGAGATCCTCCAGGCAGAAGGGGGGTAAGGGAGGAGGTCAAACCTGCCGGCTGGAGGGGATGAGACCTGCAGAGCACACGTGGATGTGCCTGCCCTGCCCGCGGGGATGTGGCAGACACAGGGGTGCCGTGTTTGGGGATGATGTGACGGTGACTGTTAGTGGCAAGCAGAAGGTCTGGGCAGGAGGAGGAGAAGGAGAAGCCCTGGCACACCTCAGGACTGCCACATCCATGAACTGTCCCCACTCCTTGCCAGGCAACAGGCCCAGGAAGGGATGCTGCCTCCTCTGCAGGGGCACGGTGGGGACTGGGCAGTCAGGAGCAGCACTGAGGTTAAACACCTCAACCTCCTTCTTTCCCCTGCCCCGAGATGAGCAGGAGGGAAGCAGCTTTAAAAACACCCGTTTTCCCAGAGGGCACCAGCCGTGCCGGCCGGGTCAGCCCATAGCATTCCTGCTGCTCAGCACACCTCTCCTTTGGGATGCGGCAAAGGAAGCCACCACTTTCACTTTTTATTCTTCTTTTTATTCATTACTGTAACTCCGACTCTGCTGCACTAACAGGATGCTTGGCAGCTTGTTTGTCTCCCGCAGCCATCCCCTGCGGGGCAGGCGGGTGTGGAGCGTTCCTGTGACCCGGGCTATTAACTTCTCCGAAAGCCGGGGAGCAGCCAGAGCCGAGGGAAGCCGTTTATTTTCTTTAACATACAATTTAAGTGTTGGAGCAAGTTCAGAGAGACAACCTCCCTCCGTGTAAATGGCCGATAAGGAGAAGAATGGTTTGGCAGAGCAGATTGCTCCCAGCGTGTCTCCACTTTGCAGCGCCACATCCTGCGTGGGGATGGGGAGAGGCTGCAGCCTGACCCCATCTCACCCCACGCTCCTCGTGTCCACAGTTCTGTAACCTTTATTTTAACCACTGCGCTGGGCCGAGATGATCAGAGCTGTGGGTTTGGTCGCCTCTGGCTGGGGATGACATGGCAGCAGAGTTTTTTGATCTCTTGATGAAACGTTTCCCCTCCTACGCCTCCACCATGTCATGGCCAAAAACCCCAAGAGCCATCAAAAACCATGGGAGGAGACACACATAAACCTGTCCGAGCACAGGAGGTGCTTGAGGCGCAGAAAACAACTGGGATGGCGGGACATCCATCCCAGGAAAACAACTGGGTTTGCAGCATCTTTTATCCCCCCTTTCCCAAGCCAACACGTGCTCAGAGCTACGTTTCTCCCCTCTCTTCTTGCAGCTGTTCCTGGAGAAATACGGCTATTTTGGCGAGCCGGGGGCCGGCACACACAGCCCCGCCGAGTTCACGGAGGCGCTGAGGTAGGAGCCTTCCCTTGAAAACCTCAGCATCTCCAGCTGCGGGGACGGTGCCAGCATTCAGAGGGTCTTTCTGCAGCCCGAGGGGGCTTTTTTGCAGCTGGAGCCTCTCTCTCACGGTCCGGTGATAAAGCACAAGCAGTCCTTTTTGGAAGGGCTGCTCCGTGCCCGGCTCCCGCAGCTGGATGCCGGCTGCTGGCACCCTGCGTTTACTGTGCTGCTTTATTCGCCTTTTATGGCCCGGAGCTCCCCTTGCAGTGATATCTGCGGGGAGGCCGGGGCTGGGGACGGCTGGGACGTGTCACTGGGGGCGAGCTGCCAGCCCCTGCTCGGAGTTCCCCTAAGGAGATCACATCTGCCCTGGGAGCATCCCTGGCGCAAAGTCAAGCATCCAGTGAAAGAACTGGGGTTGAAAACTGGAAAAGGCACTTTCTGAGGCTCCCCTGTGTGCTTTTGCCCTGCTAGGAGATAACTTACAGGTCAGCTGTGGTTGCGGAGCCAAATCCTTCTTGTTTCCTCACCTGGATGAAGTCCTGATGGTGGGGTGTGAAGCTTGCTGGGTGAAAACCCTGGCTCGGGTCAACCCCCCGGGCAAAACCATGACCAAAACCCCTCGCAGCGGGTCCGGGTGAGGGGGCTGATATCTCCCTTCCCTTTCCCAGGGATTTCCAGCGGGTGTCCCACCTCCCGCTCAGCGGGGTGCTGGATGCCCCCACGCTCCACCAGATGGCTCAGCCGCGCTGTGGCACCGACGACGGGGACAGTGGCGCTGCCGGGACACGCCGAGCATCAGCCGCCCGGCGCCGGCGGAGAAGGGCACAGCACGGTGAGCACCCACGCCAGGGCTCCCCGTGGGGTTTGGGTTCCGAGCTCTCCCGTCCTGGGCCCCTGGGGATGCTGCTCTGGGTGGGAGGTGCAGCCCTGCTGGCACAGCATCCATCCCAAGACCTGCTGGGGCTTTGCATTGCTTTATTTGTAAACGTCTTTATTTGTAGTAGTTCTGCGTGTCTTGGTGTCAGCGGTGATTAGAGAGGCAGCTCCCACTCGTGGGGAAATTTGGCTCTCTGGGGTGGTTTTTACTGGTGTGGAGGGAGCCAGGACATCTCTCAAGGAGCAATCAGGTCACTGTGGCCCTGGACATGCCTGTGATGACAAGATCTTGGAGGGCAGGAGTGAACTTATCTCCAGGTTTTGCCAAGCTTTGGGGCTTCTAATGTGTTATTCACTCATAAGTAACCACAAAACCTGTCAGCACTGGGCTGCTTGACCCAGGGAGTTGTTTCACACATGTTAAAGGGGTTTAACTCTGCCCCAAGCATCCTTCTGTGCTCCTGTGCATCCAGGACTGGGCCTCTTGTCCCTTGTGATTTCCCTCCTGGGCTTGTGGATGAGTAACTGGATTCCTAGAGAGCAAGAGGGCCAGGGCCAGCTGTGCTTAGGACATGGGAAAAATGAAGGCGAGATTAAGAAAGGGCTCTGTGCCGTGTCAGGCTGTCTCTGCATCTGGCAGGGCTGGTGATGGACGGCCCCAGGAGAGCCCCCTCATCCTCCTCCAGCCTCTGGCTTTCCTTCCAAAGCCCTGACGTGCAGTCTGGCCCTTGCAGGGGCCATCCCATACCCAGGACGGGTGGGCAGTGAGGCAGAGAGGGAAGGGCACACTACAGGAGATGGTAGTCAGTGCCCTGCAGCTCATGGGGGTCTTTTTTGGGGATCACGATCTGTGAGTGGGTGGCAAGAGATGCCAGATGGCTCAAGCCCAGGCAGGGAAGGGCTCTGTGTGACACCAGCTATTTCCCTGGTATTCTGGTGCCACAGGCAATGGGGGTAGGAGCAACACTACATCAGTGTCCACAGGCTGGAGGGAAGGGAGGAGGTGCCTGCAGGGCTGGTGGCACTGGCCAGGAAGGCTGGATGCTTTGTGCTCCAGGAAGGCTGTTTATTCTACTTGAAGCAGGAAACCACTGCAGCTGAGCCAGCAAAGTGCTTTGTTATGCACCCTTCTCCCAGCAGGATCTTCACTGGGCAGGCACTGTGTCCATCATCCCCCTGGCTTTGGGCTCTCACCCTGCCAAACCATCCCCTTCCCAAGAGCTGGCTGTGTTTATCTCACCCAGCCTTGCCCGCTGGTGCCATCTGTCCTCCTCTGGTGGTAGATGCTCTATTCCCGTGGAGGGAAGGGTGGGATGCCAGGCCTTTATTTTAGGGCTGCAGCCATCCAGGCAGGCTTTAGCCTTTGCCACACAGGGCATGTCCCGGTGGAAGCACATCCGTGTCCCTTTGGAGTTAGAGGCTGTCATCACATTGTCAAGCAGTGGGAACTGATTCTGCCCCCAGGAGTGTGACCAGCTGGCCCAGAGTCTCCCCTGCCATGGGGAAGAAGAAAGCAGAGCTGGGCTTGGATGTCTTCCAGGCTTGCCAAGCCCTTGGCTCAGACCTGGAGCAGTGAGCCCCAGCATGCTGCCAGCTCCGTTCCCCCTGTTTTACAGCACATCTGGAGCAGATGCAGACACTGGAGGTCTGTCACCACTCCCACGCCTCAGCACCAGCTCTGGCACCCACATCTCCCCAGGGCCTCATGGCTTTTTTCTGCTCCTGGCCAGATGCACCCTGTTAAATGTAATCCCAGGGCCCTGGAGTCCCCACAGCTGCTGAAGGGTGCTGGGGAGGACACTGATGCTGTGCAGCAGCTGTGAGAACACATATCTTTGCACCCTGTGTGGTAGGAGGAAGGTTGGGAGCTTAGGGGAGGTCACATGGGCTTGTCCCCTTCATCACTGTCACCATCTGGCCTGGTGGCATCGGGGCTTTGTCTCCCCCAAAAGCCTTTGTTGTGTCCCCAAGGTGCTGCTGAGAGCCCTTCCCATTCCTTTGCCTTTACCTAACTTATTTTCAGAGGTGGCTTTACTTTCTCTCCCTGAAATCCAGCCCTTGGGCTGCATCTTCTGGTCATGAACCTGGCATTGGGCAGATCTTCCAGCAGGAACTCATGCTGGATTTGGCTCTGGAGTGCACACTGAGGCAAGGGTGGGGTTCAAACTGGGTGTCCCAGTTTCTCCTCTCCTTAAAGATGTTTTGGCCCTTCTCTTAGGATTTAGTTGCAGCTCCAGCTTTGGCAATCTCTGGCTGGGCTCCAGTGGTGGCACCTTCAGCAGGATTTCATGGCAGTGCAGGGTGCTGAGGCTGCGGGTGGCACCTCTGAGTCGACGTTCAGCTTTACCTCGGGAAAGCCATGGCATTTCCCATCTTTCCTCCACTCAGGCGGCCCCTGGGTGGAAGAACAAGTCAGAGTGCCCCTCGTCACGCCGAGCTTGCCCCCGTTGCAGGTGGGAGGTGGTACAAGAGGCACCTGACGTACCGCGTGGTGAACTGGCCGCCGTACCTGCCGCAGCACGAGGTGCGCCTGGCCGTGAGAGCCGCCTTCGAGCTCTGGAGCAACGTGTCCTCCCTGGTGTTTTGGGAAGCCCGGGATGGCCCAGCTGACATCCGCCTCACCTTCTTCCACGGGGACCACAACGATGGACTCAACAACGCCTTCGATGGGCCAGGTGCTGGTCGCTTCCCCCTCGTAAGCTTCTCTTTTACAACACGGGCTCTTCCCTGGCAGGGAGGAGGGCTGGGGTTAGGGAGGGGCTGAGGGAAGCAGGGCTCTGCCCCAGCAGCCCCTCTAACCCAGTTTGCACCAGTTTGCTGTCTGATTTGGGGTCCTCCTCCCCAGCACTGCAAATGAGGTGTGCCAGCAAAGTGGCTGAGACCTTCCTTATAGCATCATACTGGTGGTCTTTAAGGAGCCCTCCCCATCTGAAGGCATCCTCCAAACCTGGGCTCCTCTGAAAAGCGCTAAAACTGGTGCACATTTAGGCAAACCAGAGCTGCATGTGCCCCCTGCCCCGTGGTCCCTGATGGCTCTCGTGTCCCCAGGAGGTGCCCTGGCCCATGCCTTCTTCCCCCGGCGTGGAGAGGCCCACTTTGACAGCGCCGAGCGCTGGTCCCTGCACAGCGGCAAAGGGCGCAACCTCTTCATCGTGGTGGCACACGAGGTCGGGCACACGCTGGGCCTGGAGCACTCCCCTGTCAAGAGCGCCCTGATGTCTCCATACTACAAGAAACTCAGCAAGGATTTTGTCCTCAGCTGGGATGACATCTTGGCTGTCCAGAACTTGTATGGTAAGCCTGGCTTCCCTGAGCATCCCTTCCCCCGGGGCTGTGCCCTGGGGTGGGGAGTGAGGAGCAGGGATGGGAGCAGATCCCTGCAAGGGGAGAGGATTACATGCAAGGGACACGGTGAGGGTGAGCCCTATCCCTGTGTGGCTGGGGAGGAAGATGCAGGAGGACATGTGGGATGGACACCAAGTCCTCCAGGGCAGGGAAGGTTGGACTTTCTGCCTGCTTATCTGCAACCTGGGAAATGCTGGTGCATGTTTTTTGGGGTACCAAGGTGTCTTTGCCACCACCATATAGAGGGGAACAGGAACCAGAGAGTGGGACAAGGAGTATTTGGAGCTCTGGGATGGCTCCTCAGCCCTGTGCTTTGGACAAAGCCCTTCCCCTGCCCCTTCTCCACGACTCACCACCTTTTGCTCCACCCTAGGGAAGCCCTCCAAGGGCTTGGCCATCCAGCTCCCAGGAAAGGTCTTCACTCACTTCCAGGACTGGAACACAGACCTTTATGGCAGGGACCAGCAGCAGAGGAGCCTCAACACCTACTACTGCCACTCCTACTTCGATGCCATAACTGCTGGTGGGTGATGACCCGTGTGACCCTCGCCCAGAATGTGCACCCCTTCCCCTTGTCCCAGCCTGTTTCTGCTCTGATAAGCTCCAGTGGTAGGAAAAGGGGGTTTTGGCTGGTCCACAGCCCCATATGTGCTCTTGGGACTGATGCCATCACAATGCACATTGCTGCTGTGGAGCAGAGTGCATCTTGAGGGCACAGCGGTGGCTTGGTGTGTCAGGAGCAGGGAAAACATCCTAAAACTTGGGCCATGGCAAGAATTAATCACTGCAGGAGCTCAGCCATGAAAGATGAGCCTGGAGCTGTGATCAGCTTTTATCCTCTCCAGTCTGGAGTGAAGGTGATGGATTATGAAAGGTGAGGGGGTGACTGGAGAGGCAGAAAGGATCTTCCAAAACCTGAACACCCCCAGAGCACCACAGGGCTGCATGGGGAGGACAGGAGAGTTGGGGAGCAGCGATGGGCTGGTGGAATGAGGTTTCTCACCCAGGACACCCTCCCTCTGCCTCACAGACGCCGATCACAACCTCTACATCTTCAAGGGCAGCCACTACTGGGTGGTGTCAGCAAATGGCAATGCCAGTGACCCACAGCCCCTGGAGACACACTGGCCTGGCCTCCCTGCTGGCATTGACGCCTGTGCCTGGTCCCAGCTCAGCGGCAAGTTTTACTTTTTCAAAGGTAGGTGAGACCCAGGCAGGGAAGCTCCCACTGTGGCTCCTGCTGCTCTTGCCTGTGGGGCTGGTTGACCAGCTCTGGCTGGAACACCTTCTCCTGCCCATGTCCCCTCCTGCTGGTCCCCTCCCAGTGCAGAGCTGGGGCACTGCTGCCTCCTGGGTGTGCAAAACCCGGGGCTTGGTGCTTTCCATGGATGAACTGTGTGGCCTGGGCTGGATCACCCTGGGTCACATCACCCCCTCGTGCCTCAGTTTCCCCATCAACCTGTTCAGGAGGGCAGAGCTCACCAGTGTGTCAAAACAAAACCAGGTGCACCAAACCCTGCAGGGTCTCAGGGAGAAAATGTTCCCCAAAGAATTGTGGCACACATGGATCCCTGTGCCATGCCAGGGGCTGAGCTGCCCTGGAGCTGCAATACCACCCATTAGCTGCCCGGCAGCATGCCACAGCCGGATGGGGAGAGGAAGGTCAAACCAGGCTGCCAGGGTCAGTCCCAGCTTTTAATGGAAACCAGTTGCTGGTTCTTCAGAAAAGGGGCTTTGTTGCTGCTGCTGGGTGAGAGCCAAAGCCCCTCTGCCTCCCCAGCCCTCGCCGCTCCCTCCGTCCCTCCCCAAGGCTGGGTCAGGCTGAGGCTTGGGAGCAAGAAAGGGGGTTTTGTCTGCCTGTGCTGTGGGGACAGGGGTATGTGGGGACCGGGCACTGTGGGGACAGGGTGCTGTGGGGATGGGGGACAGGGGCGAGAGGGGATAGGGGGCAGGGCGTCG
>JAWWEE010000048.1:6415517-6433649 GCA_035221455.1 Xenops minutus | reverse complement strand
GCGGGGGGGCGGGGGGGACCGGGGGGTGTGGGAATAGGGGGACGTGGGGATAAGGGGACAGGGCACTGTGGGGACAGGAGGTTGTGGGGACAGGGGGCTGTGGGGACAGAGCACTGTGGGGACAGGCAAGCCGTCAGTCCCCATCACAATCCCTGCTCCTGCAGTGCTGGTCTCGGTTGTCCCAGCCTGGGTCAAGACTGGCTCTGTCTGTCCCATTTGCTGTGCAGGAACACGGGGAGGTCTGAGAGGAAGCAGCATGGGGGTGGCCTTGCTGTGTCCCTGGCAGTCCCTTTCCACCCCTTCAAACCCCTGAGCTACCGTGCCTCAGTTTCCCTCCAGCCCGATCCTTGGGGCAGCCCCACAGTGGTGCCGGTTGGGTGGTCACCAGTGGGATTGATGCCATGGGCACACATCACAGGCTGCCAGGCTGGCTCTGTGGCTGAGCCCTGCCCCATCCGCTGCAGCTGGTCCCACCACAGCCCCCTTTGGGGTGGGCTCTGACCCCGTGCCCGTGTGTCCCCAGGCGGGCGGTGCTGGCGCTACGCGGGCTCCACGTTGGAAGCAGGATTCCCCCAAAAGAGCAGCGCCCGCGGCTTACCCCGGCACCCCGACACGGCGCTCTACTTCCAGCAGCTGCGGCGCCTCGTCCTCTTCAAAGGCTCCAAGTACTTCGTGGTGGGCGAGGAGCCCCTCGGCGTGGAGCCCTACTACCCCCGCAGCCTGCGGGACTGGCAGGGGCTGCCCCCGGGCACGGCGGGCGCTCTCACCCACCGCGACGGCTTCAGCTACTTCTTCAGGGATGAGCAGTACTGGAAGTTCGACAGGGCGAAGCTGCGAGTGGTGGCCACGGGCAAATGGGCCAGCCAGCTGCCCTGGATGGGCTGCTGGGACGCGAACGGAGGGCAGGCGCTCTTCTGAGCACAACCTGCTGGGGTGGAACGGGGCTTTGAGCCTCCTTTTGCTCGCAGGGATCCCTGTTGATCTGACTCTGCGTTCCTGTGTGAGGAATGGTTTGGCAAGGGCCGGCTCCCTGTGGATGGCTGGGGCCATGGGATGGTGGAGCAATGCCCTGGCTCAGCGTGGATGCAGCTGGGACGGGTCTGCCACAGCCAGGTGGGCTGGAGGCTTTGGGAGACACTATTCGTTTAAAAAAGACCACCAAAAAAGCATAAGCCACGGAGACTGCAATCACAGCCATTTCTGCTAACGCTCAGGATGTTGTTACACATTTCTTTCCAAAGCAGAACCGGGCTTTGTTGTTATTTTTTGATATCTTTGTTGATACTTGTTGATATCTGTCCTTTTCCCACGATCAGGCTGAGAAGTGCCTCCCCACTGCTTGGTTTGGGGTTTGGATGCTTTTAAATAAGAGACTGAGAATGTTTCCTGCTTAAAAACAAAAAGAAAAGAGACATTTGGACAAAAATTTGGGTCCGTGTTAAGCTTTGCCCCTGCTGTGTGTGCAGAGCCCCAGGGATGGAGGGTCAGGGGTGCTTTGCTGGGCTGTGCTCACATCCCAGAGCTCTGGTGAGGCACCAGCTGGAGACACCAACACAGCGGGGTTTTGGGGGAGAAAGCAGAGGGGTTTGGTGTAGGAGCCTCTTTGGGGTGAACAGACAGGGGAGGCACACCTGAGCTATGACCATGTCGCTGTGCAGCTCACAGCCAGCAAGAGCATTGACTTTCTGATGGGTTTGGGATGGCTGGGTGGGTTCTCCAGTGTCTAATAAGGGTTGTGCTCACCTTCCAGCCTTCCTTGTGTGCAGAGGAAGTGTCTGTGCTCTGCTGTGGCTCTGCAAGAGGCAGGATCAGCGCATTTTTGAGTCCCTGTGCCACACTTGGATGAACAAGGGGTTGACAAATCACTGGGGGTGGAGGGGAAGAGGAGAGGGTGAGCAGGACAGACGGACATGTCCATGCATGCAGGCTCACAAGGACAGTGTGGCTGCATATTCCTCATTCCTTTCCCGAAACAGGCTCCCCACCTGGAAACAGCCACTGGCTGCTGGGCAGTCTCCTGCCATGTCCACAAAGGGCCATCCTGTCCCATGGCCAGGGGGCAAGCACTGGGTTCCCAGGCCTGGAATTCTATAGCAGCAAATGCCATCGGTGCTGAGAAAGACAGGGCTCAACTTTATTAAAATGTCCTTTGATTTGAGAGATTTGGGGATTTTCACCATGCTGGGGTTGTCCACGGGGGTTGTCCCAGGGCTCAGACCCCAGCACTGCTTTGGGCTGGTCCTGCTGTGCCAGTGCCACACCAGGGTGCTGTGTCAGGGTGCTGTGCTGTGGGGCCATGCCAGGGTGCCCTCCTGATGTCAGCAGTTCTGAGGGCACCGTCCACTCACCCTCACTCACCCTAGACCTTCCCTAACCCTATCCCTAACCCTAGACCTTCCCTAGAGAGGGCTGGAGCCAGGCTTGCCCCAGTCAGGGTGCCCAGGCTGGCACTTCCCGAGGGCTTTGGTGCTGCCAGGTGCCAACTGGGCTGTGGGTTTGACAGGATGGAGAGCTACCACTCTTCCTGTTCTCTGTATTATTTGTGAGTGAATCCCTTGTGCAAACATGGACACGGACAGTTCATGTCCATGACTCTCAGTGTTGCCAAAAAAAGGGGCTGCAGCATTTTCATTTGGAACTGAATGATACTAAGGTGACATCACCCGTGGGGAGTCCCAGGGGCTTGGAAACCTCATGGCAAATAAAACAAACTTCTGGATATGTGGCATTGGGATTTTTTCTGCTTGTTTTCATGTCCCAGTTTGGTTTTGGGTTTTTTTAAAGCAAATCTCCAGTTTCCTGACAGGGCTGTGTTTAAGATGCCTGTGGGTGTTTGGGGTTGGAGTGGGCATCGCTGAATTTGGCCTCAGCTTTTGTGCTTGCTGGATCAAAGGGAGGAGATGGATGCCACTGAAAACTCACTGATGGTTATGAGAACATGGAAACTCATTTCCCTACTTCATCCCAAATTACTGAGGATTTTTCCACACCTTGGGATGTGTTATTAGGCTTTTTCCCCAGGCTGAATTCATGTTGATGGGGACCCTTCAGGTCTCCAGCTTCACCCCAGCCCACCACGGTGCATGAAGATGGAGCTTGCTTCCCAAGGGGCAGGGAATACCTGAATCAGCTCCCTGGACTGCCACCTGCTGTGGGATCTGCAATGTGATGAGAGGATTGATGGGATGATGGGGAATTTATGGGGGATTTATGGGGTGATGGGGGTATTAATGGATGATGGGGAAAGTTGGCACTGGACGAGGTCTTTCTGTCAAGGCATTTGGTCTGGGTGTTGAGCAGGGTCAGGAGAGCAGTGTGACTCCTGCTCCAGTTACAGGAGGATTTCTGGGCCTGGCTGTACCCCTGGGGTACTCCAGCAGTTCATCATCCCCTTTCATGTCCCCCTAGAAGAAAGTAGGTATCCCATCTGCTGTGTGACTGGAGGCTGAGGATGGGACAGCCTCAAATCTCCTCCCCTTTTTGGGTTTTCCTCTGCCTCCCGTTCTTGTTGTTGTGTGTTTCCTGTGGCTGTGTCCCAGCCTTGGGGCCCTGTGATGCTGCCAGAGCTGGGGCTGAGCACAGCATTTTTGGCAGGGATGGGGTGACTGTGCTGCATCACCTGCACCCCACTGGTGTGGGGGCACCTGGGCGAGGTGAACTCCACCCTGAGCCGTGCAATCAACCCCAATGGGTGCCCTGGCTGGAAATTCAGCTTCACAAGGGTCCTTTTCTCCTGCCAGACTCCCTGGCTGGGCATGCCAGGCACAGACTCCTCCAGCCTGCCACGCATTCCCCAGACCAGTGGAATAGCTGGGATTCTTGCATTTCCTCCCCCAAACCGGCACTGGCTGGACAGGGAGCTGTAGTGAGCATCAGCAGCTGGCTCCAGGGAGAGGATGGGACTCTCAATACAACAGGAAGCCCCCCAGAGTCCATGACAGAGCCCCCCAAGCACACAAGAGGCTCTGTTTCAGTCCCAAGGCACAAACACTTCCCTGGTAGATTTGCTTTTTGCAGAAGTACCTGGGTGCTGCTGCAGCTCTGCAAACCCTGGGTTAGGGAGGGAGTATCCCACATTCCCAGAGGTGCCCACTCATGTGTAGTTATTTCCTTAAAGCCCCAACTCCTGCAGTCACTCTATCCCTGGAGGAGCTTGGCTTTCACCAAAGACCATGCTGTTGTGGGCAATTTGGGAAGAAGTTTGGAAGGGAGGGCAGGGAAAGCCCAAAGACGGGTGTGCAAACAAACCCTCCTCACCCCGAGATTGTCTTATAGGGCCACCAGGTCACCACACCTGGTGGAGGTGGGTGTAGGGCTGTCAGGAAGGGGGAAAATCCCCTTCAAGTTGGCTGTGAGCAGCTTGGACTGTTAAGGAGCTCCTTTCTAATTCCTTCCTGCCCTGTAGCCAGGGTCCTCAGGGGAAAATCCACCCCTGGCATAGCTGGGGAGTAGCAGGTGCTGAAGGGTTAACAGGGAGTGTTTGCAGCCAGTCCTTGTCACCAAGGAGAAGGGATCAGCACTTGGGAAGGAAACAAAACACCCACTGCCCAGGAGGGTGATTTCCTTCAGCCCTCAGACCCCAGCAGGGCTCTGGGCACCAGGAGGACGGCGTCACCACCACGGCTGGCAGGGACAAAGTGGCACCGGGTGAGTGTGGCTGCTGGGGAGGTGGGTTGGGGGCACGGCCAGGGCAGCTCCCCATGTCCCCATCATGCATGCCCCCATTAGCCCTCTCCCTCAACCTCCTCCCAGTCTTATGGCAGAATGTGGGGGGCGCCGGGCACGGCGGTGCGGAGCATCCGTCCCTACCAGTCCAGCGAGCAGTACCTGTATGCCATGAAGGAGGACCTGGCAGAGTGGCTGAAGGAGCTGTATGACCTAGACATCCAGGTGGGCACCTTCGTGGAGGTGCTGGAAACGGGGGCTGTGCTCTGCTCCCATGCCAACAACGTCACCCAGGTGGCCAGGGAGTTCGCCTGCACCTACCCTGACGTGGCCCGTCACCTCCGCCTGCCCACTGCTGGTGTCACCTGCAACCTCACAGCACAGCCGGGCACCTTCCAGGCCAGGGACAATGTCTCCAACTTCATCCAGTGGTGCAGGAAGGAGATGGATATCAAAGGTATGATGTCAGGATCCGGCTGCCTCATATCTCCATGTGCAAGTCCCCTCCAGCCCCTCCCAACATCACCCTGGGTGTTTTCCCATGTGTCCCCCAAAACCAGTGCCACCCCAGCATGGGGCAGCACCATGTGGATGAATCCCTGAGCTGGTACTCCTTGCACAAGCTCCTCCAGGGTTGGCAGCAGCTTTGCAGGATGCTGGCACATGTCTGGTGTGTTTGCTTGGGCACAAATATGCACTGGAGGGGTGAGAAAGGAAAGGGTGTATGGCACAGTGTGTTCCCTACCAGGCACAGCATGATCCCAGTCCTAAGGGGAGCAGGAGAAATCCTGGCTCTGAGCAAAGGGTCTGTCAGCATGTCCTACCACCAGTGGATGGCCAGGAAGGGGAATGGCACAGAGTGACACGCCCTCAAGGCATCCAGACACTGAGTTTTGTCGCTTTGGGATGCCATGAAACAGCTACAGATGCTGTTTTATATATATTATATTATATATATATTTAAGGGGATCTTAAAACGCTTTAATTTGTCCCATCTCTTGTTGAACCCAACCACATTCCTAGCAGCATGGCTCCAGTGAATAGCACCCTTTGGGCAGGATGTGACTCCCTCTATGCCCCTGTCCCCTTTGTCCCCATCCCCACGTGCCAGCCCTGGCTCAGCCCTGCCCTGCCCTCTTCCAGATGTCCTGATGTTTGAGACAGAGGACCTGGTGCTGAGGAAGAACGAGAAGAACTTCGTGCTGTGCCTGCTGGAGCTGGCACGCCGCTCTTCCCGCTTTGGCATGTGTGCCCCGACCCTGGTGCAGATGGAGGAGGAGATCGAGGAGGAGCTTCGCCAGGACCTGGACCTGCCACCCACAGACACCCCCCTGCCCCGGCCCCCCAGGAAACCAAGGGACCTCAACAACCTTGACCAGATGGTATGGAGGGGCTTGGGATGGGGTTGGGCATGGCGAGGGATGGGGATGGGCATGGCGAGGGATGGGGATGGGCATGGAGAGGGATGGGGATGGGCATGGAGAGGGATGGGGATGGGCATGGAGAGGGATGGGGATGGGCATGGCGAGGGATGGGGATGGGCATGGCGAGGGATGGGGATGGGCATGGCGAGGGATGGGGATGGGCACGGCGAGGGATGGGGATGGGCATGGCGAGGGATGGGGATGGCCAATGCAGGACCTTCCCCAGGAGCCCTGGTGAGGACCCATTCCTGCTGCCCACAGGTCCAGCACTTGGTGAGCCGCTGTACCTGCCCTGTCCAGTTCCCCATGATCAAGATATCCGAAGGCAAATACCGTGTGGGAGACACTGACACCCTCATCTTTGTTCGGGTGAGTCTGCTTGGCCCTGTGCTTTTGGGGCACAGGCACCAGGGATGCTGCTCTGCTGCCATGACACCTCTTCCATAGCCCATCCTCAAAATGGGGCCAGTGTGGGACTTTTGACCATTATTCCCAAAGCAGGGCAGTAGGGAAGCTCAGCCCTGCAGTGCTTGCATGGATGTAACCATCCATGTGTAGGGACAGAACCTGCTGTCCCTCACCAAGCCAGAGCCAGGTCTTACCCAACAATGGGAATACTGGGATGCTTTGTGCCTGCCTTGATCCCTTCCTAAGCCTGTCTGAAGAACTCAGCACACGACAAAGGAGAGGGTCCCCATTCTCCTGGGGGTGATGACATGTACCTGTTGGGATGGCAGCAGGAGCTGAGCCAAGGAAGGAAGCTGTCCTTTGGGAGACCTGGTGGCACTTAGGGCAAGCCCACGGCTCTGGAAGCCCTGCAGAGCGTGTCGCTCCCAGGCTGATTAAAAAGGTAGGGGTGTTCCCATGCCACGCAGCTCTCCGGGCCTCACACACGGCATTCCCGTGCAGATCCTGCGGGAACACGTCATGGTGCGGGTCGGGGGCGGCTGGGACACGCTGGAGCACTACCTGGACAAGCACGACCCGTGCCGCTGCACGTCCCTCTGTGAGTCCCCGCCACCCCACACCCCGTGGCCGGCTGAGAACGAAGGGAGACCTGTCGTGGGTCTCGATGCTCCTGGGGCCCTTTTCAGGAGCAGAAGGCTTTCTGTACAGCCATCGTTGTTTTGCCGGAGAACGTCTGGTTTTGGGGACTCTCTGTGGCTTTGGTGGCCACTAGAGGTCATGGAAGGCTTTTGGATGGAGCCAGACACCCAAAGCCCCTTTGCAGAGAGCGCCGCTTTCCGCCGGCATCCTCGGGGGCTGAATGCTGAGCGATGGCTGGGGGGGCTGCACCCGACGGTGGCTGCAGGGGGATGCTGAGCCCCCCCCGTTTTCTCACACAGCTCACAAACAAGCCTGGAAAACCAGGAGCCCGCAGCAGCAAGTGCAGCACGAGGTGTGGCTGTGCCCGGCCCCGAAGGCGCCCACCCGTGGCCCCCAACCCACGCTGCTGGTCAGCCGCTCCCAGAGCCCCCTGCCCTCCGTCACATGGGGGTCCCGTGTGCCCCCTCGGCCCCGGTCCCCTGCCACCCCCTCACCACAGGGCTCGGGTGGCAGCCCTCGCCGGGAGGCAGCGCAGCCCCGCAGGGTCCCTTCGGGCAGGTAAGTGGGGCAGAGATGCCCCGAACTGCCTGGTTTCAGAGCAGCTGAAATTTTCCTCTCCCTTTCCCTTCTGGATGTGCCCACACCACGCTGGATGGGGAGATGCAGCAGCTCCCCCGCTCCTCTCGGGTCTCTCTCCTTGCAGGGTCCCTTCGGAGTGGCGACCACCACCATCCAAGTCACCTGCTCGCCCCAGCTCCCCTGGCCATGGGGTGACAGCCCGGGCACCCACCCCTTCCCGGCTGACCCTGTCAAACGGCGTGGGGGTCCCCAGGGTACCCCAGGGGAGCAGCCCAGGGAAAACCCCTGTGGCACCAGCACGGGGCAGGGCCAGAGCATCCAGCCCACGGATGGCACCAGCACCTCCAAGAAGCGCCCAGCAAGGAGCAAAATCATCAGTGGTGGCTGCCAGGCCACAGGAAACTGGGGTACCCACCACAGCGACAGCCCGTGCCCCCAGCCCCTTCAAGGCCTGTGCCCCCTCCTCACACCGAGGGGCCCAGGGAGACTCGCAGAGACAGAAAAGCCCACGGGAAGGGAAACGGGGAGCCCTGAGCAGAGGCCAGTCCCCCTCACCCAGAAATTCCTCCAGCCAGCCCCCAAAACAGGACAGCAGCCTTAAACCCCCCATCAAAGCCAGCCCGGCCACCTCCCGGCCCCCCACCCCTCTGGCCCATTTCACAGAGGGGTGTAAGGTCTGTGCTGCTGGGGGGGGTCCCCAGAGGACACAGCAGTGCCACCCAGCCCTGAACCCAAGGGCTGGGGGTGCTGGGGAGGTGCCAGCGGATGAACCAGGGGGTTGTGGCCCTGCTGGTAGGAGTGAGGGTCCTCGGGGGTGCTGGGGGCACACGCAGCCCCCTGGCTATGACAGGGTGGTGGAGGAGCTCTCCCGCAGGCAGCATCCCCTGTGCCCTGTGGGGCTGGGGAGACACGTTCCCAAAACACCCCCACAGCCCACCACCCTCCCAGCCACGGGAGAGGCAGAGGGGGCAGGAGTGGGGGGTCAGCCCCCGCGGGGAGCCAGGGCCAGCAACGCCCCCAAGCCCCGGCGGTGCCTGAAGAAGCCCGAGCGTGTGCCCTCCATCTACAAGCTGAAGCTGCGGCCCAAGGTGCGCCCCCGGCGGGACCACAGGCCAGGCAAGCGCCCCTCCCGCATCCCCACCCCGCTGGGGCATCGCCCCCCCGCCCCTCGGGGCCAGCATCGCCCCCCGGGACCACCCCGGCATCCCCCGGCAGAGCCCTCGCCAGCCGACAGCAGCGCCTGGCTGACCGAGGATGACGAGGACGAGTCGTGGGTCTGACCCCTCCCCGAGTGTCGGTGGGCACGGACCCCTCGCTCCGAAAGTGGGGGTGATGCTGGAGCTGGGGCTGCAGTGCCCGGGGGCAGCGTGATGCTCCCAGGCATCTCGGAGGGGTGCCCACCTCGCCTTGGGGAGCTGCACCCCTTCCTTCCTTCCTTCCCTCCTTCCTTCCTTCCTTCCTTCTTTTTGTACTGGTGATTCTTCGGCTGAACAGGTACCGGTTTGGGTGGAAAAATTCAGCTGCAAATTGAGAGTAAGAGGTGTTTTCTGCAGGGAGAAGGGGTGTGGCCCCACCTAAAGCAGGGACATCCCCACCCCTGGCATCCAAAGGTGTAAAACATCTCGAAGCTCAGAATTCCCCGTCTGTACCACGGGACTAATGAGCCTCATGACTCACAGCTCCGAGAGTCTTAATGAGTGTTTGAGTCACTCGGGTTGGTGGGTCACTGGAACAGAACCTTGCTGAGCCCCACGGGCTTCCTTGTGGGTGAGGGTGGGAGAACCGGAGGGGCTGTGGTCACCTCAGGGGTGGTGGCTGTCCCCGAGGGTCACAGCCAGCAGTGCCACACCCCAGGCTGGCACCACAGACCTGGCAGTGCTGTTTGTGCAATAGAGACGGACCAAAGCTCTTCTGTTTCCACATCTTTCCTGTGTGGGTGGGGAGGGAGAGAGGATAATCCTGATGGGGAGTCACAGCTGCCAGTCTGCTACCCGTGGGCACAACAAACATCCCTCTGAGAGCCCCACGAGGGCCAGGAGAGTCCCATCTTCCAAGAGAGGATGAAACCAGCCCCCCATTCCTGAGGAGACAGCAAAGGTGAGCCCTGGTGCTCTGGGAATGCAAAACCTGCTTGCAAAAATACTCCTGAGGCAGGTGCAGAACAAGGGGGACAGACCTGATTTTTAATTTGATTTCAAAGAAGGGGGTGCAGGGCATTACAGGCGGTGTAGACACCTCGGGAATCTCCAACAAGAAGTCCAGGGGGGAAAGGAAAGCCAAGTCCAGGCAACTGGGATGCTCACAGGGGTCTGAGGAGGAGGAGGAGGAGAGGGAAGCATCCTTGGTGGGCCTGAGCCAAAGCCAGGCATCACCTCCACGCACACAGGGGCAGAAACACAGCACTGTCCTGGGGACAGCAGTGGGGACATCCCAGCCCCTCCCAGGCCCAGGAACAGGTTATTTTCAGCAGGACCAGGGTGGTGTTGGGCAGGTGGTAAGATTTTGTACTACAGGGGTGAGGCACGGGGTGCTTGTAGGTGCTGCTGTGCTCCTGGATGCTCCGATCCTCACGTGCCTGAACACACCAGACCTTCCTGCCTCAGAGTCCCTGCCTGCACCCAGGTCACCACCACCCAGGATGTCACCACCACCCAGGATGCCACCACCTACCCTCTCCCGGGCTTCTGGGAAAGTGGCTCTTTGTAGCCCTCATTTTCTCGGGAGCTGGGAAATGCTGACGAAGCAGTGAGAGTTATTATTACTAATATAACTTCCTCTGTCTATAAAGTACAATAGAATATAACAATTATATTTATAACCTTTTTTTTTTTCAAAATACTAAATAGATGCTATAAAAACCTGTAACTAATTGTGCTATAAACTGCAGGCTACAGGGTTATAACAAACAATGTATTGGCTTAGTCGTTGATATGTGTACGTCGGAGCACTTTATAAATGCTTTATTATTAGCATTTACCAAGGAATTTCCTTCTCAAACAATTTGGAGGGATAAAGCTAGCCAGAGATCGATAAGTGGACTTACAAGTGTTAATAAATCCTGACAGGATGAGGTTGGATGGGGAAGCTGGATTTGCCATGAAGGCAAGGGATGGTGACAAGTGCCATTGCCCTTCCTGGCTGAGATGAAATTGTGTCCTCTCGTTGCCTTTTCTCTTTTTTTTGTCTTTTTTTTTCTTTTTTTTTCTTTTTTTTTTTGAGCAAAGGGTTTGGTTCCCCAGGCAGGGAGGGAGCAGGGTGACCCCCCAGCCCTGGCACAGGGATGGGGTGGAGGGATGCACTGTGTTGGAGCCCAGCTGGACCTGCCTTTCATAGGAAGTGTTTCCAAGGTGCTGCTGGGCGATGGAAACCTGACTGTGGGGGGAAGAGGGACTGGTGTCCTTCTGGTTTACTGCCCAGAGCAGCACTGAATGGCTGCACCTCCTTCTTACACCTGGAATCACAGAGATGGTTTTGCTGGAGGATGGACTGGCCACAGATCCTGCCTCAGGAGGTGGGGATGGTATTTCCCCATGCCTCACAGGGAGCAGCCAAGGAGAAACCACGACCCCCTGGGCCTCTTGCTCACCCCTCACTGCCCCATCACCATTTCCTAACAGGGGCTGCCCTTTGCCACATGGCCCTGCAGGACAGGATACAGGCGAGCTGCAAATCTGGGGGGAAAACACGCTGAAAGATTAAAAAACAATTAAAAAAAAACAACAAAAAAACTTGGGGCTCACTTTCCTATTAGGGAATATGCAGAGGGGGGGAAAAAAACCCAAAACCAAAAAAAAAGGCAGGAATGCAACTGGAAATGCAACTCCAGCTCCCTATTGCTTCGGAGGCTGCCTTGCCAGGGCATGGAGGCAGGATCGCCTTGGAAATCGCGGCACGGCCGGTGGCTGCGGTGGCACACACAGGGCACTGCCACCTGCCCGGGGCACACCTGGGGCTGGGGCGAAGCAAAGCCGGCCGCTGGCTGAGCCCGGGACGCGAGGTAGCGGAGGGGTGACCTGCCCGGCAAGGAGCGTTCCGAGAGTATTTGGTGTTCGACGGGCTGGTGGGGAGGAGGAGCCTTCCCGGGCTGTGCTGGGGCACAGGGGGATGCAGAGCCCTGGCAAGGGAGCACCCGGCACCCTGGGGATGGCAGGGGCAGGATGGGGGCTTTGTTTCCACCATCCCTGCCTTTCTTGCTTTCGTCTGGAAATTCCACCTGGAAATCTGACCCAACCGAGCCAAAAGAGACCCCGTGTTAACCTGGCCTCCTGCTGGAGTCTGTTCTGTCCTCCAAGGGGACAAACCCCAGCTCTGCAGGGAGGAAAACAGGACTCCCGTCTCCCTGTGGCGCAGCGATGGAACCACGCTCAGCACGCCAGGGTGCTGGGTAATTCCCTTCCAGGGGCAGGGGATGGCAGGCAGCAGCAAGCACTGCCACTGAGAGCCGCAACCGGCCAGGATGGACCCGACACCCCAAATCTGGGCACCCTCCGAGGCATCTCCTCCACCCTCTGGTGCCACGTACAAAACCCCCCCGGCACGGCTTTGGCCTCAAGCACTGGAGGCTCAGGGAGGGCTTGGGGGGTTAGTCAAGGACCTCCCTCACCCCTCGCTTCCTCCAGGCAGCCGGGCCACCCACCCGCTCCAACCCACCCCTGGCGCCCGCATCACCCTGCCCGAGGGGCACCGTCCCCAAATGTCACCGCGGGGCGACAAGCGCCAGCGGGGAGCGAACCCCGAGGTGCCCCCGAGGTGTCCCACGGCGGCATCATCCCCACGGAGGGCAGAGGCTCAGCGCTCGCCGGGGAGCCGCGGTGCCCCAGGGGCACGGCCGGGGGGTCCGGCAGGGCAGGGGGTCTCTCACATGATGGTGCATCGGTTCCTGCGCAGGGCGCCCTGGAAGCGGATGGTGGTGTGGACGTGTTTGCAGCGGGCGCAGCCCACGCTCTTGAGGAGCTCGCTGAAGAGCAGCAGGATGTGCCAGTTGTACTTGGCCGAGCACTCGATGTAGCCGCACTTCCACGTCTTCTTCACCAGGTTGGAGACGTTCCAGCGCGGGATGACCCGGCCCCGCTGCAGGTCCCGCTTGTTGCCCACGATGATGATGGGCGTCTCCGAAGTGCCGATGACCCTGCGGTGGTGAGGGAGGACAGAACGGGGTAGGGCACAGAGTGACACCCGACCAGCCTACAGAGCTCGACCCATCCCAAACTGGCTCCTGGTTTTGGCTTGCTGAGAGGGATGCACCTCCCCTGGTCCCATCCTCCTGTCCCTTTCCATGGCCAGCCACTCACCGTGCCACCCCCAGCTTCTCTCCCAGGGGTGGCTGTCCTTCCCCTCGGGGGATACCTGCCCAGGATCCTGCAATTCTTCTCCTTCTCCTAGTCCTAGTTTTGATTTTGCTGGCTGTCCTTCCCTACAGGGCATACCTGCCCAGGATCCTGCTTCTCCTCCTTCTCCTAGTCCTAGTTTTGATTTTGCTGTTGGGCTCCCAGCCCTGCAAAGGGGTTTTGTCCCAGTCTAACATCTCATCTCCTTTTGACAAGAGCAGGGGAGTGCTGGGACCAGCCATACTGCTCTGCTGAGGGCTGCAGGACAGGATGCATCGCCCAGCAAAGTGATCCCTACCTTGTTTCCAGGATCTGCTGGCGGATGGTTTTGATGTACTCGAAGCTGTCAAAGCAACAGATGTCATAGACCAGGATGTAGGCATGGACACTCCGGAGCCCCCTGCAACACACGTCCGCCCACTCCTGCAAGGTGCAGAGAGGGATCAATCCTGGCTCAGCCCCACTGCCGTGCCCAGGGGATGCCCCACACTGCTCTGGGGATGGGCACATCCAGGAGGCTGCTATGCCAGCCGGCAGCAGAGGGGCTGAACACACTCCAGTCCCAACACCCGGCACTCTGGTCTCACCTCTGCTCCGCCCTGATGCCTCCCTGTGTCTGCCCCCACAGCTGCTTAGCCATCCCTCCCGTCTCCAGAGAACTCTTATCCCTCCTTGTTTAGCCAGAGGAGAGGTAACAAGAGCTGTCAGCCCCAATTCCTCTCTTGAGCGAGGATTACAGCCCGCCTAACACACAGTGGTGAGCTGGGAGTGGGGCCAAATGCAGCCCCCCACCCTGGATGTGAAAGGTTCAACCTCCAGAGCTGCTAATTAGGTGTGCTAATTAGTGATGCACCCTGGTTTCTGAGGAGGGCAGGTGAAGAGGATGCTGAGGGCCATCCCCATGGGTCTGAGGGTGGTGGACCAGCAGCTCTGTGGGGCTGCCCCTCAGAGGGGCAGGGTGACAGAAGATCTGTTTGGAGGGGACATGGGAACAGTGGCTGCTCAGGAATCAGGTCTGTGAGAGTAAGATCGGGATCCAGGGCAGAAGCAGACCAGGAGTGGCCTCTCCATAGCCAAAATTTGGAGTTTTAAGAAATACATGATGTAATGAAACTTTTGGGTTTCTGGGAACGACCGGATTTCTTTCCCATGCTGTAAGAGTGAAAATCTGCCTCACTTCCAGCCACTCTGCAGCCCAGCAGTGGGACCGGCAATGGCAGCCTCTACAGGCAGCACTGCAAACTCTCCTGAGTGCCTCTGGAAAGGAGAAAGATGCTCCAAGGAGGAAAGGCACCATTTCTCCCTGAGCAAACCCCTCCAGGACCATGAATCAGCCCTTTCTGAGTTTATCACCAGAACGAGGTGAAACGAGAAGACCTCGGACTGAAGGGAACAGGGAAAAGGGGAGTTTTGGGTTGGTCTCCATCGCAGCCGGGGAGGAGCTGGGAGCCAGCGGAGCGACAGAGCCCCTCTCTGTCCCCCGAGGGGAGGAGGTGCTGGGGACATCCTCGGCCTCAGAGACACAGGCGGGTGGAGCGGCAGCGTCTGGGGTTCCTCTGAGTCCCGATACCCCCGGGACACGACCAAATCGCGGCTATTTCAGCACGCTGGTGCTGTGATGGCAGGGTGGCTCTCCTGGCGCGGTGCGGGTTTCCCGGGATGCCTGAGCTGCAGAAGGGTCGCACTGCGGGAGCAGGATGTGGGAAAGCCGCTGGCTCCTGCTCCTCTCCCAGGGTATCACTGCAGGGATGCTCCTCCTGGGCACGGAGCAGAGTCCAGCAATGTTTCGCAGCAGACAGAGCCGAATCCTCCCCCCGTGGCCCCCTCCTTTCCCCTCGGGGCCATGGGTCTGAGCACCCTCTCTTCCCTGGAAACCTCCATCTGTTCCCAGTGGCCGCCTCCTTTTGAGCGCAGCCAGGCAGGGAGTTAATCGAGTGTGTTACCATCGGCTGCCGTGTCAATAAATTACCCTTTGCTATTTCGGGCTGTCTCTCGCGCTGACCTTTCGTTCCCTGCACTCACCAATTAATTTTTAAACCTGCTCCTCTCCCCTGGGGCATTCACTTCCCCTCCTGCCCCATGGCACGGGGACTCTTGGAGCACTACACGGCCCCTGTAACCCCGTCCCAGTCGGGCACAGGAACACTGAAATTAACCCAAGTGGCCCCACTGATGACATTGCCCTCCAGAGTGGCTGCGCTCATGGCCGGGTGCCCCCAGCTCCTTTCCCAACAGCAGTGATACAACTTGTGTCCCTGGGATGGGGCATGAGCTTAAAATCCCCTTTTCCCCCCTATTAATTCCTCTGAAATGGTCAGCAGTGGTCAGCACTTTCCACACTGCCTTTTGGGAGTGCTTTGGAAGCACCTGAGAGGGCTGGGGGGGTGAGGAGGACTCAGTGTATTCAGCACTCCAAGAATGAGCCCAGGCAATGCTGGGAGGTGACGGCCACTCCCAGGAGGGGACAAGTGGCCCCACTCTGCGTGGCTTGGGCAGTGGGTCCATCAGGGGTCTGGCCCTCCAGGAACCCCTGGTTTTCACCCAAATGCTCTGGCATTTTCTCTGACAGCCATGGAACTGGATCCCAGTGCTCCAGGATCCTCCACTCAGCTGGCTGCAGCCGTGCTCCTTGGAGTGGGACACCATCTCTCTTGCATTTGCTGTCATCAGGCTTTAAAAGACACTTCATCCTGGACCTGCTCAGCCACCACCCATGAGGACACGACCCCTCACACCAGCTTTTACCAACCAAACCCTGACACACACGGAGAAGCATCCCCCGAGGACGGGGCACCAGGACCCCTCCGAATCATACAGCAAAACCCCACGGAGGTCACCGCAGAGCCCTCGGGAGCAGCCCTACCTGCAGGGTGTTGACAGGGAAGGCGGTGATGGGGGGAAAGTCCATGATCTGCAGGTCGTGGACGTGGCCGTTCATGACGACGGCGGGCAGGTAGACGCGGCGGGCCGTGGTGGGCACGCAGACCTCGCTGAACTCGTTGTAGAGGAACTGGCGGACTATGGCACTCTTGCCCACGCCCTGGGCTCCCAGCACGGCGATCTTGAACGTTGCCACCATTCCGCTGCACGCCGGCCGCTGCCCTGGTGCTGCCTCCCCGGTGCCGAGGCTGCATATTCCCGGGCAGGGGGCCTCAGCCCCATTCAGGATGCATTGCCCCTCCGGGACAGCCCGTCACTGCAAGGCCAAGGAGAAGGTGGTCAGGTCTTAGAGACACCCTGGCATCTCACTGTTGTTGCTTCAGGAGGTGTTATTTCAAACCAGTGGGAAAGGGTTGTATCCATCCTGGGGGAGCCCCAGGGCTGGGCAATGACCCCAGGGGAGGCCTTGGCACTGGGGGATATCAGGGTTCCCTTTGGGTCCCCACAGAGAGCCAGGATGGGAGTGAACTTCACCCCAGGGAGGTTCTCACAGGCACACTCAGCCCTTTCAGTAGAGGAGCAAAGAAACCTCCAGGAAAGGGTCTGTCTGTGGCTCAGGGTGTGCTCAGCCCAGCAGCAGCAGGTCCCAGGCTGTGCTGGGGACTTATTCTATAGGAGGGACTGTCAGTGGCTGCTCCTTCCCAGTGCTGCCCCAAGACAGGGAATTCATCTTCCCTCCACTGGGACAGCTGGAATTGCCTTTTGCTGGGGCGGGGGGAGATTGCTCTGTGCCTGCGAGCGACAGCTTTAACGCTTAATTTCAGGCTTTGAGCAGTTTGGCAATTAACTTGATGGAGACTAATTTCCGAGGCAGCTGACGGGGTGAGCCCACGAGCTGCTGGCACGTGCTGAGGTCAGAGGGGCCCTGAGGCAGGGCCACACGTGTGGGGGGACACAGGGGGACAACCCACACATGGGCAGGTGGGACCCGAGTCTGAGGAGTCCAAACACCCGCCGGCAATGAGCGATGGGAACAGCAAGGGTTGAGGGGATTAATCCCAATTTTGCTTGCTCTCAGCACTAGGAAGCAGCTTGTGCTTTATCCCAAAGTGTGGATGTTTTGACCAATTTGTGATGCTCTGGTCCATTTTCCCTGCAAACCACCCCTAAAACACCGGGCAGCAGCGCCTGAGCTGGCAGAAAGTGTCAGGCTCAAACACCCTGTTCTTCCTGTTTCGTGGGAATCATTTGCCCCAGGGAGAGCCCGGGCACAGAGGTTCCCACTGCTGGGTGCTGGAGTGGCTGGGCTTCCTGGGGTCCCCCAAGCTGGGCCATGGCTCACACCATCCTCACCGCCCTCGCAGCAGGACTGGGGACCCTGTCACCCTGTGCTGCTGGACTGTCCCCCTGGGGTGCTGGCTGCCCCCAGCCCTGGAGCAGGAGTGTTTCCATGCCAAATGCAGGGAAACGGGGGGTGCAGGAGCCCTCATGCCCGACCCTGATGGGGCCTTTCTCCACCAGCAGACAACCACTATCATTGCAAGTCCCGGGGGGCCCCTCTGCTGCAGGGACAACCACGTCCCCATAAACCCTCCCTCCTCACAGCAGTTTCCCCAGCTCCTCTGCAGGGCTGGAGGGTGATGGAGCAACACAACTGGAAGCCCAGTGCCTACAGGGCTCCCTGGAACTGGGGCACAGGCTGAGCCTTACTGTGCCACCCCAAATCCCCTGCTCCACTCTGTGCTGGCACACGGGCACCACTCACGGGCCCCAGCAAGAGCTGGCCCCCCAGAACATCAGAGACCGGCCTGATGGCCCCGGCCCCCCGAGCAGTCACCGTGGGAAGCTGAGGCACAGCGGGGGGACCCTTTGGGGGACCCCATGGTGGGGTGGTGGGGCAGGGACCAGCCGGGGTGCCCCGGGCACTCAGCACCAGGCCGGGCTCCGCGGGCTGCAGGGCCGGGCTGGAGCTCGCAAGGAGCTCCCGGGAAGGGGCTCCGGTCCCCAGTGCGACCTTGGGCACCCCGCGACACCGGGGGCACTCGGAGGAGCAAGCCCTGGTCCCTGTAGAGGGGCGGCGGCGGCAGCATCCCAAACCCCGCACAACCCGCACACCCCGCATCCCAAACCCCGCACAACCCGCACACCCCGCATCCCAAACCCCGCACACCCCGCATCCCACAGCTCCCACACCCCGCATCCCAAACCCC
>JAWWEE010000048.1:6352430-6415459 GCA_035221455.1 Xenops minutus | reverse complement strand
GGCGGGGCGTGGGGGAGCGGGGAGCAGCGGCGCTCAACTTGGGCTGGGGACCCCCCGGCGCCCCCAGCCCGCCCGCCCCCCGGCTCTGCCCGGCGCTGAGTTCGCCCCCGCACCCCGCTCCCCTCCGCCCCGTACCTCGCAGCGCTGGCCCGGGCCGGCGGCGCCCCGGCGGGCGGAGGAGCCATGCGGCGAGCCCGGTGCGGGGCGGGCGGCCCCGCTGCAGAGCCCCGGCCCGGCCCGGCCCCCCGCCCGGCGCGGAGAGCCCGGGGGGACGCGGTGGGCAGCGGCGAGCCCGGCCGGGGCACGGCGAGGGGCCGAGGCGGTGCCCGGGCACGGAGGGAGGGAGGGAGGCGGCAGCGCCCGGGGAGCGATGGAGGGATGCAGGCAGGGATGCAGGCAGGGATGCCCGGGAGTGATGCAGGCAGCGCCCGGGGAAGGAAGGAGGCTCAGCACAGGCAGGGATGCAGGGGATGCCCGGGCAGGGATACGGGCAGTGGTCAGGCAGGGAAGGAGGCAGTGCCCGGGAAAGGAGGCAGGGAATGCCCAGAGCGAGCCGCAGGAACCCAGGAGGGACACCGGTTTCTCCCGGGGCTCTGGGGAGGTGCCGATGGGAAAAGACCCTCCCATGTCCCCCCTGCAGTGTGCTGGGTGCAGCGCCGTCACCTCTTCCCTCCCCGGCGCCCAGTGGCATCTGCGCTCCCATGCCCACCTCGTGCGAGCCCCCCCGGCCAGACCCCTCGGGGTGGGAGGGTGGGACCCCTCCCAGGGAGCCTTCCCCTCCTCCGACACTGCTGCTCGCTGTGCTCTGGGGCACATCACTTCACCTCCCTGCCGTGCCAACCCCCGGGGGCTTCTCTGTGCCCGCTGGCACCGCGGGGGACTCTCAGCCCAGGGCAGTGCCAGATCCCACCGAGGGAGGGACATTTCTGTAGCAGAGCCTGCATTTTGGGTCACCCTGCACGGAGCATTTACCTGCGTGCCGGACGGAGGGGAAGAGGCTGGTCACACCTCCGGAGTGTGGTCCAGGCCCCCGGGACAGGCTGCTGGTGGGCTCCCCGCACCCCTCCGCTCCTCGAAGCAGCCCCCAAACCCTGCTCCAGCTCCCCGTGACACCAGCGAGCAGCGGGGAGACTCGGTGGGTCTGGCTGTGATCACTCGGGCTTGGCTCGGCCGGGCTCCCCCCAGCCTCGTCAGCACCTTTGGCTGGGAGAAAAAAACACCAACCCCGGGGGCTCCTGTGCAGGGTGAGGAGGGGGTGCAGGTGGATGTACCATATCCATACCCTCCCCGGGGGACAAGGGGGCGGCAGGCACAGCCCCCCGTTGGGTGCGGGGGGACAAGGGCAGCTGACAAAACGCAGAGCAGCCTTTGTGCCACCCTGCCCCAAGGCACCAGGCGATGGGGGGTCACAGCCCCTTCGCCGTGTCCCATCATTACACCCCGGCTTTCAGAGAGCCGGGGGTTATTTCCCTGCAGAGCTGCCCGGTGCTCGCAGCCAGGGGGATATTTATGCGTCCCTGGGGTTTATTACCAGCCCTAGATGCTGCTCCCCTTCCCCGCATCGCCATACAGCAGTCCTGAGCTGTGGAATGTTTCCGGGAGAGGGAGAGGATCAGGCTGCACACGAACTCTCCTGCACAATTCAGGCTCCAGCCTCGGGGGCTATTTTTAGCAGTTCCCTCTAAGATGCTCTTGGGTTGCAGTTTTATGTGTGAAACTTAATATACGAGGGAAGGGGGAGGGGAGTGGGGCTGGATCCCGGCACGTCCCCGCTGGTTGGGAGGCTGATCCCAGCCTCAGAGACAGGAGCCTGATGCAAACCTGGAATCATCCATCCAGGAGCTCTCGTATGCCGGCACGCAGGTGGCAGCAGGGGACAGGCAGAGCTGATGGCTCGGGGGGCTGCAGGCAGCCCCCGCCTCAGCCACAGTCTCTAAAACCATCCCCCGAGTCCCTGCCTCTTCCCACACCTCATCACGGGCTCAGGGGACCTGTTGTCACCTTGGCACATGCACTGGCATGAGGCAGGACACGTACAGGACCAGCAGGGATTCTGGGCTGGCTGGCCCCAGCTGCAGCCAGAGCAGCAAGGAGCAACACGGGAGGTCCCTGTCCCACGGCGTGGATCTGGGGGACAGGGACCAGCCACCCCCGGGGACTCAGCCCAGGGAGCATCACCTGTGTCCCCCGAGGTCCCAGCGCCGGGGGCTGAGGATGCTCATGAAGCAATCCCGGTTCACAAGGTACAGCACAGCCTGGGGCTGGTGTGTCCCCGTTTACAACCCGGAGCAGCAGGGAAGACCCATTTCTCCACCAGGAGCCCCCGGCAGAACAGGGAGGGAGAGTTTTCCCTTTTTCCTTTGCCACAGGGTGTGAGGAGGAACAGCAGCTGACAGGGCAGAGCCTTGAGCATCTCACAGAAGCTTTTGTTGCTGTTGGGCCAAATGCTGCTCCAGGCTCATCACCAGCCCAGGAGGTGACCCACAGTGGGGAGTGATGATCCCATCCCAGGCACACCAGGGATGCATGAAGGGACACAACAGCAAGATCAGTGACCCCAAACCAGCCTGTCACTGTTGTTACTAGGCACACACACCTGCTTCTGACATGAAACCATCCCAGTGAAGAGCAACAGGGGTTTGTTTGGTACCTGCCCTTCACAGAGGGTGGTAGTTCCCAAACCTCCAAGTGCTGCTAAGCCAAGGCTGGGCAGGGGTGAGGGAAAGAGCTGCTCTGCTCCAGAGCAACACCTCCCAAACCTGCCACTTGTTCTGCTGCATTTCTGGCCACTTTGAGTACCGAGTGTGGGGCTGCTTGAGCTCAGATCTGGCCCAGTTCGGTGGTTTTGCAGCCCAGCCCATCCTGCTCGAGACAGGACCAGTGATGGTGAAGCCCTCTGGAAAGCAACTGCACCAGTGCAAACTGACCCAAATGCATCACTGACCCAGGATTTTATCATTTCACCGCAGGGAAAACAGGTCACACTGCACACCTGGAACCCCAGAAGGGCTAAATGGGTACATCCCCCTTCTGCTCCTCACCTGAGTCTGTCCCTGCTGCCCTTTGAGATGAGGAGAGAGCAGCAGAGACTGAGGATCCTTGCTGCCTCCTCACCCTGCCAGCCCCTAATTTGGGGTGGAAAAAGAAGACAAAAGGCTCCTGGTGAGCCAACAGTCTCCTTCCCACCAAATGCAGCCTTCAGCCCTGTTACCCCCCTTGGGCAGAGCCAGCACGAGGGGAAGCAGCCCCCTCTCCCCAGCCCCACAAAGCCACACGCAGACACAGCGTCGTGGAAATGAGTTTATTGACACGGACGGCAGGTAAAGCCTGAAGAGCAACACGACACGGCCAACACTGGAGCGAGCAGAGCGGCAGGAGAGGAGGGAGGAATGTCACCCAGGAGCCCAGGCTCTGCCCTGTGGCACAGACACCTGCATGCCCGGAAAGCTGGGAAGAAATCTGGCAAGAGAAGGGGGTGCTCAGCATCCCCTCCCCACATCAAAGCTACTCGCTCCTCCCTGCGCCGACACAGCATCGCACTCAGTGCCACTGGTGTTTCCTTAATTGCTCTGTTAATGATTTTTGCAGTGTACCCGCAGGGCTTGGAGCAAATCACCTCCCAGCACATGCTCAAGGGCTGGATTGCTCCAGCTCTGCCCCACTTTGTCCCCAGCCAGGGCACAGGGGTTCCTACACAGGGACACCACTTTCCTCAGGTCCTGCAGCTCCTGGGCCCTGCTGGAGTCTCTCCCAGAGCACTGTGACCTTTTCCCAGCACTGGTTTCTTGGCTGCAGACAGTGCCAAAGCCCTGATGAATGATCTCCCACCGTAAAACATTTATTGACTTTGAAAGTGGCATCTAAAAGGACAACATGGGGGTTGCTACACGCAGGAGCTTTGTTAGGAGGGGAGGAGATGGTGTCCAAGCATGCTGGGGAGGGCAAAGCCATTCTGGATAAGGGCTTGGATTAAGCAGGTCAGGCTATGGATGGAGCAGGGACATGCAAGAGGCTTTCCTTTCACGGCTGTTGCTGCAGCACTTAGTGGTTGCAAAGGGGTGAGTCCACAGTCATGGACAGGAAGGGAAGCATTCATGGCCCTAGGGACAGATCAGAAAAGAGGGGCCAGGGCATGGAGCTGCTCGGGACAGGGGGTGAGAGCAGGAACCTGGCTGGCCCTTGTCACCGTGTGCCTCTGGGCACAGAGAGCTGAGCTGCAGAGGGGAGAAATGCTCCTTGATCTGCTCAGCTCAGCCCAGCTGGAAACTGAAGACCCCCAGGCAGGCAGGGAGCAAACATTGCCAAGCCCAAACCATCTCCCATCACACCAGAGCCTGGGTTTTGGGGGACAGCATGGGAGCAGGGAGAGCCTCTTTGCTCCTCTGGCACCCTGGGACACTGCCAGCAGTGGCCCCTCTCCACAGGGGCACAAGCTGACACTGCAGCCCCATCAGGGAAGTGGCACTGCCACATCTGGATGTACAGTGAGCCCTGGGGATTGCCGGGGCCAGCACAGCGCCAGGTGAAGGGGGCACAGCTCAGGGGATGGCTGAGAAGGCAGTTCAGCCACAGCAGGCACGGAAAGAATGGGAAAAGAGGGGCTGCAGATGGGTGAGGATGCAGAGACCACACCTGGAGCTCTGGCACGAGCCTTTTGCTCTAAGAACAGGCTCATTTCCTTCATTTCATCCACTGCTGTCCTCTTCCCAATCTAGGCCTGCAGCTCCTCCCCACGCAAAAGCAGCCTCACTCCTCAAATCAGCAGCTAATGAGCCAGGGAGATGGCTGGAGTGAAAACACACCATCAAAGCCGCAGCATCAAAGTCTGCCAGGACACGTGTAATAAAACCCCCTCTTTAGGGCTCCCCCCGCCTCCTCAGACCGAAGTGATGGCTCTGTTCCTAGTTCCCCGAGGCCGTGCTCACCCTGCTAGAGCCCGAGGTCCCTGCAGGGCTCCCAACACTTCCTTGGAATCACCTTCCCTTTAAGCCAATTACAATAGAAAAACTCAAAAAAAAATGTATAAAAATATAAAATAAAGTGCAGTGTTATGTTTTCGACACTTTTGCCTTGTTTTAATGAGCGGACTGGTGGTTTTTGCTTGGTGTTTTGTTGGTTTTTTTTCCCAATGAGCGGTGTTTTACAAAATCGAAACTACACCTAAAGCCATTTAGAAAACACTGAACATTGGCACAAAATGGAGAAGCCCACGAGAACGGATGGGTGAGGGGGACATGGGAGTAGTCGAAGCAGTGGTTACAAACTCCATGGACGCTAAAAATACCAAAGGGGTTTGTTCCCTATCATCATTAGCACGTGGATACTAATTGCTACCTTGTTTAATCAGTGCCTTTGACTGAAATCCTACACATGAATACAGCTGCTTCCAGTTACGAGTGCTTTTCCCCACGCTAGCCGTGAAGGAGGATTTGGGGACCCCTTTTTCCCCCCCCTCCTTCTGCAGGGTGAGGCACAGGCTGATCCTCCTGTTAGTTTTTCAAGATGGCATCGTAGGCCTGGTAGATGTACTGGGACACTTCGGGAGCTCGGCATTTCAGGGAGAGCTGTGGAGAGGAGAGCAGAGGTTAGTGGTGGTGCAAAGGGAGGCAGGGGCTTTCTACCATGTCCACAAAGCAAGTGGGAATGTCTGACCTACAGCATGGGTTGGGCAGATCATGGACAGGATAACAGTCACACAGAATATTTCTCCTAAGTACTGCTTTCTTCATCACCAAGCCCAAATGGCCTTTTCTGAGCTGGCTGCAAGCAGGAGGAGGTATACAAATGCAAACTCCCACTGTGGGCTTCCCAAATTCCTTAAAAAATGCAGGTGCCCCAGCAGGTGTGAAGGAAGGGGACGTGGCTCCAAAGTGAGACAAGAGACCTGCTTGTTCTCATGCTGCACTAAACCTGAGGGCTTCTACTGATCTGCTGCTCAGCCCTGATGGACACAAACTTGGCTGCCACCCCTCTCTAAAGCAAAGATCAGGCTGAGACCAGGCTTGTGGCATCAATCCTTGTGCAAACACTTTAAATCACCTTCCAATGTTCACTTTCACCCTGCGGGTTCCCAGACCAGGGATTTTTTCTTGAAGCTCCTGGCACAGCTTCCAACAGGAGATAAATCCTCTAATACCAGGACACTCAGACACAGAGGTCCTCAGAAGGGGAGTGAAGTCAAAGAGAAGAGCTACAGAGGTGCACAAGGCAGGACAGGGTGCACCTTCCCACCAGCCCCACGCTGATGCCAGCATGAGGCCAAAGAGCCTTTGACACCCAGACAGCCGGTCCCCACTGCAGGGCATAAATTACCCCTTGTCTGTGAGAGGGGGAAGGGCATCCTGGCAATGCTTTCTCACTAATATCTCTTGGCTTTATCTCTGGGTAACCTTGGCAAGTAACTGCTCATGGCTGAGCGGGCACTCTCCCAGCTTAGTGGTAACACAGTGGTGTTAATTCTGTTGTTTCTCACTTTTTTTTTTCCCATTTCAGTGGGCATTCCTAACCCCCAGTCAAATGAAGAGGGTCTCCCCCAGAACAAGCACGTTAGGCAGAGCAGGGGGAAGCTGGGAGGTGAATTAGCAGGATCCCAGCCTGCCCCATGTGCCCTCCACAGTCTGACAGCTCACCGTGTAGTTCGGGTTCCCCGGCTGGATGCGAAGCTCAGCCAAGATCCAGATGCCATTGGTGAGTTTCAGAGACTGGTAGAGCATGTCCTGGCCCTCCACGTTCCTCTTGGCAATGGTGTAGACGTTGTTGTTCTGCAGTTTGCTGGAGACAGTGTCTTCAGAGAGAAGGAAGAAAAAAAACACATCTGTTAATTCAGATTCATCATCTGCGGAGACAGGAGAGCCCAGAGGAGCATTCCCAGGATGCAAGAGTGCAAGGAAACGCTGGCTTCTTCCCTGGGGACAGGAGCAGACATGACACAAGGAGAAAAAATTCCAGTTTGCTCCACAGACCCCCCTCACTGCTTTCAGGCTGTGATCCCTGGTTAAGTATTTGCCCATTTTACAAGGCTTTCACGTACTGCTCTGGGTCATTCAAGACTTACTGCCTTTCTCAAGGCAGCTCAGAGGGTAAGAACACTGTTTTAAACATAACCCCCAATCAGCTCCAGGCAGGTTAACCTGGAGGCAGCCAAAATTCAGAACAGGAAGGTGGAGAAGAACAAAGATCACTGCCCCAGGCTCGCTCAGGTTCTGAGGTCCTGTCCCAAACCTGACAACTCCCTCCTGCTTCCCTCGCAGGCTGACACTTCTGGCCAAATCAATGTCCTAGAAGGCAGTAAAAATCCCTTCCTTTATTTTAGAGGAATTGTTTGAAAGAGGAAAAGCCCACAGACATGTCTCTAGACATCATGGGGCAGTGATACAGCTTTAACACACAGCCTGACCTCAGCCCTCGCAGACAATGTGTGATTTCACCTGCAGACCTGTATGGTTGTCATCATGACACACATTATTTCTAGGGGACCTTTCGAGTAAACCAGAACAGAGGCAAACATGCAGAACACAAAGACTGAAACCAGCAACCTCTGGATGCTTCTCAGCACAGAGCAGAGCAAACCTCAGTCTTTGGATGGCAGTAAAGGGGCACATCCAGACTTTGGGTGGGAGGCTCAGAGAAGAAAACACCACACCTGATAAGCACCAATGGCAAATTTCCATTCCTGGTACACAACTGAAGTAATTTAACTCCCTGCTGGTGCAAGGGGAACACCTTGTCTATGCTGGGCCATCATCAGCAGGTTGGGCACTTTTGACAAAAAACAAGGGAGAGAAACAGCCTTAAACCAATTTCCAGAGACTGGAAACACAGGATTCATCTCAAGGAGCACGGGGAGCAGGACAGCAGCACAAAAGCAGCACAAGTGACTGTGCAGCTCTAACCCACTCCTGCACTTATAAACACTGAGATTTGGCAGCTCCAGATTTGAGAATGGACACAAGTCTGTGCTGACATGTGGGGGGATTAGAGAGGGGACAGCAGAGTCTGCTCATGCCCCAGGGAATGGTGGAAGGAGGAAAGACAGAACCCCACAGATCCATACCCTGATGCAGACAGCTGGATCTGCTGTGTCTCCCCAGGGCAGGGCTGATAACCAGAGCAGTGGAGCAGCTCCATGGGCAGCCTGGACTCTTCACTGAACCCCTTTGCTCCCCAGCCTTCAGAGCAGCTACATGCAGGTCGAGGATGGTTCAGGCATCCAGCTACCCAGACACACTCAGATTTAGGTTTCCTCTCTTCCCCAGTTACTATGGAAACTGGCAGATATAAGTAACTAATGAAATCTTTTGCTTAAAACCCCTCATTCCCTGTCTCCTCCTCCCACCCATACTCCTCCTCTACACAACAAACTCATGCAGACTAGGGAAACAGGCAATGCAGAGCAGTCCCATCACAGAGAGAGTGTGGCTGGGAGAGATCATCCACTGGGGATGAAACCCAAATTCCCCTCTCCTCATGCCTCCTGCCAGCAAGAGCAGCCTCCAGGGCTTTGTGAGGGCACAGTGCCCAGCACAAGTACCAGCTAAGAGGGCACATCCTTGTCTGAGAGGGACACTGGGATTTTGTTTGCCCAATTTTAACAGGGTGTGGTTAAACCTTACCCCTCTGGACATGCATCCTGAAGGTGGAACTGCTGGCAAGGACTTTCTCCAGCAATCATCATATCTGCCACAGCAGTCTCCCCTCTGCTGGGGGATGCTGTGGGAGTGAGGGCATTCCCTGGGGAGCAGGGGTGAAGGATTGGAAGCACAACTGCAAGTGAGAAGCTGTAATTTTGGCACCTGTGAGGCTGCCACCCCATGCCACAGTGTGATGCCAGAGAGGGGGAGCTGTTCTTTGGGAGCACAGCAGGTGAGATGGGGCCAAAGCCTTTGTGTGATGGCTCCTCTTGCACTTCAAACATCCACAGCCTCTGCTGAGGGGCAGATTTCCAAGCAGTAACATGTTTGTGAGGGGATACAAGGAGGGAAAATGAGGCAGGGCAGCTCCTAGGAAAGCCTGTTTTCCGCTTCCCTGACCTCAGTTACCCTCTGAAGAGAGCAAAAAGCCCTACCAAAACATACCCTACTTCAGCCAGGCACCCCAAACAACATGAGCAGGCTGGAGCTGGTGCTTGGCTTACCCAGCTCCTCCTGCCCTCATTCCCAGCACAGATTTGGGGAACTAGCCAGAGCTGACCCCCTTCTCCCCACAGGTAGCAGCTCCCATCCCTCCTATGCTCTGGAGTATCAGGAATTTGGATTTTGGAGATCATCAGAGTTGCTAAGCAACAGTGCCAGGCAGTGGCTGGCTGAAGGCAGGACCGCTAATGCCATGTGACAGCAGAGTCTTTAAAAAAAAATAATAAACCCAAGCACATATTGCTGGGAGCAGAGAGCTGAGCACAGCCAGAGCACAGCACAGCACCCACCAGGGCCCCAGGGAGGCAGGAGGAGGGCTGAGTGACTCTGGGGACTGGTGACTCTGCAAACCAGAGCACACGAGTCCTTTGGCACAATGCACAGTCCACACCTGACCTTGCTCAGCCACTTCCTGCAGGGCTTTTTCCTCTTGGCTCAAGGCTTGTTCTCACAACCTTCTTGAAGTACAGAGGAAGGACACAGGGAGTTCTGCCCATCACCAAGGCCAGGGAAACTTCTGACATCAGCCCATCTTTCAGGGTTGGGTTTTTTGGTTTGTTTCTTTTCCTTTCTAAACAGAATTCTTTACCTCAGTCCAACAACTAAATAGTGCACATGGAAACAGAGACACAGGGAAGAACAGCTGGACATCTCCTCCCTTTCACTGTGATCCAATGCTTTTTAATAGCACTTTCCTTATGGGTAAAGCAAAGGACATGCTTAAATATTCTGCCCATCAGATTAAGAATTTCACTCCTGAACTCAGCCAAGATGACCAACAGGCAACCACAGGGTTTTCATGAAGGACATGCACAGCTCAGAGCCATCATTGACAATATACCTCTTCTGAACTTGGGGGCATTCTGCAACAAGCACTAGATATCAGAAAGTAAAATTTAAGGCCTATATTTTATGCTGTGGTAGCTGAGAACATCCCCCATGCTATTTCCAGCACCACCTGAATGGTTCTGAGCATCCAGCCAAGAACTGCATTCAAATCCCAAACGCAGACTGATGCAGTGGGGAGGCACTTTGGGCAATATTATGACAGTACATTCATTTTCAAGCCATGTGATATGGACTAGTGCTGTACTTCATTAAACTATCAGGTACAAGATTTGCACATACAGAAAAAACCCAGCATACCAGGGAAGCTTGTGTATGATTGTCCCCCAGGTTGTTTCATCAAAAAATCCAATTTCTCTTCGTTCTGGCATTAGCAAACTACTCAGGGGAGAAAAACAAAGTGACCACTGCATACCAATAAAGCCACTTTCAACTGCAAACACAAAAGCTGCTGTTTCACACCAAATTGTGGACGAGTAACATGCAAGTAAAACAAAACTCCTAGAACTGCTGAACAGCACAGCAACTAATTGCCTCCCATGTAATGGCACTCAATCTTCATGTGCAAGTCAGCTTGTCCTCTTTCACTCTGTGGGTTTGGGGAAGCAGAGTTTTAAAAAAAGAAAAATACTTAGCTAATCTGATTTGCATATCTTAATGTGGTGATCTTTTAAAATATGGTGAAACTTAACATATTGAAACGACAGCATAAACAAGTCAAACCGAGCTTTAGTGCACACTCAGTTACAGGGGAAGCCTCAGCTGGTCTAAGTTGCACCAACAGCACCCAGATTTTTAGAGCTACAAGAGACTAGGAATCTATTTTCATGCACTAGATTCTTGTATTTTCATTAACACCTCCCCCAAATCAATTAATTTAGCACTGGATTCATAAGAGCTGAGAATGCTGGGCCATAACCATGACCTTGTGCTTTCACTATTTCTGAATAAGGTTTTCTCCATGGAACTATCCCAACCTCTTCCTGAGAGGCAGATGCATGAAACAGCTCTAATGAATTTAAGATCTGCAGCACATCCTAAGAACACCTTGGCCCCAAGATACAGCTCCAGCCCTCAGGAACAGCCTCAGGCCAGCCCCAGCTCTCACCTCTGGGAACCAGAACCCCAAATCCAGAATTAAGCACCCATCCCTCACTGACTCACTGGGAACAGTGGGAATACCTTCAAAGGTCCAGGATTTGCTTATTTTGGAAACTAAGATGCTGGAGATATGGATTAGAGCATCCAGCTCTGACCACTTAAGGACACCTGCTCCTCATCCCACAGCCTGGACCTTATCCTTGGCTTCAGCTTGCTGGGCTTCCTGCAGCAGCCAGGATTTGTAGGTTGTTCTGTGCACTGTTTTGGGGTGAGCTGCCAGGGCCAGGAGCTTCTCCTGCCATCCCTGTTTGAGCCATCAAAGCTCGAATCAATCCTATTTGGCTTGCCTTGTGGGCACAGGATGGATCTCTTACCTACAAAAGCCTGGGAGCACAGACTCCCACAGAAGCACCTCCACTGCCTGACTGTGTTTATCTCCTTTTTGTTTGAGGGAAGAAAAGCAATAACCTGAGGAAAAATCTGCAGTTTGCATGGGAGGTGCTGTAAGGTGACTGTTGCACAGTGACAGACAGCCCCGGATGTACCAGAGACACACAAGCTGCTTTTTTGACAGATAAAAATCCCAGCCCCTCAAAAATCCCTGCTCCAAGCCTACCTCCCTTTGGTTTAGAGGGAAAGAAATCAAAATTTCAGTTTCTTCCTTGAAGAACAGCAGCATCCCTTGCTTAACAGCTCAGGAGGGTCTCCTGAGTGCCCAAACAGACCTTCAGCCCCACTTCTCACATGGTGCACAAACTGCACAGATGGGGACACTGAGGAGAGCCAAGGCTGTTTGCAGCCTCTGCCCAGCACCCTCTGCTCCATCCACACCCTGCTGCAGGCACATGGCTCCAAGTGGCTGGGGGAGCTGCTGAGGGCACATCAGCTGGGAGCAGAGGTATTTTTAGCTCCCAGCTGAATTCACGTCACGGGTTTGGAATCGGTGAGACCGAAGCATGAATGGCACGGTGTGTCCCGGAGCACTCGCCACCGAGTGGGTGGGCCCACATCAGGCATGAATTACTGCTCCTAGGAATGAATTACTGCTCCTAGGCATGAATTACTGCTCGGAGAGGATGAGAGGAGGGACAACAACTCACACCTCTGCGGAGCCAGCGGTGCTCACAAGCTTTTCCCTGGGCTCAAGGGTTGCACGAATCCAGAGCCTCCTCAGGTTTGGTGAGGAGCTGCTGGAATCTGCAGTTTTGTGCACTGCACACCTTATTCTGTGCAGTGACATGGACTGCACGTGGTGGTATGTCATGAGTGAACAACAGGACCACCAACAGCCCAAATTGAGAGCTTTAATCCACCTGGCATCTCCTACAGGACAGTCTTTGGAACATGAACCAGTCTTTCCTCCACAAGGATCAAGTTCCTAAAGGTTTTATACCCAGAGTTGCTCTTCTTGGAAGTAAGAAGGTGTCTTTTCTACTATTTTCAATGGATTTAAATGGTCAAGACTTCAAGAATCTTGAAACATTGCCACCCTACTGTGGCACATGGCCAGACACACCCTTGCTCTGGAGTGGACTAGTAACAAGATGGATTCAACTGTTGACAGAGTTCATCCAGCTTACTCTGCCTTTGCCATGCTGTGAGAAGCCTCTATCCCTAAGGATGCTGATAGACCAGCCCTCTGTGGGTTTTGGGATCTGGCTAATCCTTGCACAGGCACGGCTTGATGCTCTTAGGATGGTCTGAATGAGAGGAGGGTATTGCTTAGATGCAACCAAGCTGAGCAAACTGAGTCAGGGCGGATAAAATCCAAGGGACTAAGACAAGCACACAAGATTTGCCCTGGTTTTCCCTCCTGCAAGCTACTGGCCTGCTCTGCACCCGAGCCCAGGTGGCCAAGGAAGGGAACGGTCGGCGGAGCTGCGAGAGGGAGGAGGTGTCGGCAGCGGAAATCCAGAAACAGAACCTCGGGTGGATGGGAGTGTTTGGAATCTGTTTATGAGACGTGACCCACTTTCTGCCGTACACAAGCCAAGGAGGCTGGCAGATCCTGCACACCCCCGAGCATCCCGAGTGATGGAGCACACTCGGGAGAGGCTCTGTGGCCAAGGATCTTCCTGCCTGAGCCTGGCAGGGGCTGCAGATCCCACTGCAGAGAAACCACCCGGCCTCTCCCTGAGAGCTGGGAACATGTTCTCCCCTGAGTATCCCCAGTTCAGGCAGGCCTGGACTGGGAACCATCCCCCTGGGAATGGGGAGCATTCTGTCACTCCATATTTTCTTCTGGAGGGAGGAGGGGGACAGCCCGGGCTGCAGGATCTCCAGGGCTCATCTTCCCAGCCATGCACCCAACCCACACGCTCTGCTAGCCAACACCAATCAGGAGAAGCTTCCAGCGTTTCTGATTGCAAATAAGGAGCCCTGGATGCAGTCAGGACATGGCCAGGGCAGAAGGCACCACCAGCAGCAGCTCTGCAGTGCAGGGGAAGAGGCGATGCCAAGCCTGGCTGGGAGCAGAGGGAGGGCTGGGGGAGGCACAGAGGTTGTTCTCGTTTGAAACCCCACCGTGAAATCAAGTCATAAGGTCCAACAGCTGCTATTTTTTTCCTCCTCTTGTGTGCTCCATCTTTTATATTCCAAAATAGTAATAATTATGAGTACAAAGAGACCCATGGTTTCTGTCTGCAATTGAAGCATGAGGGTGTTCATTGTGTAATAGCAGGCGTGAAAGAACAAAAAGGTTACAGGGTTGGTAATCAATAGGGACACTTCTTTCATCTGTGAAACACAGCAGCTTTTTGGTAGAATCACTTGGCTCCTGTCCAGAACCTTCTGAACAGGAGCAAAGCTGCTACACTGGCCCCATTCCACTCTTCTACACTCCCTCATCCTTCAGCAGTAGTAAGGTCATATGTACAAGTAGGACGCTCACAGAAGCAACTGGATGGTTAAACAGACTGAACAGGACCAAATTTGATCAAAAGGCATCAATATCTCAGCTAACAACAGCAGACCAAAGGTCTTCTCACATGGTCCTCCACAGATACCACAACACCTTAGTCTATGTAGGGTTACTCTTCCACAACAGAAGGAAGAAAGGAGCTGCCAAAGGTGAAGTAGCTGGGCCAGGATGGTACAGTAGGTTGAAGTCAGGGCTGCAACACCTTGTCCAAAACTCACAGCAGCAGGACAGGGTTGCTGAACAGCCTCAACACCGTATTTAGCACTATTTAAAGGGCAGCTTTGCAGGGAAGCAAAGTATAAAAGACAAAACAAGAATACAAGGCCCAGAATGAAAAGAAGAAACAGATCAGTAGAATCAAATACCTGGAATTTCAGATGTGCTTTTATGGAGACCCAGCTAAAGTTTTTGACTGAAACAAGCCCTGGGATCCCAGGCGGTTCTGTTCAAAAGTGCAATTGTCATCTATCCATTAACCATAAGGTTATTTTAACAAGGTGACATTAATGAGGTGATATTTAGTGGCCACACATCAAAGGTGCTCTCAGCACGGTAGAATTAAGCTACTCACCAGCATTCAGGTGACAGTCTTTAATCTGGAACTGAAGCTCATTTTCGTTTGGAATATCCTTCCATGTGGCAAGGAAGACCTGGCGCTCTAGAAAGGAGAAAGATGATCAGCACTGGGGGATCCTCAAAGCACCACAGCATTAATTAATGCACCACAGGATGTTTCAAGGTAGACACACAAAAGGGCTTTGGGTCACTTTTTGCCCTGCCTGGGACAGACCCAGTATTTGCTCCTGTAACAATCTCAGTCTCCCTGGAAAAGCAGCAAAGCTTTGATGGATTTTGGCCCTCCCAAAACAGAGACAGTCTTTAACACATGAGCTGTTTACAAGCCAAGAACAGGCAGGATTTGACAAGAAGGAGCAAGATCCACACATTTAGGATTATGTTAGTGAAAGCCACTTTTCAAGCAACTTCCCAGGCAACTCAAACAACAATTTCATGAAAGTGACTAGGAAAACACAAATTACAGTCAAAGTGGCATGGGTGTAAATCCTAGACCCATCTGAGTGAATCAAACCCTCAAAAAAAACCCCCAAACCAAACCAAACAACAAAAAAATCAGCTTCAAAGAGAACAGATCTACCCCTTGCTTGGCAGGGAGAAGCAAAGGACTTAGGTTCTGGCAGCTTTTGGAACAGGAGAACAAGGGCAGGCTACCAAGCCAGATCAATTCAGGCTGAGAGATGCATTGGCATGAATGTCATGGCCAAGAACACACAAATCCCAGCCACGAGACAACTGCACCCAGCTGGGCACTGCCAGCACAGTCTGGCTGAGGGAACATGACCACAGACCTAAAAGCACTCACCCATTTTGCCATCCTCTACAAAGAGCACGTTGAGAGGAATTAGGCAGCTGAAGTAAAAGACATCAATGTTGTTCTTCACAGCCACCTGTTACAGAAAAAACAGGGAGGTTAAAGAGTCTCCATCAGCTGGAAATCCAAGGGGATCACAGTCTCATCACCCTGGAGTGCTCTCTCTGGGCTCTGAATGTGAGACTCCCTGGAGGGATGTTACTGAGCTTCTGGGTAGTTTCAGACCAGGACCAGTCCCAACCCTGTGCACTCACTCCATATTCCCTAAGAGCTGCCTAATCTTCTGTGAGCCTTTCACCATTGCTGCTTCAGAGCCAATTGCACTGATGAGCTCACAGCAGCATCCTCACTCTTTGCTGCTCTTGTTCAGCCTCTCTTCCTCACTCCTTGCACCTCTGAGGTACATCCCAACCCCTTGGCTGCTCAGAGCTACTACTGTGTCTGTCCTATTGCACATCAGCTTCTTCATCACCCCTCTTTGCCATCTCACTCTTGTAATTCCTCAGCTCCAAAATCCCGTGTATTCTTGATTTGCACCTTCATTTCCTTATTTTTCACCTCCTTGACTAGTCCTGTCTCAGCCCAGACACTTTGTAGAGATCCTAAATGGTCCATTGCCTGCGTCTTCCTTGCAGCACCTCCCAAAACACCTGCCTTTAGCTTAATGAAAGCTCTATGTGGAATACGTGCCGGGGGTTGAATCCTGGAAGAAGAAAGCCCTGCTACAGAGCAATCAGAGCAGGTAACAAAGATCACTCCACAAAAAAAGACTTAATTCTCAGTGTCATTAAACTCCACCAGCCAGGGAGATGCACTGGCTTGCCTTTATCACACACACTTGCCATGTTCCCCACTAATCTCTGCTAGCAGAGAGAAACCCCGCCTGCAGTTTTCCCCAGGGTGAGAGCTGATGGCACACGCAGGAGCAAAGTGGAGGTCTGAGGAGTGCACTGTCATAACGTGGCACAGAAAAAGGCAGCTCTGGGCTTTATTTCCATGCCTCTCACACTCTCCTCACGACAGCCCACACAGCAATAGCCTGTCAGGGGAGCACAGTTCAGCAGACACCTACCATTGCTTGCAACGAAGGGATCTAAAGCCTGTAAGAAAGACCTAGAATTGAGGCCGTGTGGGGAATTTTGGGAGCCACTTGAGCTCCCACTTCCTCTGAAAAATCCCAGAAGGAGTTCTCCGAGTTGTCACCCAGCTGAAACACAAACCAGACCAGGCTGAATGCTGATCCAGAAGAATAAACTGGCTGGTACAAAGATTTATGCCAAGACAAACTCCACTGACATTAATTACATATACTGGTGTCCTGCAGAGAAAATCTATTGTCACATAGTGGCAAGTTTAGAAAGACACCCCAAATGTCAGTAAAAACCAGCTGCAGATAGACAAGGGAGGTGAATTGACCAGAGAATTCAAACACAGGTCAGCTGATCAGATATGCACACAAGCCAGAGGACAAGGAGACCGAGCTCCCAAACAAACTCTTGGCAATTGGAAAGGTCCCAGAAGTGCAAAGGACTGCAAAAGGTAGATGTGATAGTCTGTGGTGCTTCTACTTTCAGACATCGCTAAAGGTAGCAGCTTAAATTTAATTCCCACAGCTTAAGAAGGGATTAGTTTAAAACCCACTAAAACCACGTAAATGATGGTGCAACTGGGAAAAAACCTTGGAATTTGTCCTCTGTAACAGGGAGCTGTGACGTGGTTCAGTTGCTGGCGTCACACTCACGGGTTGGAGCATTCAGGGTTTGAGCTGGAGGCACCAAAGCCAGAGGGGTAAAAGCAGATTGGTGGGTGGACTTCAGTGATTCACCTCTGCAAAATGTGCCTGAACACACTGGGTGAGTAGCCAAAAACACACCTCCAAGTCAGGGAGGGGAGAGCTGGGGGAGGGACAGCAGAGTAGCCATTCCAGATGCTACGCTTGGATATAAGTCATGGAGATGAGCCAGAAGAGGGAAAATTTAGGCTAAATGTCTGGGAAAACCGATAGTGAGAATTATTAAGCAGCACGAAATTCCTCTGAGGAAGAGAAGCTCCAGTGCTTGGACTATTTAAAATCAGCCTTGACAATGCTCTCAATAAGAGGAACTGGAGGAAAACAACGAAGCATAGCAGGGGACTATCCTGTGTGACCCAAGATCTTTTCCAGCTCTGATTCAATGATTAATTGCTTTGCCTTGGAACAACAGAGATTACTTAGCTTTTGTAGCTAATTGTTGTTGCCATACAACAGCAGTTTCCTACAAGAGGGGCTGGAAAGCAGAGCCTTCTCTCCAGTCATAGTTTGAGAGGCACACTCCAAATTAATATGCCAACCCTGTCCCTGCAGTTATAAGGATGCTATAAAAAGGTATCTGCTGACCTGCTTCTCAACTCTGCAGAAACATACTGAGTAAGCTGCTTTGGCTCTACTCTGGAGAGCTACCCAATTAAGATGCTCTGAAGTGCAATTTCTTCCCAGCAAAGAAAAATCAAGCCACATGCCACCCTTCCTCCCAGACTGCATCACTGGGTTCAGTAATGACATCACGTGTCACCTTGCAAGCATCTGTAACGATGCAGAAACCAGCTGTTTCAAACAACTTTTGCAGACAGGAAAGGAGAAGGCTGTGGTCTCCTTAAACCCACAGCACTGGGACAAGGTTGGTGAGCTCTGCAAGGCAAGCTTCCATAGTTCAACATTCCATCTTTCCTCCAAACAGCCAAGTATAACCTGTCAGCACTGTGGTCCACAAGATTTGGTCCATGAAAAGGCACCTGCAGATACCTGAATGAAGAAATCTGCACCATGGAAAAACTAAGAAGCCCTACCAGTCAATAACAGCTTTCCAAGGTCATGCTTTGCTCCACATCAGGAGCATCCAGTGCCATCTGACGGTACAAAAGCAACACCAGGCAGCAAGCAGATCCACAGCAGTGTCTGCAAAAACCTCAGCAGTTAATAACAATGACTTGCCAAAAAAATCCAGTGCTCCTCAGTTGGCAACATTGTCCTGAGACAGTCAATGACATCTGAAGTGATACCAGTAGCTGAGAAGTCTCTCCAGGTTTGACATGCTTGAAAGGAACCTCCACTTGGATTCAATAAATCCTCCAGTCCACACTAACTTTGCTTGTGGCTCTGCAGCTTTAACCTGCTGACCTGGTCATGAACTATTAAATCTCTAGCTAGACCTTCAGCCTCAGACATTTCAGAGTTGAAACAGAAGTATTTTCAATAAAAACGGCTTTCTATCAGCAACCTTTTCAAGAGGGGAAAAAAAAAACTATTAGTGCCTTGTGAATTTAGTCAAGCAGCCTACAAAGCTCTGAGGGATAGAAGTCAAAAGGTGGCAGATTTTTGTGTGTGGCTTCACTAATGAAAAGGTGTGAGTCGACTAAAAACTGGCACAGGGTTTCAAATCACTTATGTCTAGTTCGTGATCTGACTAAAGGAAGCAGCACCTCTGGAAACAACCCCTGGAACATATTTGCTCACCTTGTAGCACAAGCACCCTTCTGCTGACCTCCCTTGAAGTGCAACTCTCTGAGAGCAAACATATGGTATTTTGGGGAAGAGGCACCTCATAGGAACAAGGTTAAGTTATTTTCTTCAACAGTGTAGGTTTCAGACACTTTAAATCCCAGACTTGAGCATGAGAACTGACTTTCAAAGTCAAGTCTGAAAGCAACACAGATGCTTTCCATCAGCAGCAAGTACACAACATACCCACTTGGAATCCCATTAGCACCTACACTAAATTAAGGATTTACTTCAAGTTGGGTTTTGCTTTAGAGCCTGGTAACAGCCAAACTGTTGAGGCGAGAACAACTCTCCACCGCAGAGCCTTTTTTACCTCTGCCAGCACAAGGTCACGGTTTGTTCTGTGACAGTCTGCTGCTCTGCCTGTCACATGCCCCCAGGGAATGTTGCTCCTTGCCTTCATTTCGAGTGACAGGTAGGGTTCTTGGGATCCTAGGGGTGTTTGCAGCCACTGCCAGGCGGGTGCTCTGGAGCTGTGCACAGGCAGCAAGGCTGGGTTACGTCAGTGCTCAGGGAACACAGAGGTACTGGGAGGGTTGTGCTCTCGTGTGCCTTGTTGTCCTTGGAGTTCAAAATGCACATTTTAGCCAATGTGCTGTACCATGTGCCAGGCCTGCCCTTACCCAGCAAACCAACAGCTTTCACAGCCGAGTTAGGAACTGGCTGCAGCCGCCAAGCTGGGATCCAAGTCCCTAATTCAGGGAGTTCCCAGGAGGATTCTTTGCTGAGATAAGACTCTCACGAGTACAGACTGTTAAAAAACAACCCAGGCAGCAAACCCAAGGAAGCATCTTCCCCATCTAGCCACCCAAGGCTGTTCTGTGGTGGTTGGTCAGTGATTTTGACACAGCTCACACAGGGACATGTATTGTGTTATCAAGCAGGCTCTGAAGGGTGAACATCTGCTGGCTGGACTTGCTGCTCACACCGATTCTCAGCCTTGTTTTCAGGGAGAGCTGAATGTGTGAAACCTGTTTCCAAGTGCTGAGTGCTCTGTTTGTGCCCTGGGATACATTAACAGTTCTGATGAATGAGAGCTCCAGCAGCCCTGCACTGCGAGGAGGAGCACAGGTGATGAGTTACAGCAGAACTGAGTGTGGAGGGATGAGCATGATTAGTGCATTAGTGAGATCGATCTTTTCCTCAATGAAGAAGCTGCACTCTCCTCTGCCTTTACAAAAACACTTGGCCAATCTCACTGCAAGGAAACAAAAGTGTTCTGCACCTCACGCTGCTCAGCAGCCAGGGAGAGGTTTGTGTTTCAAAGTGCCACTCTCCAGGGAGAAATGCAGCTGGTGGATCCTTCCCTTTTTGTACTCATCAGATCAGTTTACAGGCACTGTGGAAAGCTGAAGCTGTGCTGCTTTCAGTTGCATGCTCAGTAGCTGCATCAGGCAGGGCTGGCAGCTGACAGCAGGTAATGCTGGGGGACGTGACACAATCAGGATGAATTTTGAACGTGGGTCCCAAGAGTGGCTCCAGCCTCAGGCAGAGCTGCTACTGCTGCTCCAGGAGTCCCTGCAGCCTGGTTTCGATTGGATTGTCTCCTGCAAGGGGTTGTCATCTCACAGAAGAGATGATCCTGTTTGTGCCATGACAGGCCAGGCCTGAGCTCTGAAACTCTCTCAGCAGGTTGGCTCCACTTCACCCATTTCCAGGGTCAGGGAAGCAATTCTCATGTACCCAAGTGCGTATTCCAATTTCACAGCATTTCATAGCCCTTAAAAGGCTATTTATTAGGAGCAGTGGTTCACTTCAGCATAGAAAGGCTCTCATCCCAGGCATTTTCTAATTCCAAATTTGACTTGAAGTACCTGAAAAGAGTTAATATTCCTCACCAGTGTGAATCCTTGTTTCAGAACACGATTTCCTCTTTGGAGCTGAAGGTGTCACACACATGGTGGCAATGACACCTCACCCAGACCACTTTTTCTACCAGGTATGACCCCAACAGCCAATAAATCACCAGAGAGGCATCACTGCTTTGATTATGAAAAGGCAACTACAGCACCCAGGGAAACCTGCACAACTACCAGAGTCATCTCCACAGCTCCAAACACTCATGAAGCCCAACACAGCCTCTCAAGAACCTTTGGGCAAGAGCTTGTCATTGTTTACAAGTGCCACATTCTGCAGGAGCAACTCTGGGCAGGGGAACACAACACCCACAAGTGCCAGGCAGCCTCCAAAATGCTGACAAGGCACTGCAAGAGTGTCCCCCAGCAGAAGTCAGCAGCACACAAATAACTAAATCAGATTTTCTTTAGCAGCAGGCACACACCAAAGGCATCTGACAGCAGCTTTTTAGTCTGTAAGAAGTGAAAGAGATGAACCAGAGAGCAGGGACTGGAGTTTGTTCAGCCCTACAGTGCTGTGTCCAGTCTGACTTTGGCTTTACCCTTTGAACAAATCTCTGCTTGATTGGGGGTTAATTCTGAGTCAACAGGGGAAGAAAATTATCATCACTAATTTGGGATGTGAGGGAGAAGCCTGGTATTCAGGATCTCAAGATGCAAGGCCACTGGCAAGCAGAAGACTTCAGTTATATTTTACCTATGTGAGCCTCTGAAAATATTTCAGTCTTCCTCACCTTCTTGCAAAAATGGCTTTTTTGTTACCTTGTCAAATATTTTAGTTTCCTTCCATGATTACAAATGTTAAACTAAATGAGCTGTATCAGGTGAAAGATTAGAAACGGTAATAAAAATAACCTGAACAAGACCTGAATTCATTACTTCTGAAATAGTTGCCTAAGGAATGTACAACTAGTCTTTGAAGTTTCTAATTCACATGACAAGAAGTTGAAAGCTATCAGTTTGGTTACTTCAGGACTTATTTTTCTTGTTACTAAAACAAAAAACGCCCACCAGAATAGGAGATGAACATAAGGTCCTCAGGTTCAAACCAGCCCTGCATCTGCTCCAATGTTCCCCAGCTCAGAAAAAACACATTAAGCAAATTCAACTTGATGAGTGTTTTGGTTCTTCAATGAATACGGGAACATTTGTATCCTCTACTCCTATATTATGCTATAAATTGTTCCCTAAGTAGGTCACCGAAACGATTTCTGAATGTTTCAAGACAAATCCTTTCCACGGGAACTCACACAACAAAACCAGAGCCTTGGCTGTCCGGGCAGTGACAGATCTCCATCAAACCCACTGCTGTCAAAAAAGAAAGGGGAGTGCTCTTTTTAACTTGGCATCTGCTATCGTGACTCAACTCTTTGCAGAGAAATATACTATTACTCCATATGGCAGCTTCCCCAATTGTAAAAGGGCAGCCAACTTCTATGGCAATGAGAGCTTTAGCAAATTAGCAACTGAGTCTGGCACTAATGAATGCTCCACTGCCTCAATAGAAGGTGGCTGGAGGTTTCCTCACATGTTTTCTTTTTGCTTTGTTCTAGCAGAAGATGCTACAAGAAGCAAACTGTGTTCCCATTTCTTCAGAGATTTAATAACCCAAATACTTCACTTCCTTCCTGATCAAAGGAAGCAGCAACTTGAGACTGCCTTGTTGAGAGTCCCTAGTGCTGTGGAGGCTGATCAGGACTGTCACCTGCTAGACACTTCCAAATTTCCTTGGGAGCAGAGGCAGATTTTACCACAGCTGAGCCAAATGCAGTGATGGGAGCTCATCCTCACGAGCTGGATGCAGAGGGAATCCAGCTCTTCCCGAGGCTGGAAGGGCCCTCTGTGGAAGACACGACATGTAATTCATTCACTGTCTGCGCGCTCCCCCATCGCACGACTGCGCTCAGTGTAGGACTGCTCCTTTGAGTGCCAGAGAAGCTATTTCAAGCTGTTTGCCCAAAGACTCATCAATAAGTCATAAAGCCCCAGAATGGAAGTCAAAAGAAGGGAAAAAACAGTTGCTCAGGCAGAATAAATAGTAACTTCCATTGCATTCTCTTAATCTAAAAAGAGAATGAGCTGCTTCAAAATATTCCCCTCTGGGCTGCCATGCTACAGGAACCCAACCCAGTTCCATCTCCTGGAGACTTGAGGTGAGTGAGATGTGCTACAGAGTGCCAAGCTAACTGCATCTTTGGGACAGTGGGAAAACCATCCTGGAGGAGCCAGTACCCAGAGCAGAGGCAGGAGTTGCTGAACGCTGCTCCACAGAGTGGCTGCACATGGCAGCGGTGGGGAAGAGCCTCCTTCCAGGCAGAGCTGTCTGCCTTGATGACTTCCAGCCCACTGCCCCTGAGGCACGCCAGGATGGATGGAGACAGTCTGGTCCAAAGCAGAGGGGAACATCTCCCTGGATGTGTCCTGCCTTTATCAGATTGACAGCCCAATCTGATAAAGAGCCTCCTCTAGGGAATGCTGTCCCTGCTGTGCACCAATACCCTCATTAATGAAACATTAGCTGCTTACGTCATTTCTCCTCTGCCTTTCCTGGAACACATCATTTGCCTTGGATTAAGCTATCTGGGGCAGGGATGTGCCAGTGCCTTTGTAAAGCACTCTGGAACTTAAGAGCACTAGAGAAATATTAATCACTCAGCAGTTGCCACGTTTCCTGCAATTCCTTTAATTGTCTCAATTCTCACTGACAGCTCTTGCTGCCTGCTCCACCACAGGCACTTTCTTTGCTCAGAACAGCTCCAGTTCTTAAGCCCAACTAAACCTCACACCCAGTTTACAGAACGGTGTTACTGGTACAAAGATCTTAACCTATGCAGATGCAAGTGGCTGGCTTGAGGTGCTTGAAAAGTCACTAAAATTCAAGAAGTCTCTGTTTCAGTCCTTCTGGGAGAGACTAGAAAAAGGAAGAGGACTAAGTTTTGGCCAGACTCATTGCCCAAATCCATGAGGTCTGCCTGGTTACACATGGTATTTTGTGACTAGAGCCTTACCACATTGTGTTGGGTCAAACAAACTGGGCTGAGCACCTGTTCATCCATCCCCTGCCCAGAATGAGAAAACCCTTACCTGGAGGTTGTTCAGAGGCTCCATTTTCATGACTGGTCCCAGAGTGTTGAGGGGCAGGGAGACATCAATACTTTGGTTTGGCATCAGAGGCGTGTGAATGGCCAGTGGAGTGCTTGGGATGACCCCAAAGCTGGGCAAGAGAAAAACAGAGGTGATGAGAGCAGCACTGCATTGCCCAACTTCATTCCCCTTTTGCCAAGCACAACTGGCTCATCTTCCCATTACTCTTGAGCTGCTGTTACTCCAGGGAGGGAACACAGCTCAAAGGAGCAGACACTCAAAGTAGGACAAGGCATGGGAAACTCATTCAGGTTGGTCTTGCTGAGAAGGGAAGGAGCACCTGGGAACTCTCCCATTACCTGCAGGGCACTGGTCTATGTGCTGGGCCCCAGCCTGCCCAGCAAGGGTCAGCACCTGGACTCAGTCAGGCCTCTTGGCTCTCTCTTACAGAGCACTGCAGGTGGAGTGTATCACACACTGCATGGCTGCTGTGTCACTGGGAGCTGTGGAAGGAACTGGAGCCAACACAGATTAAATCAATAGCCAAGGAGGAGCATGTGGTTTGTAACAGCACTGCAGAACAAACGAGCCAAAGCAGCCAGTCCCAAATGACAGCACCTGACTCAGCTATGTGGTTGGAGGCTCCTTCACTGGGGGTGTATCCCACCAAAGCAATGCTTGACCATTGAGACATTTAATTCCACCTCTACTTAGTGGGGAGAAGAGGGAAAGCAGCTCACATCTAATTAGTAGCACTCCTGCACCATGTACCTGCTGCTTTCCAAAAGCAGATGGAAGTGCAGATGTTTTGGTGTCCTCTCATAAATGCCTTTCTTTCCAGCAGAATTCACAGGAGCTCAGAGGTCACAGAGCATTTACAGGATGTAGAGGTGTGTATATTTATTTTATTCACTAAAAACCTGATACTGTCTCTGCACAGAGTCAGACACATTTATGGGGTTTATCACTCCTTCAATAACCAGTAAATGCCCTATTCTTGGTTCTTCTTAGTTTTCAGCCCTAGGGAGCTGAAAGAAGAATATTCTCAGCAAGGGCTTAGCCACATGATTTGCCTTCTTCAGCCATTTCACCTTGGAAGACACAAACTCTCGTGTCTTCCCTAAAACTCAGGGGGAAATCAAAGTTGCAGTTTGTTACTAAGGGGCTGTGATATTACAGAACACTAGAGCTTTAGCTGTCTTTATTTTTTTTTTAATGCTTGATCCCCAGACTGCAGTGAATGTGATTAGTGGCAGCAGGAGAAGAGGGGAAAGGCAATAGAAACTTCCCAATCACAAACCTTAATATTTAAACCTAAAGAACCAGCCCTCTGCAGCTCTTTGCAATGCACCAGCCACAATGGAAAGCAATGACAGAAGAACAGCATTTGTAAAAGAGTAAACAGTAGTAGATTGTATATGGAGCTTGTGCTGCAAGAGGAAAACTGCTGGTTTACTGTACAGTATTTAAACTTCTTACATCCTTAAAGTCACATAGGTGTGGCTACAACATAGCTTGATGTATGGGGGGAAAATCACAAACAAAATGCCTTCTTTTCTAGGCCAATTTGCATGAAACATTTGCATATAGCAGCTTAGCAAAACTCTTCAGAAAATACAGCAGTCCAGGGAGAACATTTACTAAGACTTACTTAGCATAATGTCTTTTCTAAGTAAATCTTATTCGTCCCAAGAAATCCTAAATTTGCAAGGCTAACAGTGATACAGAAGAGATGGCTTCAGTGGATTTTTAGCAGAGAGAACCCTTTTCTCCAGTGAAGTGGTATTAAGAAACAGGGAGGACATTTCAGTCACAACATACTCTTTACAGTCTTGATAAGGACTAGCCTGGCCCTTGCTCGAGATAACGTAAAGCCACAGAATAAGCTCTTACTGGAGAGGGTGTTTGTGGGAAGACTTTGTGGCTGTGTTGCCATGTCATGTCCTTTGGCTCAGATAGGATTCTGAGAACAATCTGTATGCTCTAAACATTCAAGTGGCTGCTCCTTCTGACAAAATTGTTCTGCTGCCAATTACGGGGAAAACATGTGCCACAGGCTCTTAACTTGCAACTTCTTCACTGACAAACAGCTTTATTAACGAGTCCTGCACTTCCAGACAGGCTGAGGGGCAGCACAGCAATTAAGTCAGGAGGCAGAGGCATTATGGGTTGATAGTTGTGCAGCTCAGATCTTGCCTGTTTATGCTCTTGCTTTCCTCAGGGCACTCCCTGGCTATAACACCACTAACCTGCCTAACAACTCATGAGGCTGCTTTAAAACTGTGCAGAGATTAAAAGGGGCAGATGCTGTTGCAGAGCTGGGAGAAGGATGGGAGCGTCTGCTGCCTGTTCCCCCTCCAATTTATCAGTCTGTATTTTCAGCCCTTTCACACAATTGTGGTGTGATGGCTGTACAGTTCAGGCTGTATCATCCAAGCTACTTCCCTCCCTAGATCCAGCACTGTAGACACAACCTCCTCTCATAGGATCATGCAATCTTTTGAACCCAGTGTAGTGATTTTGATTTCTGACCTGTTCTTATTGAACTGAATGGCAAAGTCAGTCATGTGCTGCAAAGCCTTGTTGGTGAAGTTCATCTCCATGTAGATGTGCCCCTGCCTGTGGCTGAACGTGCCCGAGATCTCCAATCCTTTAGCCTTCACTGCAGGCAACCAAACCTTGAACACAAGAGATGTCATTCAGCGTGGCCTGAAGATGACAAACAAGTAATTTTCCAAAAAACCAGAAGTCCTGAGCTCAGAAATCCAGCTACATCAGCACATTAAGCCCACAAAGGCTAAAGAAACGCTACAGGGAGGATGGGACATGAGGTGGTCAAAGGACTGAGCTCACCAGTGAGGAATAAGCTTGCTGCTCCTAATCCATATTGTTCACAGCACTCACATAGGAAATCCAATAGACTACAGCATTAATGTGCACAAGAACTTGTGTCCACCACAGCAATGTGAGACTTACCAGGTCTGCTGATGGACAGGCTTCTCCAAGGGCTCATGGGGCTATTAGAGGCAGGATAATATTGAAGTTTAAACCAAATAAAATCACTATTAGCTGTTCGGGTTCTGGATTCCCAAATCACCTTTGTGGGAAAAACCCAGCCCCAAATTTGAGTGGTGCAAAATTAGCTCAGAATTACCGTGTTCTTTTGCACTTGGTCTTATATATGGTGCAATAATTGCAAGGACCAAAAGCTTTGAGTATGCTCTGCACACTCCATTTCATATTCCTCGATTTCATAGGATATCTTAAGTTTACCCATCCATGGGCTATTTAATAAGAGTGCTAATTCTTGTTTATTCCCTCTCAGGCAGGAAAGGCTAACCCAGAGCTCACTGTGGTTGCTCCATAGCCTGTTTCCAGAACCATGTTCTGCATCTCCCGACCCCTCCTGACTCAGACAATGCATCTGCCATCTCTGTCACTAACAGAGCCTTTATCTGCATTACACTGCGGCATGTTCATCCCAATCACATGGTTTTATCCTCACTGTCACGTTGGATTCCTCCAAATAAACAAATCTGCTAGGAAAGTTGTTGCACATTGTATCCTGCCCTCGGTTTCCTGAGGAAACTTGCTAAGCAGCAGGTCTGCAGGAAAGCTGCTCTGCCAAAATGGAAGGTCTCGGATCTTTCATAAGCCCTCCTTTAGAGTAATATTGTTACAGGCAAAATGAGGGAACTGCTAAAACACCAGAAGTGTGTCACTAATAACTAACATGATCTCCAGCACATTGTTACTCTACCTGGGAAAAACCCAGGAGACTGAGTTGAACTAAGGTGCCCTGATAGCACCAGAGACTCACAATAAAGGGGACAAGTGAGCAATCTCAGACTTCTGGTAGCCCAGGGTAAGGCAGTTTAACAGGGAGGATTGTTTTTCCTTACTTACAGACTTTGGAGCCACATATCCTCCAGGAGCCATGCCTATACCAGAGGAGAGCTCGAAGAGGTCGTTGAGTCCACTGCTGACCACTGCAGGGGTGGGTGAAGGGGCAAAGGTGGCTGGCACAGAGGAGGGGATGTAGGTCTGCCCCACCTGGAGGAGTCAGAAAGAACAGGAGCTGATTAACATCACACTTCAACGCTACTTATTAAATAAAGCATGAACTCGGGCAATATCCTAAATATTTTAAAGCCATTTGCAGCTTCCCCACCGATTTATCAATAGTGCTAAATTATGCATTTGAATTCCAAAGCTCTTGGCAACTAATCCCTACACTCAGCTGTCACCTCGACCAAGCTTTCACATCATTTTTTATAGCTCCAGTTATCTATTCCCACTGGAGAGGAATCTTTCTTCTCCATCTCTCCTTCTCATAAGACAATATACTTTGTGGATCTACCCTACATAAACCCAGGGAAAAGAAAAGAAAAAAAAAAAAACACCACTTTAAATCTGCTCCCAACTATGTCAGCCTTCAGGAATCTGAAAAATTTTGCATATCCAGAGATAGCAAGGGAGTCATGACCGTATTGTGCACTCCTACCCAAAGCCAGAGCTCTGCATTCTCAGCACTGTGGTCCAAAAGGTTCATTTCATGAAGCAGAACTGGCTGTCTCTGTCTGCTAGGACAACCTTCCTGCAAGAAGGGCAATTCTTCCCTCTCAGGACTTAAATGAGGGCACCAAACATGAAACATTACCCTCTACATGCCCAGCTCCAGATGGGACAGTCACACTCAAGTTTGACTCCCAAGGTCTCTTCCAAGCAGGAAGAATTATGTGCTTGAGAACAGGATTCTCCAGTCAGCAGTCCAGGCAGAATTACTAAGGCAGAACTATTTGGGGGCTTTCTGTTGGCCCAGGAGGGCAGAGACCTGGCTTTGTAGGTATGATCACTACAGGGAAGTATCTCCCATGCCCTGGTGTGGATGGACTGCCTGGGGGCTACAGGTGTACTGGACCACCAGCTCTCCTGTGCCCTTGTGCTGAAGCCAGAAAGGAATGCCAGATTCACAGGGAAGGAAGGAGAGATAATGACTGCAGCCATAACAAGGGTCTCTGAAAAGCCCTCCCTCCAGAACTGAGTGTGCTTTGCTCACTGAATTACTGGGAACACAGTCCTGGGAAGAGGGACTGGAGCTTTCTAGGGGACACTACTTTTGGCTGTGAGTTGGAAGTACATTCTCTCCTGCCCACTGCCTCTCCAAGCCATCTTGCATTCAGTTCTCATGCTTTCCTGGAAAAAGTTGGTCTGTGCTTGAAGCCAAGGGTGCTCTGGAAGCAGGCTGAAACTCTCCCATGTCCTGAGAAGCACTGTAGGCACCAGGGCACTCACAGAGCACTGGCACAGAGGAGGTGGCTGGTGGGAACACTGACCACACATAGTAGGAGAGCTCAGAGCACCTGATCCTGATGTCCAGGCCAAAATCTTATGTGGAGTTTGTGGGGAGAAAAGCACCGAGTCGAGGCAAGCCTGTGGTGACAGTGGGTTAGGGTGACAACAGACCAGGCTTTGTGAGTAGAGATGAGCATCCTTGGCCTTTCAGCTGCCAAAGCAGTTGCACAAGGATGAAGCACTGCTACTGTTAACGCTAGTGCTTCAACTAAAAGCTCTGAGAAAGAAGAGCTAAGCAGACAGAGTGAACAGCTCCGGCCCTGGCTGCTCTTTGAAAAGCCCAGGTGACAGCTGGACTCAAAGCAATATAGGTGAGGACCTGTGTGTTTCAGATTTCAGTTGCATTTGCCCATTTCTAAACATCTTCAGGGATTTAAAGCATCTTCCAGCACGTTAACATTTAAAAACCCTGAGCTTTGAGCAGCTTTTTTGAAATTGGAGAAAAAAATGGAATGGCACTTACTGCCGGGCTTCCTCCAATGCCCCCGCCAAGGTCACTGCCAAGCTGAAAGAGAGAAGGAGAGAGAGGAGAGAAAGACAGAGATCATTTAAGCCAAGTGTCAGATGGCAAGCGGAGCCCAGTCGCCCGCGCTGCTCCGAGCACGGACAGAGGGAAATGCAGTGCTGGGAAGGCACAGGGAGCAGAGGGGCTTCCTGCTGTTGTGTGAGCAGAGCTGCTTGGAGAACCACCCCGACACACTTGCTGCGGACAGGAGCGTTTTGCAGGTTAATAAGAACACAAATCCACCCGTTCTTGCGCCCGCTGCCTGCACCAGAACCTCAGTGCTATTCCTTCCCCTTTCAGGCATCAGTGCCTTCCCTTCAGCCCACCTCGCTGGCTGCCAGCAGCTCCACAGAACCCAGTGGGGTAACTGTGGAATGGCATAAAAATAAAAGTGCCAGGAAGCTGACTTCCTGAAAGCTTTAGTTTTCGAGGGAACAGCTACGAACTACGGGCAAACACAAAGCATCTTGGCTGCGTTCCTCCGACATGCGGCTCTTTTCAATAGCAGGCAAGAAAGAGAAGGGGATATGTGCTGCCTGTTGCAACAGCTCGGGGAGCTGGGTTTTGTCTTCCTTCTGAAGCTGCTCCTCTCCCACAGACAGGGTAAAAAACAGCTTCATGATCTAATGGGCACTCCAACAGTAAAGAGACCTCACGGCGCCCCAGGTTATTTCAATAACAACCTCTGCCAAGCTACACAGCTACAGTCTGAAGTGACTGAAACAGCGACTGTGTACACCAGCACAACCCTCCATAAACACTAAACCCTCTCTGAGGCCCCTCTGCCAAACCCTCCTGCAGCCCACCTAGAAGCTTCTCCTATCACAAACTCCCTTTACAAAGCATCCAGACCACTTTCTTGGTGACAGAGCTCATTTTTCAGACATTCACATCATCCTACACACTCGAGAGATTTTAGTGATCAGGACAAGCTCCAAAGCTGGCTACAAGTGCTGTTTGTGAGTACAACATCACTCCTGTGAATATTTAAAAAGCACTCAACAGATGACTGATAGCCAGGAGGGAACAACCACAGATCTGCAGTGGTTATTCACTGCAGAGACATCTCCAGGCTTATCTGTGTCCCAGGCTTTTCTTCTGAAGACCATGGTAATTTTTTGCCTAGCACAGGGGTTTTTTTGGGTCACGTTCAGACAAGGAACACCACCTGACAATAAGCACAGAGGATGATGCAAGTGCAGGGGTGAGGTAGAAGCCAGTCCCATTAGGAAAACTGGACTGTCAGACCAGATCATCACAGCTCACCTTGTAGATGGTTTTGCTCTTCCATCTGGATAAGGTTTGGGGAGTCAGTTTGCTTTTAAAAAAAGCATGTGACAAACTGGGTCAACAAAGGCTTTTAGATACGTTGTTCAAATAAACGCTGATGTGTCAGAATATTGAATAAATGCACCATACAGCTGAAGCAGAAACTGCCAGGAGTGCCTATGCTTAGAGCCAAAAAGGCTCCAACCTTTTCCCTCTGCACAAAAAACTTGGAAATTAACTTTGCTCTGATCCCCACCAGCCTGTTCCCTGGGAGATCTCACAGTAAATGTATTTTATGCTGGTCAAGAGATACCATAAAGCTTCACACCTCTCTCCATCAGAGCACAGAGAAAAGGATAAATTGCCCTGAGAACAGCAGCAAAGTTGTAAGACAGTGACTTACCAGATGATAACCAGCCTCCCTAAAACCTGTCAAATGTGACAAATCCCTGTGCTACCCTGGATCCCTCTTCTACCCGACATCTCTGCCTCCCCAGTCCCCACTGGAGCCACCTGATACAACATCAGCCACCATAAGTAGGTGTTAGAGAAGTACAAATCACACACAATTTGCTTTTTGTTAAGAAGCCTTAAGAGCTATTTTTCCTGTGTGGGACTCAGTTTATCCCTACTTGAGATCATGGCATAAGTTAATAGGAGACTCCTCATCTTTTGCAGCAGCCACCATTTCTTACAGCAACCCAGGCTCTTGCTGTCCAGTTTTCCTCAGCTTACTTAAGATAATAGATAAAAGTGAGTGATTTCAAAGTCAAAAGAAGGATCAGTCAGAGACCAAAGGAAGCCAGCCAGAGGATGTAAATCCAATTAATATTGAGCTTATAAAATAAGGCTTATTACACTGTCAAGTCTCCCCCACTGAAACAGTCTGGCAGAGCTGAATTTTGTTCCATCAACTGCTAAGCCAAGCCATGATTTAGATGAATATATCAGATCATTTACATCTTGTTACTGGCTCACTGAGGAGTAATAAATGCAACTATTACACCTCATCCCTATTCATAGTCTTGCATGCAGATCAACTTCATGCTTTATTAGTGACAGGCAGTGAAGTCTTGGGGAAAAGAAAGAATCCAGTTCATTTCCAGATATTATTGTATGCATGGAGGACTTCTGGTACTGTTGTCTGAAGCAGGAGAAAGACTGGTTTATCAAGCAGCAAGCATTTTACAAAGGGTATTATGGAAATGACTGAATAATTCTGCATAATCAAGCCAGATGTTAACTATTCTACCATTTCCTATTACACTCATCACAAGAAGCTGCAGGGTAGGAACCCAACCTCGAAGCAGCTTGTACACTGGTATCTGCATGCACTCACTGGGAGGGAGAGAGGGAATGACATATTGGGGTTCCTCAAGCTATCCATAAGTCTTCCATTTTCCCTAAAACGTCAAGCCTTGGTGGAAAAGTAGGATTGCTTGAGTCGAGACTTCAGCTCTCACACCTGAGGTAGGAAAAAACCCACCTCAGTGGCTCAGAGAATTTGCCACGAGCCCCTTTATGTTTCCAGAGTGTACCTGACATCTCTGCTTTGTGGGAGAAAAGGTCTCTTCCCAGCTCCAGGAAGCTGTGAGCTCCTGAAGCCCCTCTTTCCTGCACAGCCTGTGCCTCTCCTGGCTCCTGTGCTCAGGCTCCAGCACTGCAGATGTGCCACGGAGCTGCAGAGTGAGCATCAAGGAGCTGCCAGCATCTCCAGGTCCCTGCAGGCAGAGCTGGCTCTACCTAATAGTGAAAAGAGAAGTGACAGCACATCTACTGCAACACAAGTTAATAAAGAACTAATCAGTTCCACATCAGATCTGGGGTGCACTGCCTGTTGGAGCAGCACAGAGTCCCTTTCTCCGTTTTTCCTGCCTCTCACCCCTCCCATGGCACCAATTCTTTCCCCATTCAGGAACTACAGGACTGATTTACTCCATCCTCCTGTGAGATGCCCAAGACTTAACTTTATTCCAAACTCAGAATGATGGAAGAGACAGTAACAGCGACGTGTGTGAGTAAGAGGGAAGGAGGAAGACAGAGGGAACAGGAACCAATTACCCACGGAGTGTCCTCTCCCATCTGGAGTGACAGGCAGAGTGCAGAAGGAAAGAAGCAGATATTAGTCAGGCATGAAGTGCTGCTGAAGCAATTCCCCAGGGCTGGCAGCTCTAGTTAACCATTTCCATTCATCTCATGGGGGGACAGACACTGCCAGAAGAACAATCTAGACCTGCCTTACAGGAGATCAGGCAACAGCCCCGTGGAGGAGAGGACCATGTGAATAGAGCTGTCAGCCCCACTCAGGCTGAAATGCTCACTAGTGGACAAGGGCTGGCATTTGATGGTCACAGGGAACTTGCAGCACTGCAAAGCCCTGATCCTGAGCCCAAAGCTGGCAGGCTTGTCCCTTGCTGAAGAGTGCAAAGCCTCTGTGCAGGATGAAGAGCTGCCAGCTCCGGGAGATGAGCAGGGCATGAACAGGGAGTCTTGGCCCCCAAAAGCATCAAGTTCTTCAAACAGACTTCCTTTTCATTCCCTCCAAACCCACCCTGCCACAACACCAGCCAAGCAGCCACATGGGTTTAAAGAAGAGGCCGGGTTCAAGCCTGTACCAATAAAACCAGTACTAGCACCTCTTCCCAAAGAGCATCAGCACCTTTACTTGGTACAAGCTGGCTTGGCCAGCGCTGCAGCTGCTCTGCAGTGGGAGAGCCCTTGCCCTGTAATTCCAGCTCTGGGGAAGCAGTTATGCTGACTTATGAAGTGCAGCAGTGCTGGAGTTACTGCATTAGGAGGGTTTATTTGCATCTTAACAGCAGCTTGTAATGAAGTGGCTCTGCTGAAGTGTTCATGTGATCCGGAGGGGTTACAATCACTTCTGCAAAATGACGTGAGGCTTTTGGAGCACCAAAAAATAACAGGGAGGGTGGAGACAGGGACAGAAGCTGCAACAACCACTGCCCAGCAAGCACTTTGCCTTGTGTGCACAGCATAGCCAGGGCTTTCAGGGCAGCTGTGCACTTGATGAACCATAGCCCATGGGTTAACAGGGGACAATTGCTGCCTCCTCTCTCCCTCATACCCCAAAACAAGAGTCAAGCACCACAGCTCAAGGAGTGCTTGGGTACTGCACTCAGTAACACAGCAGCAAAGAGCACAAGGCATTTCCTTCACAGGAATGAGGAGCTGGGGCTCACTGAGATGTCACTGATCCAGGCTAATCCTGTTAGAGACACCCGAGCTGCAGGACAGACCAGGCTGCATCTCCTGATGGGCTGCAGGGAGCTCATTGCAGATGCCACTGTGGCTGGCACAGAGGCTTTTTCAGTGCCTCTTTGCTGCCTGTTTCATGGCTGTGTTTCCACACCACCAAGCCAGGCTTGCAGGGCAGAAGGGCTGCTCTCCCAACCAGGGACAGCTGTGTCAAAGGTGGTGCTGCCAATACCACAGTCGCTGGTTTCACTGCAGTAACTCCTAATACTTTACCTGGCTGAAGGATTTCCATCAGCAAACAATACTGAGTACTAACCATTTTCAGTTTACAAAGTGCAAAACAGCAGCTTGCAAGGCTCTAGCAGCCCTATGACTGCCACAACAACAGCCTTAAATCAGACAAGAATGAGTGACCCACCAAGAAAGCTCCTTTTTCATATCAGCCCTGCTCCAGCAATGCACATGTGTCCTTTGTCAGAAATCTTAACAGATGCCCTTTGAACCTCATCAAACCAGAACAGCCCAGATGAAAGGAGTCACTCAGCTCCTTATCAGAGGCTGGAGGAGCACTCTGGGAAAGCATCACATCCCCTGCTTAAATGGATGCTGGGGCTGACCTAGCACTGACACTCTCACACAATAGTTCCAGGAAAAGGTAAGTGAAGCAACTTTCCTCAGAGTATACACAGCAAGTCACTTGCAGAGCCAGGAGAGGGATCTGGCACGCAGGGCAGACTGGGGGTCATTTTTGGGCTTCCACAACTATATGAAGCTTCCTACTCTATGAAAAACCAGCAGAAGGGTTTTTTAATTACACATTGAAAAGTCCCTAAACGACCCCAGCAAGTCAGGATGTCGTCCCCTGAGGCCAGACTTTGAACTCTCCACTTGAAAGCAGTCAGGGAGGGAGGAAGGACACCTCCCTGCTCACCAGCCTTTTGGATGAGGCAGGGGTTTCCCCCCAGGCTGCCAAGCCTACAGGTACCTGGAGCTCAGGACATCCTGGGGAAGACTGTGAGCTGGTGCACCCTCCATCCCACTGCAGAGCCAAGCACAGTGGTGGGACACTGCCCTGAACTGTAGGGAAGGGAACCTTGGGGTCAGACCCCCCCTATATGCAGCCTGATTACACAGAGGGGCACAGCTCCACCTGGAACAGCCCAAACCAGCCCAGGTATTACAGAAAACTGCAGATATCCAGTGCTTATCAAACAGCTTTTCAATTAAGGACATAAATCTATCTGACCAGCTGCCAGTCCTGAATCAATAATATTCTTGTAGATGAGTGGCTCAAGCAATAAATAAACCCCTTACATAACAGGCTATCCAAGCCTGTCCATTCCCACAGATTTACTGCTCTGCCCCTGGGTCTCAAGCCATCCTCCCTGGCTCCCAGCCACGGTGCCCTGCTCCCATTAAATGCACTGGGCTCCCAGGGAGCTGCAGGATGTGCTGGGCAGTGCAGGGATCTCGTGCTCAGTGGATTTGCAGAGCAAATGAACAGACAAAAAGGTTTAAAGGCAAAATGACCCCAGCTCATGTCAGCACAGAGAGACATCCTGCAAAGCACCACATGAGCAGCAAACAGGAGCTGGGAGGGGGTCTGTAACCTGCATAAAGTTCAGCCACTTCAGAGCTATCTTGGAGGGGATAAAGCATGAAACTGCAGAGCTCTGCATGCAGCAATGTGCTGTCCCAGGAAGTTTGTTTCTCCCACGTTAGTGGCTGGTATGACTGCTTTACACTGCTGAGCTGGAGATCTTAGTTTTGTAAAGGGGGCTTAGTCACCATTTTATGGAAAAGAAGATTGAGCAGAAAAGATCTAAATCTGCCCACAATGGCAAACAGGGGCACAACCCAGACTGGCTTTGTTCACTAGAAAACAGCTCTCTGTAAGTCCTACAGCAAGTCTGCTCTGGTTATAAGCAAACCAAATCATGTTTTTATACCAAGAGCCCTTTTTCTCCATTTTTCTTTTAATTGTTAACACATGCTCAGCATCTGTGCATGCATCTTACATTTAATACCAATTACAGAGCTCAGTATGGAGATAAAATAACATTTACTCAATAAATAAATTAACCTCTCAAGCAGCTGGAGTCTCACTGGTCATGGGGATAAATATCCAGCAACGCTGAGGAAAATTCAAATGAACAATATTAATTTAGTGTTTATCCTATTTTACACCACGCAGTCTCTATTTAAATGCCTGGAAGCGAAACAAACCCCCCCAGTTTAAGAAATGGAAATGCAGAATGACATTTGCCATGGAAGTTAAAGCTGCTGTTGGTCTTTCTGGGTTGGTCCTTTCATTGCAAGAGCATCCCTCTGAAGTCAGACATGCTCTCCAAAGAAAAGGGGTAAAAGAGGGGATGGTACTGCACAAATATGTCTTAACATTAGCCTAAGATTCCAATCCCAGCTCTCTTGGTGAGCCATACAGGCCAGAGACACTGCCCAGCAATTTGGCTAATACCAGGTTAGGGTTAACCCAGCTTGATGCTTGTTAAACACATACCCACAACAACAAACAAAGATACAGATCACACTAATTAGGATTATTATCACAGACCCATTTAGGTTAGAAAAGCCCTCCACCAAGGAGGTGCCATCACTGCCAAGGCCACCACTGACCCATGTCCCCATGTCCTTTTCCACTGGGCACCTTTCCAGCCATGCAGCCCCACACCTGGAGTGTTCCATGGGGCTGTCGTGACCCAAGTGCAGGACCTGGCACTTGGCCTTGTTGAACTTCACACCAGCAGCCTCAGCCTATAGATCCAGCCTGTCCAGATCCCTCTGCAGAACCTTCCCATCCTAAGGCAGACCAACATTCCTGCCCAACTTGGTGTCATCTCTGCACTAGGGAAGGAAAAGCCAGCGCTTTGATGCATTTGATGCAACAGCATTTCAACAGAAAGCACCCAGCATCACAAACCCCTCCATCATTCACACACTCTTTTCAGTGCTCAGCCCAGCAGTAACTCAGCTGAGCCAGTGCTGGCCTGTGCAGCCTGAGGCACAGCTACTCCCTGCCCAGACATGAGCATTTTGCCAGATCACACTCCACAGTCCCACGGATTTACTCAAGGCTTGGGAAAAATGTTAAGTAAAAGCCTAGTGCCATATCTACTAACAGCTCTACTGTCAAAGCAGGTCACTAAATTAAGCCCATTAATGCCAACTGTGAGACAGCTCTTCTCCCAAAACCAAGTTTTAATTCTACTCTTTAATTTGTCTGACACTAATGAGAAAGAAAGGGTTACTACAAGAGGCCTGGAAAGCAGCACAGAGAGAGGAATTTAAGAGCTAACCATTCTCTGCCACCACAGACAGCACCATCTTCTGCAATGCCTCAACACAATCACCAGTCCCTGGTTCTTAGTGGCATGTCTTGCAATGCAGGGAAAGGCTGCACAGGTCTCTGGGCTTTCCCAGCAACTCCAGTTTGACCATTTCCCTAATCCCCACTGAGACACTCCCCAGAGTAAGGGCAGCCTCCTCACAAACCAAACCAGTCACTGGGCAGCACAGACTGAAGCACATCTGACCTCTGGGCATGCCAGTGCCATTAAGGGTTAGATTGTTTCCAGTTCATTAGCTCACAAAGAGTTGGAAAAACATTTAACGCCTGCTTTGCTGAGATTATGGCATCTTAAAAAATGTATATGCTTGACAAATAAGGATTTGTTGCATTGGGGTTCATCCAGCTGCCTCCTACCTCTGTTATTCAAAGCTTGACTCAGAACTGAAATCACCTAAACCAGGCAAAGATAACCCAACCCAGCTCACTACAAGCCAAACCTCAAGCAAGACCAATCCACTGCAGGTCTGAAAAACACCCAGCTGTGTTCACTGGGGCAGTCTTACTCAGGTCACACAGTGCAAATATACCTAGGAGTGCTCCTTACCCCTGCAGGGAAGTCACCAGGGAGCTGGGGGCCTGTGTGCTGTGCTCCCCTCCACAGAACAGCTCCCAGGCTGATAATCATTCACCACCTCAATACCTGGCAAAATACCACAGCACTGACCTCTCCCCCTGCTTCTCCTTGCCAAGTGATTTCCTCATTGCAGCTCATGCCCAGCTCACTCCCCAGAGCAGAAGCAAGGTGTGATTGCTCCCACTGGAGCCTGACCCTGTTAGTACCAGAGCAGGCAGCTTGTGAGCAGCTGTGGCACGGGGAGGACTACACAGGGTGCTTCCCCCTTGACCCCAAGTGCAATTAAAATGTGACCCATATTAAACCACGACATGCTCTGGAGAATATACAAATGAGATGACACAGGGTTAACAGCCTGAGAGCTTTGCACTGAAATTCAGGAGGGCTGGGAAGTGGGTGAAGTAGATGCCTTCTTGAAAGGGAGCCTGGATCAAATAAAAAGCAGTGAAATGCTTTATATCCTTAAAAAAACACTTTCTGGTTTTCTTCTACAGATAAAAAAAGCACAGAACAAATATATCCACTGACCATGGGGATTCTACAGCATTCAGCAACATCCACTTTATAGCAGGAAAAACCTGCTGGAAGTTGGGACAATAGCACTGGTGAAATCCTTTTGGAGTTTCAGTACCCAGCACTGGGAGCTCAGTGAGATCCAAGCATTAAAAGCACAAATAATCAAGGCTTTGCAGAGATAAGCACAGCTCCAATTATTTCACACCAGCTAATGAAGACTCTGCTTACCAAGCTGTCCAGCCCTCCTCCCAGCAGGTCCACAGCACCCATCTGCATGGAGGACACTTGGGGAACATTCACGGGGGGCCCCAGGTCCAGGTTGAGAAGGTCCCCCAGGAGGTCTCCCTGGGATGGAATGACCTGTGGCTGCTCCAGGTTCGTGGTGGCCGTTGTGCCCACGGGGCTGTCACCTGCATCGGTGCTATGGGAGGTGGAACAAGAAGCACAGGAGAGAAACATGAATCAACATTAATCACTTCTGGCCTCCAGCTTCGGATTCCCAGCATGGCAAGCACAGCAGGACAAGCAGAAGCCAGGCTACAGCTTATCCCAGCCCACTGATATAGCTGACAATGGGTTATGACATGTGGTTTTTCACCACATGCTTTGAGCGTGGTCTTCAGTCCAGCAAAGGGATGTGCCCACCTTAAGAATCACAGACCCATCCAAACCAGTGAGCCATGAGTACTACATGGACTACTGAAAATAAGTATTTCCCGGCTCAGAATAAACCTACAGTGATGATTTTCAGCCCACTGGGCCTAAGAATCACAAGCAAACATGGGGAAAAAAAAATAATTCAGGTTTTCTCAGAGACCTAACACTGATAAAACCCTTGAGCCCTCACTCTAACCAGTGCAAACTCCATCACTCTCCACAGATCTCAATTAATCACCTTCTACTGACCAGCAACAAGCTCCACAACTCTTTCTTAATTAAAAACCTCCATCTGAAATAGATTCCTCCCTTCTATCAATAATTTCCTCTGAGTTAGCAGGCGTGCTAATTACTAGTCCAGAAACACTCATTATACAGCTTGCAAAATCTCTCCTCATATGCAGTCTGGCTACCTTTTACATTCACTTGTCACTGAATTTTATAACAAGAAGAGGGGTGGGGAAAAAAGTAACTGGCTGTAGCTCCTGGAGATGTCACTACAATGCATTTATTCGTTGAATCCAGAGATGTTCATTTCAGATAATTAAAATCCATTTTGCATCCTGTTGCCAGCAGTAAGTGATAGAATGATTTCTAGCTCATGCTCTTGCAGCTGCAGCCAACAGGTAACTGCACACAATGCTGTGGGAATTAGTGTCCTGACACGGTGTTTAACACCAGGGCTCTTCTGTAAGGACTGCAGCTCCTGATTTGGAGTAGCCAGAAATCCCTTATCCTTTTTCAGCTACTGACAGGGAAAGATTGAGCCACAGAGTATAAGCTGCTCCCAACTTCGGTGCCAAGAGGAAAAGATGGAGCATAAGGACTGCAGGATGAATTAGTTACCAGGCAGCAGCAGAAAGCATCGAAAGCTTCTTTGCATTAAAAGCTTAAGAAGCCCAATAACACTAATAAAGCTGTCCTTTCTGCTTCTGCCTTCAGCAGGGAGACTGCTGAGTGTGCTGAACTGCTCACTAAAACACCTCTGAAGAGCAAGTGATCCAGTCCCACCCCCACTCTGAGGAGGGGAGGAACAGCAGCTCCAAGCAGAGGCACATTACAAGCCACTTGGTTCGTTCCCAGCCTGTAATCCCTCTAACACTACACCTCTTCAACACTTACTCATCCTTCTCCTGATGGAGACAGAGAAATCCCTCAAGGTCTTGTGTAACTGCTCTTGCCCCAAAACCCAATTAGCGTTGTCCTTTCTTAATTTCTAAGTCAGTTTGCATTAAAAAAACAAAAGCCCATTTGGGTAGAATGGGTCTCTTTGAAGAGATTTGTACAAAAAACCCCTTGAATTTCCTATGAAAGAAAAAATTTCATAAAGAATGTATGGGCTATAAAGTCTTGGGCAGTGGGTAATAGCTGGGTTTGCCAATGTAAATTGGAGATTTGGCCCCATGAGTCAGCCTCTAGCTGCTCCCAGATTTTGGGTTTCACAAGGGATGCACAGAGAGAACCAAAATCAAAAATTTCCTGCAGCTGCCTGTGAAACAGGAGGAATGGATACTCCTGTCCAAGTCTAACCAGAGTCCTGCCAGGAGCCCTGCAAACATCTTCCCAAATTTCCCAGTTGAATTATGGCTGAGCAGGGGTGGTGGGAGCCACCACATGAGGAAACACTGCCAAGCAATCAGATTTCTCCCCCACCTTCAGGATACATCTGCAACTCTGACACTTGGGCTCATTGAAGAGGCAGGAACATTTCACCATCTGTGAGCTGTTCAATGGGTCTTCCCATCAGCTGAGAGATGAAAGAAACCTGTCCTTGCTTTGAATGAAAATTAAATGAATCAAAAAGCTATGCAGTGAATTCTGCCAGCCATAACTAACTACTCCAAGGTTTACACCCAGGGAAGCACCACTCACCTAGTTCCATCTGCCCATCCACTCAGGACAATGTTTTCTTTACTCCCCAGTCACATTCACTGTGGACATGTCCACACTTCCAAGCTTTCACCTCTGCCTCACAGTGCAACCTGAAGGAAAACCTCAGTCTCTGAACACCAGCCACCAGAATGGTCATTACTGGAGTGCAGGAGTTAAGAAGATAACTCCAAACAATTTGATGATTGATCTTTCCCTGGACACCCTTAACCTGCCTTACACTGATGCAGACAACCCCAATAAGGGGGCCTCTTTATGAGCTGAGCTCCCATCAGAGAAGCCCAGTGTGCCATTAAATTAACTCCACTCATTTTTTTTTAATTTACCAAATGGGCTCGAGCACTGCATCAGTATGATCAGTATGAGCACCCTTCAGACCTTCCCCCAGTTTGGCACTGATGATTGAGGCCTGGAGGGTTTATATTGGAACAGTGGTTCTGCTATAATCAGAAAAGATTTAAGGTCAGCAGACTGAGCATGAGCTACAGGAGTCAAGCACATACAGAGTATATGCAAGAAGTGAGCAAAAAACTACTTCAAAAAGCTGAATTCCTTGAGTTAAATCCTCTAAAAGGCTATTCTCTGTAGTGACCTGAAAAAACAGTGTACAGGAAGGCTGGTAACACCACAAACTAAAGCTACCTCAGCTCATTTTGAGACAAATCTTTGCCTAGGAGAGGCAGGAAAGCGGCCACTGATTTTCTTGTCCAACTGTAGATTTGTGCTTAATGATTCTGGGTCAGTGCAGCCAGACTTGATTTCACAGGCTGGGAGAAAACAACTCTGCTTCTCAAAGCCAGTCACCACAGAAATAGCTTTAGTTGCTAAGAATAGCAGAGAAGTGGTGTCAGAAAATAGAAAAGAAGCAGCATCGCACACTGATTTATCAGTGCAACAGCAAAAAATAGCACTCCAAATGTCACTTTGGGAATATTACTAAGAGGTAAGCCTGGATACTCTGCCTCCTGCTGCAAAGCACACTCAGTTGTGTAATTAATACCATCAGTGCAAATAGCACTGCTCACCTGAGTGAGGGACCATGGGAACAGGCTCAGTAGCAACCCCTCTGCAGCCTGGGACTACTGCACTGCCTGCTCCTGCAGATCCAAGAGGTTCCAGGACTGTGATCACAGCGAAGTATTAAAGCTCCAGGCAATATGCCCAAAGCATTTCCCCGCTCCTCTCAAGGCTCAGACAGATATCAGTCTACCCATCTTCTTTTAATCTCTAACAGTTTTCGGTGATGGAGCTTTGATGGCTTTTGCACTCCCTTTGCTTTTGATGCACCAAGCGAGACAGGGAGTTTTACCAATCCTTCTCCATTTCATATTCCAGCAGTGAAGGATCCCTGTAGTTGCCTGTTCCAGGAAACTGATATTGTATTCCAGGAGACAGGCTCATAAAGCTGTGCTGTTGCTGAAGCAAAAGCTCTTACAAAGTCATCTTCTGAAAGACACCTGTTCTTACTCTAGTCCTCCTCCTCCCCCTGAAATAAGTCCTTGCACCAAAGGTGATTCCACCCTTACCCAAAGCTGATGCTTTTTAACTCAAATTCTCATGTCAAGAGCCCTTATAATCAATGTCTTCTCAAAAAACATCACAGCTTCTACTCACACAAGAACTTTGATACTTCCTGAGTCTTCTAACCCAGAAACTGGGAAACTACATACCCAGGATTACCTTCGACCACAAAATGGCCCTTTGAATGCCCTGCAAGCCCTTAAACTTTTCAATAAAAATCCCACTGGAGTGTTCTAAATGATCTTGTCACCTTTTGGACTGTTTGCCAGAAAGAAATAACCAACCCTGCCCATTAACCCCTCCAGCTGCCTCAGCTTACCTTCCATGGTGAATTGGCAAGTGCTTGCGGTGGATGCCGTGGCTGCCCTCCACGAAAGCGTTGGGTGGTTTGTGGTACACAGAAGCCAGAGACCCAATGTGGCAGATGAGCTCATCGAGCAGGGTGGGCTCAATCAGGTCAGTCTCCTCAGAAATCAGTGGCTTTTCCGAGAGAACCACTTCCTTGGCAGTCACTGGGTCCGTGGAAAGAAGGCGCCAGTAGATGTAGCCACGATCCCGCAGGTCCGGGTTGTCAGAATCCTGGGACAAAGCAAGACATCACTCACAGCTCTGTGAATGTCTCTAATCACTTTGTTTTTCTAGCAGAGAAACCCCAACCATCCTGCAGCGACAGTCATCAGTTTCAAAATGATGTTGCAAACTGCTTGTTGTGATGAACATCCTAAAATTAAAAGTGAGAACCAGTATCCACGTCTGGCTTGCTGCTCAGCTGGTCAGGGAGCAAAAAGCCCAGGATTTACATCCCACAATTGCCTCAAACCACAGAGCTATCAACTGCTTCCCAAACTCTTCTGCCACTTGATGTAACAATAAGTATTAGGAGAACTCCAAGGGAGTGGAGACAGGAGAAAAAAATGTGAGTGAAAATCACTCTGTCACATACTAAGAGTAGAGATACAATACTGTATAATGGCCCAAGATTTCTGGAAATATATGACTTACCCAAGGGCACTGCTGGACAAAAAGGTGCTGCAGAGCTACATCTTAATAAGCCATATTCTTTATACCAAAAGAGATCTTATTTATCCTGCCTTTTAGTTATCTAATGAAGTATGGAAAGATGCTAATGATACTTCATCAGTTCTCCAGCTGTCAATAATACCCTTGTTTTACTGCAGATACTTTTGCCTCTGCATGAAGTGCTAATTATTTCTCTCCTCTTTGAGTAGCTCTGCCCAGAGCAGCAAAGGGAGTGGGGATGGTTTGCAGCTAATGTCCTAGGGAGAGGGAGGTGCTGTGGTTTTATGTTGCAGTGCAAAATGTTTGAACTGCTCATGGAAACAAGACCTAGGATCTCTATTCCCCATGTCAGCAGAGTAACAGGATAAACGTTTCTGAGTTTTTCCCTGTATTCCAGCAATATATTATACACCTCATCAGCCTTCCTCTTGGTATTTCTCTTCCTCTTCTGTGATCTCATTCGTGTTGCTGCTGACCTGTTATAGCCTGCCTCTCTGCTGTCTGTCTTCACATCCTCAGGCACACAGTAAAACCTTTCTGTGGAATGAGACTGAGCTAAGCTCATTTTGGTTGTAAGGACCCAGATAAACCTACCTGTTGTCTCAGACACTGTCTGCAGTGCTGGTTTTCTTTGAGGGTAGAGTCATGGGTCCTTTGCACTCTTAAAAATCCCTACAATCCTTAACAATCCCTAAAAGACTCTCCACATCCTGCCTGCAGCAGCAGCTCAAGATCAGGAGGGTTTCTGCAAGGCAGACACGAAAAACCACATGTTCCCATCTACTGCAGGCACACTCAGATTCAAGACTGACTGTTTCTTCCCACAGCCAAATAAACAGACTCAAAAATTTAGTCAACCTACCGAAACAACAGGCTCAGATCTTCCCTTTCCCAATTTCTCTCCCAATTCTCTGCTCTCCATGGTCTGCATACCAATGAACCCTGGCTAGCTCAGCTCCACCCCCATGCCAGACCCACAACAGCAGTGGGGATGTAGAGGTCTCTTATGGGACCTAGATCCCTGCTGTACACCTGTGTCCCTGCCATCCCCAGCTGCTTCACTGCTATTTTTGCCAGTGCTGGCTGGATTAAGCTGGCTCCTGCTACAATCACACCTGCAGTTTGCTGTGCAGACATACCCTGAGACACTCAAAGTGCCACAATACCTAAGCTGGGGAAAGAAACACACGTGTAATTACTCTCCCACTCAAGTGAAAATCAGCACCTCCACCTAGAAATCAGACCTTGAAGCACAGGGTTTTTTAATGTTCCACAGCCAGTTATCCTACATTGACTTATTATTCATACAAAATACAAGAAGCCAGACTGAATCAACATTTGTGACAAACAGAGAAAAAACAGACGCCTATTACATTCCTAGGGTGCCATTAAGTGTTTTGTGACTCAGCACAGTGGGTTTTAACACTTAGTACCTTTCTTCTGTTGGCTCAGGCAAATGATACAGCAAGCCCTTGGCCCACTCCTCTCCAAAGAGCAGCTGAGATCCTGCCTAAAAGCAGGTCTTGAAGCAAGAAAAGCAGGCCATGGAATTTCTTGCTGCTGAGCAATGCAGAACCCAAAGGGATGACTAAAAGTTTTAAGTACTAATAAGTTCACAGCCATGATTTCTTGCAGCAAAGAGGTTCAAAAAGGGCAGCTGATGAGTGACTCCAGGTTCTCTGCTCAGAATCTCAGCCCATTCAGCTGGGAGAGTATTTTTATCACTTGACACAGCAGGTCTGGAGAGGAGCTGCTTTTTTTGGGCTGTTTACCCCAGTCATTAAAGCCAGGGAGTCTAGGAAGATTGGCTGAGGTCTCACTCACCCTTGCCACCAGGATATCTCCACTTCTGTCCTGCCAGCTCCATCCCAGCCTCGCCTGCAGTGATCTGAGCTCACAGCACCTCATGCATAATGAATCCATGATCTTAACCCACTGCTACAGCCTCCAGCAAAGCTGCCACATCAGTTGACAGCTTCCAAGTACAAAGGAAAAACCCCAAACTCCAGTTCTTTCTATTTCATAGCGCTGCCTAAACTTTGCTGTTCACAGAACAGAGTCACTGCCAGGCTCTTTCCCTCTGTTATAGCTCCAGATGTTTTAACTGCGAGTCACCTTCAAGGAGAAATCGTTCTGGTTCCATGGTGACTCCACCCTCTCCCTAACTTTCTGTTTAGTGTGAGAATGGGGAAGGAATTTGAAGCAACAGCCAAGAAGGAAAGAGCAGATTCCAGATGGCAACAGGCACAGAACAGCTCTTAAATGGAGTCTCTTTGGGAGAATCCCATCTACTACAGAGCTGACTGGCCTGGCAGATGGGAGACACCACATGGCAGGCCAGCAGTGTCTGGAGGGCCCTGGATCACTGGATCTCTTGGCTTACCTGGGTGGCCAGGCTGAGGACCTGCTGAACCAGCTCCTGTGTCTCAGAAGGCTTTTTTAAGAACAGCTTCACTATAGCAGTCAGTAAGGTGAGCTGCACCTGAGAGCAAGGGACACAGGGATTAGAAAATGCATCCATGCTTTAGCAACATCTCACAGGTCTCAATGCCCTTTACTGATATAAAGCAAAACACTTGAGTTTCATAACACCATTACACTATTCTTGCCAGTGAAACCCAGCACAGGGAGACTCAGACTCTTGCCTGTTGCAAAACACTTTCACAGACAAGTCCCTGAGCACCACATTGAGGTTTATGTCGTGCTATGATGCATCTCATCACTATTGCTCTGTATGTTCTGGTCCCTTGTAGGGCTATTCCTCCAAGAAATATGAAACATCTAGAAAACCCTCCAGTTCTCTCCTGTCCTTCCAAGAAGAGAAGTTTTGGAGACAGGGACAACAGAGCAACTCTACAGACTCCCAGAGGGTTTTTTGGCCAAGTATTGAAGCTTCCATTGACTGAATAATATTTACTGTCCACCCCATTAACACACTGCATGAACCATTGCAGATAAGATGCACAATGCAATATTACCTGAGTACTTTCATCATGGAAGCCCTCCAGAAAACTCTCCAACAGCTCATCTGCATTGTCAATTCTTTCTGCATATTCACCCACTATCCAGATCATGGCAGCTCTGGCATCTGGTTCATCCAGGGAATCCAGGTTCTCACACAGAGTGGCAATGATGCTTTCATACCTGATTTGTCAGAGTACAGGTGGTTACCAGGGTGAACTGGACTTGTCTTACCCCATTTCTGCCCACATCGTTCTGCAGGGAATCCTGCACAAAATATCTTGCATTTCTATGCAGCATTTTACCTTAACTATAGAAGATATTCCCCAGCTTTTTCTTTTTTCAAGCTGAGCACTAAGATCCCTCAGGGTCTTTGCAGTTTACTTAATCAGCAAGACCACCCAGACACGGAATTCAAGAGAAAGTTGCCTCACTTTGTTTGCTAATGGGAACATTGGATCCAACAGTTCAAACCATGAGTCTGCATCAGATCCTGCAGCCTTGCTGGAGTCTTCAGACTGGTAACTCTAAACTGGATATTACACTTCCCCAAAGGCTTTACTGTAAAACAGACAATACCCCGCACTAATTTAGCTTCTCCTATTCCCAAGCGTGGGTTTCCCTGTCACAAGCAGGCAATCTGGCTTGTAAGTGACAGCAGAAATTGCCAGAGAGGCCTGCACACAGCCCATATTACTTTTTAGGTGTTCATCAAGTCTCTCCTTAAAAATATTGCTGCTGCTCTGTAGCAGAGGAGACAAAACCTGACTGCAGAAACAGCATAAAAGCAGCTGAGTTCTGCCCAAGCCAGAGAGAACACCCAATGAGGAAAGGCAGCAGTTTTGTTTAGCACAGCCTGACTGGGGTCTCAGACCACGAGAGCCATGAACTTTCAGGGCCTTGTATGTAAAACTTCTAGAGGAGATGAGCAAAACCAGAAAAGCCTGACCCCATAGACTTACCCAAATTTTCCTTCTGGCATTCTCTGCAAGAGCTTTACTGGCTTTTGAGTAAAGTTTCTATTCAGCATCAATATGGAGCGGTGGGGAAGGAAAAGCTTTCAATTCCAACTAACAATGAGTCAGGCTGATACCTCTCCTAGAGAGACCATCTGAATCCTACCAAGCCAGGAGAGGAATGAGAACAGAGAGTGCTTCCAGAACACCTTTCCCTGCTTCCACGTACTTGTTGGGGTACTTGCGGAAGATGTCTCTGATGACCACGATGGCCTCCTGCACCACGTAGTTGACCTTGGTCTGGATGAGGTCCAGCAGTGTGCTCACACAGCGCTCTGCAGATTGCTGGAGAGAGCAGAAAAGCACAATTAAAAAAGCTCAAGAAACACTCCTGAGCCCATAGCACACCCTGAGGAACAAGGCATGTGTATGGGAAAGGCCCAGAGCAGGAAAACAAGAGGACAGTAGTAACAACTGTATCCAGAAAAAAAACAGAGGTTGGTAAATACTTGTGTCTTACTGTGGAGATACCAGCTGACCCCAGCTCATGCAAAAATTAAGTCTGAAACAACCATGCCAGGAGACAGCTGGGTCACCACACAGGAGACCTTCAGAACAGCACCTACACTGCTCTTTTTATCACCCTCTTTCTGGCAAGCAGCTAAACAGGGCACCAAATGAGATCTCTTGGACTTCCCAGGCCAGGTAATCAGAGCTGGAAGAGTTTTGACAGGAAAGCTATAGGGCAGGAGAAAGCCATGCTGGCAACCACACTGCAGGAACAGCAGCAAAAAGGAGCTCCCAGCATCAAGAGGTTCAGTATTTTGGGGGTGAGGTCACATCAGCATGTGAAGATACAGCTATAAGAAGAAATCCTGCTGTTGCTAATGCAGCTTTCACGTTAATTAGTTCAAAAATCACAGGCAAGATAACAAGGACTGGACACTGTCATGCTCCAGAAACCAGAACTAGAGTTAGAGGCAAATAATACAGGGAGGTCTATTCCCAAACAGCACAGTGAGGCAAGTCATCACAGGAGCAACCAACTTCAGCAGCAGAGAGCCTCCAATAAGGACAGTGATTTGGCTATTAGCAGAGCACATGTGAAGCCTCATTACACAGCTGGTGATTAATGTGAGAAGCAGCCTGCTCCCAACACTGCCGAGGCAGAACGTTCATAAAGCATTCGGGACTGAGACAAACACCACAGGGCACAAACAATAGCAACGTAGGTGGATTTTTCAATTTCAGTGAGTTAACAGTCCCTTTGACTTACAGAGCACTTGAAGGCTGGGCAGGAGGAGGAGGAATGAAATGGCATTTCAGTCACAGGAATCAGTTTTTTGAGAATGGGTAGAAATCTCAAGGACAAAGCTCAAGGCTTGTAGAGCTTAATTTCAATCCCTGTATGGGCCATTCACTTGAGAGTTGCACTTGAGGATCTTTGTGGATCCCTTCCAACTCAGAATATTCTGTGATTCTGAGACTAAAACCTCTACCCTTCTGACTCTAGCTGGGGTATCTTACACACAATCATGCTGGCCTGGGGATCAGCCAAGGGAGGAGACACCCTAAACCAGCATCCATTCATCTTTGCCAACTGGCAGTAAGTCATAAGACTATCCCCTGAAATTCACTCCAAACAGAAAATATACCAAATACAATTCCTGTCAGAGTCAAGAGAAGCATCACATAAAATTGTATGATTGGTATAATAATTTTTTATGACACCTCTCCCTCCTTTGCACAGCTTGATGGGTACTGTGGCACTGTGGAGGCAGTGAAATGGCAACCTGGCAGTGTCCTGCTCTGACCTCTTCTGCTCCAGAAGAGATTTGAGGTCTGTGACCTGGAAGACTCTTCTGCTTCGTGGAGATGGACCACAGACCTGGCTCCACACAGTTGGGCTTTGCTTGCAGTGGGAGCCCTGCTCAAAGTCCTTGCAAAATCGATTCTTCAGAGCTTGCAATTTCATCTCTTCATCCCAATACCTTTCACCAGGTGTTTTAACAAGTGACCTCAAGGGGGGAAATCTCTCCTAAGCCAACTCCACCCTAGAGAACCTGCAGCACCAGTCAGTGCAGTCCTGTCAGAGCTACAACTAGCAAAGCTTCAAGAGCTGCAGAATTCAAGGAAAACGAAATTAAGGTTTGTTTTGGTTTTTTTTAGACATTATGAAGCATGATTTTTCCAGGAAGAGCACAACATCCACTTTGAAATATACAGCAATGATTTTTAGCCCAAGAGTCCCTTGGAAAGTGAGCAGTCATGTGGGCAAAAGCCCAGAAGAGCAGTCCCTCTAACAAAATACATCTCAGCTCTCCCCATCCCTTGTAAACACATTGCTTTTTGAAGGTGGACACCCCGGGGACTGCAGTGCTCTGCAAACTGATGAAAGAGTGCCCCAACAAGAACAGCTTTCAAGCTGTAGTGAGGAAGGACAACAAACCAAAGTCAGAATTGCTTTGTTTTCTGCAGAAACCAAATGAAAGCCCACAAGATTACAGAAGTAGCACATCACACATCCCATTGAGCCATGAGCCTCAGTGATTTCTAAGAACCAGGCTGCTGGCAGTCTCCTGGAAACAAGACAAATCTCCCTGTAATATGGCTCCTTCTGCTTCTCCTTTGCTCCAGAGGAATCCCTACTCTTACTGCATCCACTTCATTTCCTTTTCCCACAGGAGCGGGGCTTGTTTTCCTTACAGTCTAAGCATGGCATGATGACTTCATCTAGTGCTGTGAAAGGAGCAAACGATGCACAAGTGACACAAGTGCAGCTACACCACACAGCCTGCTGTAGACACCTCCAAGCTACCTCTGAGCCCTGCTATTGATAGCCCAGCCCTATCCAAGCAAAATGATGATGTGCTGACACCTCCCAAACCAAAATGATTACTCAAGCCTGGGCAAAATCCATCAGTCTTGCTATTCAACACGGGTATTGGTTCCACATCCAAAATGAGCACAGGCAACACCACATTTGCTCTGTGGTGCACCTTAGAGCAGACAAAATAATTTACTGTCTTCCTCTCCTAAGAGAGACAATTAGACAAAAGGTAGGACCCTTGAAGGCAGAGCTCTGTGAATGCTCATTTATCAATAGCTCTCACCAGCTGCAGCATCCTGTATCAAAAAACAGATTTCTAAGCCTTGGGAACCTGGACACTGATGGCTGAGAATGCTCTTCTATTAGTCATAACTCACAGAGTAAACAGCCTCTAGTAAACACAGATGCATTGGGGACAAGGATTAACCTAGAGATGAGGACACTGTAACGAGTTGTTCTATATTTGCCCTCTTTAAATCCGGCTCTTGTCAGAGCAGGAAACAGACCTCATCTCTAGGAGCAGCATCTTCACAGAGCAGTGCTAAAACCCAAGGTTAACACTACTTATGGAGAGACCCAATTCCAGTGAGACAGTCACTGTGAATTTACTGGACATTATTATTAGTCCTTTGCATATTGAATATGACTGTCATGGTATCAGGGATGGGAAAAGGGCAAAAACTTGCAGAAACACCTTGATCCTGCAGAAATACACCAGACCCTCATGTGAAACTAGGACAGACCCAAGGCCAAATCCTAGTGAGAAAGTCCTTGCTGAGAACTAAAGCAAACTCCAATCCCCCAGCACAGCACTGCTACAAAAGGGGCTGTCACCAGCTTCTTTTAACTTCTCCACAGCCCTTTTCCATGCTCAGGGGGATTTTCTATTGTCACTGTTGTGGCTCCATCCAGATAACCTCCTGCCTGGATGCAACATGGAAGGAGCACTTTGGTATTTTGAACTGCAGACATGAAATAGAAGCAGCAGTCACCTGCTCTATGGGGCTTCAAAGAAAGCCCATGGCAGGGATAAGCCTTTAAGAGATGAAGGAAGGAAGAAAAGGCTGCACAGCCAGTTGATTCTCTCAAGAGGACAGAAGCTGGTGTCCTCTGTACATAGAGTTACAGTAGTTTAGCTGAAACAAGAGAAATTTGTGCACTGACACCACACTAAGCAAGGCATGATTAGGTTATTATTTAAATCTGCTGTCAGGCAAAGCTCATGGGAACACACTTTAGCAAAAGCTAAATGAGCTCAGCTGAAATTAGACCACTTATGTGACATTTTGCACTCAGTCATCAGTTTACTGAAAAGTACTAACACCACAGCATAAGTCTTCCCTCTCTTCACAGGATTTCTGAGCTCCTGTCAGGCATTTCAGATTCACAGGGAAACAAACAGAGAGAGCACTAAAAAAAAAAATAATATTTTATTATGAGCATTTTGGTGGATGTTCCACTGGCAGAGGACATTTCAGACTTATTTTGGATAACTGCAGAGGTTCCTGGGAACTTATCTGCATAAGCAAAGAGGCCAATGAGAGCACATTCCAAATGAAGCCACAAGTTATATTGACCTAAGTAACCAAATAGAGTCACTGTGTGTTTGAATAAATTGCACCTAAGTGCTCCAAATCTCTGTAATTCTACGCCTGTGTGTTCTGTTCAGCCGAAAAGGAGGGGAGGGATGACACAAAATGTTTCATAACACTGAGTTTCTCTGCATAACCTTTTCTCCTTCCACCTCCAAAAGATCAGTAGGCAGCTATTAAAGGAGGCCCTCATGGCTAAGTGGTCATTGTTCCACTGAAGCCAGTGCAGTAAAATATTCCATCAAGGATGAATTACCTGCCTTGCTGTGCCTGCAAGCTGAGACCTGAGAGGAGCACCCCACCCTCCTGTGATGCACTCACAGCTCACAAGCCCCCTTGTTCAGCTGCTGCTCTGCCCATATCCCTGACCTATCCAGGCCACTTGAGGGCCAACAGAGGAGCACAGGAACTTTGTGTAACAAGGTGGCAAAGCCCATCACTGTGTCTGAAGACAGAGAATCCCAGGAAAGCTCAGGATTGAGATACTTGCCTCGACCTTGATGGCACAGCGCCCGATGGCTCGCACAGCCTTGCGCACGAAGTCAACGTCCACCTCGGTGGCGTATTCCTTGAGCTCTGCCAGGACCTGCAGGGACAGAGCACCAGCTGAGCCCCCCGGGGCACTCACAGGACATCCCCCTCTCACAGGTGATGCTACTGAACACCAGCACACGAGCAGCATGTTCTTCCCCAGCTACCACACACAGGCAAACTCCACAGCCACCCTCCATCTCCAAAACCCACCGGTTCAGATCACACTCGGTTTAGGCTGGACAAAGCCAAAACGTGGCTCCGTGTTGGCTGTCTTCAAATTCCCCTGAACAAAATTTCTGGGGAGAAATCTGCCCTGCTAAACTTAAATGTTGCTATTCCTTCCTACACTGAAAGCACGTTCACTGTATGCAAAGCTCTTGGCAACGACCATATCTGAACTTTCCTTTTCTGTGCTGAGATGAACCTTTGGATCACTACTGAATCTAAAGGGAAGGTGCAGAGGAGATCTGAGGACACCCTGGAACATCTATGCAGAGATTAATAACAGTGCAAAGATACTTCCCCTCCTAAAAATAAGATTTATTATTTTGTCTCAGCGCTTAAGCTAATGGAGACTGAAGAAAGGCTTAAACCAGGACCTGCTGGGAACTTACAGACCTTTAACTAAAAAACTACTTTATCTTAAACAAATCACTTAGCTTAGAAAAAATTATTTTAATAAAAGACCATATGCAATTTATATTCCCTCAAAAGCTCAATTCGTTTCAGTTTCTCATGCCAAACATGACATCAGGGATTTAATGGTGATGTCACAAATAGATGGTGAGGGAGAGGTGAACAGCACAAAGCCAGACAGCTCTTTGAGAAATCTCTCATCGAGGCAAATTGCTCAGAACAATGACAAGATAAAGAGGCCGTGAAGGGCCAGACTGCAGACAAATAAATCTGCGAGGAGGAGACGGGACATCTGTGTTTTGAAGTTTTATTATTTCCTTGGATGATCTATGTTGCACTGCACTTGGAGCACCCTGATTTAGCAGCTGATGCTTTCCAAACACTGTCCTGGCCCAGAATGGGCACAGAGAGGGAGGGTGTGGGTAGAACTGCTCTCCTCAGGTCCCATGCCAGGACATATTCCTGATGCAGCTGTGTTGTTTTATGAATGCCATTTCAGACCCAGGAAGAGGTTCATTCATTAGTCTGCAGATCCCAGACTCTGCCCTCCAGACACCACTGCCTTTCACGCAAACAGCCCGTTATCAGAACATTATGCATTAAAATTGGGATGGAGCCTACCAAGAGTAAAGAGAAAATTCTGAATATATTCTCAAGGAGACTGACTTTTGAAATGTTTTCTGTGTCCTCGGCACAAAAGGGGCATGAATTACCTTGCCCTGTTCCAAAAAACATCAGGAGAGAGCTGAAGAGAGCTGCTTAAAAATGTCACATTAACTGAAAGTGCTCTGTGACAATTAGGAGAGGACAGTAACAGCAGTAACCAGAGGCATTAATCATTCTGCATTAGTGTTAGGCCTTGTGGCCAGGGATGCACTCGAGAACACTTCCTCCAAAGCAAATTGGATTCAAACCACATCAAATACAAGAAGAATCTACACTGTAAAGCTGTCTCAATTCGGTTTAGCTTTGTGCCATTTCCACTCTGGAAGAAAGTTAAGCAAAAGGAAGTTATTTTTTTTTAAGCCCGTGGAAGCATTTAAAATTTTACTAACTTGAAATTCACACTTCAATAATGTTTGGCCTTTCTGAATGCCTCTGTTACAGGCACACCCCTCTCACTTGAAACAAGCCTCTCACTCCAACCTCAGCACCAGCAGTGACTCATTTGACAGCAACCATCAGCTCTCCTCCTGGAGTTGTAATCTGTGAAACAAGACCTACCTAACGGTCACGATGCAAGACATATCATGCCATTAACATTTAAATTATGGAGGAAACTCCAACACCTCCCATTAAAGAGCTGCAAAGAGCATTATACCAGGGACAGTGATGCCTAAAAACCAAGACGAGTGTAGTAGTTGCTGTATACATCCTCAGGCATACACCAGGAGAGGGTATTCTCCTCCCAGAACACAAGAGAAGCCCCCCAGCTGACCTGGGCAATGTTTGCTTGAGAAGCCAGGCGGATCATGATGTCCAGTTTCTCCAGTTTGACGTAGATGGGGTCGTTGTACTTCACAAAGAACACCTTGATTTCCTGCTTCAGGATTTCAGGCCTGGAGGGAACAAAACACTGTGTCACTCAAGACTGGTCAAAAACCCAAATGGACTCATTTGTAACCAAATGCACCTTTTCTTTAGAAATCTACCCAAATTTTCACTGAGAAACAGAATGGTGTCATTTTGCCCAGGTTGCCCAGAAAGGCTGTGGATTCCCCATCCCTGGAGGTGTTCTAGACCAGGCTGGACAGGGATCTGAGTAACCTGGTCTAGTGGAAAGTGTCCCTGCCCACAGGGAAGTTAAAACCTGCAGGGGAGTTTGGAACCAGATGATTTTTAAGGTCTCTTCCAACCCAAACCCTTCTATGATTTTTGTGTCCAGGACATGCAAACAATCAACAATTTGGGGAAAGAAGGCACGACGAAAGTACTGTTTAGATACAAGATGCAGAATTCAAATCCTTCTCTGGCTACATCTCTACTTCTTCCACTTGAAATGCTGAGCCAACAGGCAGGTAGTGGACAACTGTTTTCAGTGAAAAGAATAATGTCCTTACCTCAATGCAAAACCTAAAATTCACCTACAAATTAAGTTCTACTTTCACTTGCAGGATGCCAGCACACAGTAACTCTGCCTTGAATACAATCACAAAGTGCTATCCAACCTATCCCACCTTTCCAGCAAGGAACAGCAACATTCAAAGATACACATGAGAATAAACTGGTGAAAAACCCCAACCTACTGAACCCCAGGGTATCACCAGCCTGGTAAGTCTGTGAACAGAACAGGCACAGTGAGTTCCTGCAGGTCACTCTGAACTGCACAGTTACACCCTTGTTCCTATTTGCCACCTGATTTATAGAGGGCAGTTCTGAGTGCTCATAAAAAGGCAGTGAGGAGAGGCAGGTAAAGAAACGCTGTATGAAATTGGTATCACAAGCATGCTGTAAAGAAAATTAATTCAGGCTGCCAGAGTCATGAGACTGTTTAATCTGTCTCTCAAGGGACCTGAGCCTGGATTAAAAGAAACTCTGTGCATGTGGAAATACCTGAAGCTCTGAGATAACCAGATGCCCTTCGACAACACAGGAATAACATCGCTGAGCCTTTACCTTTTCTGCACAATCAAGTTGATGTTCCTCAAGGCAACGTACTGAACTTCGGGCTCTCCAGACAGCAGGGTCACCAGTGGAGGGGCAAGTTTCTTCAGGAGCATGTTGTAATAGTCAGAGTCCTTGGGAAGAAGTTCCAGGAACTTCATCAAGACCTTCACTGCTGACAGCACCACGGCCGAGTTGGCGTGAGACAGCCGGGGGGTCACACGCTCACAGATACTGGAGACAGAGCAGTAGGAGAGGGTTCACATTTACTTCAGCATATCACATATTTCAGAGCTGAATTTAGGAGATTGCACATGGCTCAAGACAGCTTCTCACACACTGCTTTGATTTGGTTCTGTTCAAGGAGAACAGGCAAAGTCCTGCTTTCCTGAACACAGCAGGAAGCAAACAAGGAGCTCTCTCACAGCTTCAAGTTTCTCTCCTGCCACAGTCAGCTCAGGAAATATTCCAGCTCCCAGCATTACAGTCCCAACACATACTCAGTTATTAGTGCTTCCTGCCTCTGCCTGGTGGTATTCTCTATTTCTGTGATCTCGTCTGTCACTTACAAACATAACTATAACAAAACAGCTATTGGAAAAACACTTTAGCCTCCATATAATAATTCAGAGGTGATACACGCTTCTGGCTTGCTTGGGGGGGGTGGTTTGCTGTCATTTCAGCCATTTCTAGCTACAAAAAAAGATTTCTGACTCTCTGAAAATACAGGGAAAGAAGGACCTAAACACTTTCCAAGTCTCAGCTTCACCACTTGCCATAATGGATCCTGTAATCAACAGTACCCTAAACAATCCATCCCAAGCAGAAAGGAAGTTTGGGTTCATATGGTCTTTCTTGTAGCATCTGTCAAGTTTCTTCCCACTCCCTCCTGCATATTGCTAACCCAGAACAATCTTATTCCCATCTGTGCCTCCTGAAGCTTCTTTCCCTGAAAGATTTGCTTTCAGCCATGCTGGAAGAGAAGCTCAGTAAAGAGCAGAGGAGCCCAAGTCAGAGCTGGGGCAGCCTCCAGCTGCCTCTGCCCAAGGTCACCTGCATGTCAAAGCTGCTTCACCTCTCTGTGCCTCAGTTTCTCCATGCACAGGGTGCTGACACCAGCCTTGCTGGAAAGAACATTATATAAAACCCAGTGCTGTCACTCTCCTGTCTGAAATGAGACAAACTTGGAGAGAAACTCCAGAGAGAGCAGTAAAAGTAGCTCCTGCCCATGCAGTTTGGTACACCACTCTTCAGAGGAAACACAGGTGAGGAACTGGGACACGTTCACAGTTGTTCAGACTAGTGGTGCCCCTCTAACAGGGCTGGGATAATACCAGCCTCACACCCTGGAGATCTCTGCAGGTTTCTAGCACTCATTAGGAGCTGTTTCTGGCACAGAAACAGAACACAAGGGGGAAGGAGGTGGGGGGAAAAAAAAAGAAAAAAAAATCAGCAAGACTCTTGGCAGGTGTTTTAGAAACAGTGGATTACTTATTATACCTTAAAAAAAACACCCAGTCAATGAAGAAACACATCAAATTCTAAATGGCCTGTCCAGGATTTTGCATGTGGGCTTGGGACTCTTCCTCACCCTGTACCTTCTGCCTCATCATCCACACAAAATACCTCATCTGACAATCTCTCTGCTCCAAGGTAGTTTCCTTATTCTTTTAGGAACAGAATCTGACTTTTTATGATTCTGGAGACAGATGAGGAGGTAGCTTGAAGTGCATGAATTAACACTCCACTACCTAAAACCTGAAGTCCTTGTATTTAGGTTTAGTTAAAGGTAAAAGCACAAGGGTGAATTTGGAGGGACAAGAAAAACAATTTCTTACCTTTATTTTCACTTCTCTCATATCACAGCCTAGTTTTCAGATGGAAAAAAGTATTCCAGTCTCAGACCTGTATTACTTTAGAAACCTGCAAACCTATAAAGGCTTTTTGCCTCTCAGAGTAGCAAAACCAGATATGAAAATTCTGCTTAAAACCAGAAAATCCTCCAAACAGTGCTTCCACTGTTACTGGTTTGGTCTTGGGCTGATCCCTTCTTAGTAGTGCCAGTTCCCACGAGAATCAGCCTTTTAAATAGAAAAAAATTTAACACCCGCTAAAGATAAACAGAGAAAGTGGTTCTGCTGAGGAAGAGGCACGTTCCCAGCACCAGCCCAAGCTACCAAAAGTAGCTTCCCTTTTAAACTTCTTCTATCAGATCTTTTTTGTGCTGCTACAGACCTCAGAACCCCTGTTATTTCAGGGCTGTAACACCTCCAGAAGTGCCCTGCTCCTGAGTGACCATCCTACCTCTGAGCTTCCCGGTCATCCTTGGGGTTATAGTTGGACAGACAGTCCAGGATGAAGATCTGCCCCCACTCTGTGCACTCATTTAAAGCTGTCAGCAGCTTGTTGATGTTCTGAGGGTTCAAATCCAGCAGGTTGCTGTTGGGATGAGACTCGCTGATCTCCGACAGGGCGGCCACAGCGTTTGCCACCACCTGGAGGAGAGACAAGACGAGTTCCTTGTTAGCAGGGGCTTGGCAGGGACTGAGGGGGGTTACACCTGGGAACCAAACATGGACATCTACCAGCTGACAGCAGCAGTGTTATCAGCTGCTCAGCAGCAGCCACCACATCAGTCAGCCCAGCCTTCCAGCCCCCTGAACAACCTCACAGCCAACCTGGAGAGCCCAAAGCTTGGCTGGGAGGAGCAGGGACGTGGGACATCACAAGAGACTTTGCTCTGCAATCCACAGGGAACAAGAACATCTTGCCTTGCCTGCAGGCTCCAGATCTGCACCCTGGCTTGCCTCAAGCAGGCATCTTCTCCCCTCCAGGTCCAGGAGATGCTCAACTGATCTAGCCAAGGTCTCAAAGCCTCCCGTTGCCCTACTTATGCCTGCCTCTTGCCTAATTTCCCCTTGGCAGCCACATGGCACATGGCTTAAGGATATGCAGAAAGGAGCTGTCAGGTGCCTGGCAGCCTCCAGCCCTGTGGCAGCACTCTCAGGTCACCCAGTTTGAAAGCAAACACACAATTTCCCTAAAAGAGACAATTCCTGTGAAATTTGAAATAACATATTTCAATTCCAAACAGTCTCCCCAGCATCCATTTGCTTTACAGAGTCACGTCAAGGCAAGCACTCAAATTCAACAGCTATTCTAATAGACTCAATGGAAATATTTCTAAAATAGAGCAGTTGCAGAATTTAGAGACAAAAATATAAAATTTGCAGATGAGACTTAAATCTTATTTGTTTAACTAAGTAGAAAAGAGATTTAAGCTGAGTTTGACACACACAACTGAAACACCCTATGAAAAGGCATTTTCAGGACAGTTTACAATGGACGTCATGTCCAGCCCAACTCACAATAAATACCAGCTCAAATGAAGATTTATGGAGTTCTTTTCAATGGGATTAAGGCAAAGAAACATCTTATCTAAAATCATCTGACTGTTTGGATGACTAAAGATGCTTTTGATGCAGTACAATGAAAACAAGAACAGCATGGCCAGAAATTTCTCTGCCTTGTTCCCATCACTGCCTGTCATTAAACCAATATATTCCAAAGTCCTTGCACAAGCACAGTAATGTTGATTGCTTTGCATTTCACACCTAGAGGTCAGAGATAGGATTTTGATCCAAGATTTTATGAATTTCATTAGTTGAATGAGCCTTCTGTCACCAAAATCATTAGCAATCAGAACTGCTGTCTTCTTGTACTGTTTTAATGAGCAATTTATTAAGATATGCTGCTTATTCTTCTCCTTATTTAATTTGCCTAATTTTTGAATGGTTAATGTGACACAGCATAAAAAAGAAGAAAAAGATTGTATCAATTTCATTGCACTTAAGAAGTTCACAAGACAAATCATAAAAGCAACTGAGAAGTTCATAATCCTTATGAAAAAGTACTTATAAACTGAAACTACTATGGAAAAAAATTCTGAAGTAATAAAAAAAAAATGTTCAGAGCCAAAGCATTGCAGAAAGGAACCTGTCAGTCATACTAAGGAACAGGGCTGAGCTCTGGCAAAGGCACTCACACTGCCAGGCACTACCTTTGCTGCAGTAATTGATAAATTGTAAATTAATACAGAATCATAGGATTGTTAATGTTGGAGAAGACCTTCAAGATCATTGAGTCCAACCATTAACCCAGTACTGCCAAGTCCACCACTAAACCATGTTGCCAAGTGCTATATCCAGGTGTTTTTGAACACTTCCAGGATCTCCTAAACCCTGGGGTGAGTTCAAGTCAAAGCAGCTGGGCTTATGTTTCCTTCCTGCAGAGTCCATGCACGCTACCCCTGCATTTCCCAAGGGCAAAGGATGCACAGAAATGCTGTTCCCATGGGCCTGGGGCACAGCAGCTCCAACCTGGAGACCTGACTCTGAATGAGGTCTTGTTGTTAGGATCTTACTGGGCTTTTTTAAGGAATTAACATGTCAGCATAAATGCAGGTGTCCAAATCAAAGCTGAGGATGGGACCCTACCTGGCAATCCACACAGATTTCCACTAAAAGCATCCATGAGAAAGGGTGTCAGATGGCAAGATGCACTTAGGAGTATGGGGGGTCTCCCTTGGTGTTATAATCAAAAAGAAGACTGGAAGGGGCTGTGAAACATCTGGTGGCAACTCAGTTCTGCCAGAGGAAGGGGGATCTGCAATCCACAGTCCACAGGCAAAGCTGGCCCTCACCTCCTACCTCAGCAAGACAATGCTGCTGTCAACTCAGTGACAAGAAGTTAAATGAAGCAAAACAGGATCAGGGAAGGGTTGGAGAGTATCTTCAAACTGTCAGCAACATTTATTTTAAAAAAAAGAACAATTTGCACCAAACATTGGTATGTTGTGGTATGCCAACAAAAATAATTAGCATCTTCAAGGCTTTTCAGCACAGCTGAAATGAAAACAGATTTCAGGCCCCAGTCCAACACAAACACTGGTTCAAGTACACGCACTCACCTCTTCCTTGGCACTGCCACGGGCTTCGCTGGGAGACAGGAACACAGCAACACAAGCTGGCACTGCATGGTTCCATTCCAGCACAGAACTGCTGCTCTCCCAGCAGCTCAGGTCAGCAAACACTGAAATGTTGCCCTCTGTTATCACTCTGGCTCTTGAAGGACTTTTTTTCCATACCTTTCACAGCAATTCCAGTATTACATCACCTGGTGATCTAGCACGTATTTTGGCTGTCATGGAAGTGTCTCTAGAAATATTTAGGAAGATGTTTTGGCCAAAGAAAATCTACAACAAAGGTGAATCTTAACCTTGCAACTCAGCTGATACTTCTTCCTTAACACAGCAGCACAAGATTGTGAAGTCCAACTGCACTGAACAGCAAGAACAAGGCACAAATAACTTAAACAAGTTGGTTATTTCCCCTCAAAAATCAACAGCAGTGATGGACTTGCTGGGGGGCATATAAAAGTAAAAAGCTTTACAAGTGACATAGGATGAAGTCCTCCATGGAACTGGACATGTTTCACAGGCTGACAAAAAAAAAAAGCCCTTATTTTTTGAAAACTAAGTAGTCTCTGCTTTCCAAAGCACGCATCAAATTTATTTTGATGAGAAACCAACCAGTAGTTGTGCAATTTACTCCATATATTAGAAGAAGGAAACTAAAAGGACAAAAAACTAACATTTATTATAGTCTTTAGTCCTCAAAAATAATGGGAAAAAATGTGGTCAGCCCATTAACCACAGATATGTGAGGCCAAACAACTAATGAACAGGAAAAGCTTAAACCTCTCAGTTAACTCCACAGCCAAATGCCTCACTTGACTTGCAATTAAGGTTACCACCTTCAAGCTAAGAGCTACCAACCAATGAGATCCACCTGAAAATCACCTAAAAAATAAAAATGCAAGGCAGATTGAAGAATTAATTATAATTATTTATAATAACAGGTCCCTTGCTTGCTGATGTAAATCAGTTCACCCTGGCTACATTTTGCCTTTATTCAAATGCAGCCACAGCAACATCCCTTTGGAGCACAGATGAGCCGAATGACAATAAACCTGCTCTTGGTTGGAATTTCCCAATAAATAGAGACTCTTGGAGAAGCCTCATGGGGATGAGCATAACTAAATCTCACAGGCTCTTATTTTTAAAAAAAAAACACAACCAACAACCCAAACCATGCACTTAGAACTACATTACAGCTTTAACAAGAAGCCAACATTTTTAAATCCACCTACGGACAAACTCCCTCTGCAGCCAGAGAGACCAGATCCGACCTCAAGGAGAGCTGCAGAGGTAGGAGCACTGATTTGCCAGTTATCCCTTCTGGCAGCTCAAACCTTTAGCTCAGAGCAAATGGTATAAAATACATTAACAAGGAGGAAAGGGGGTGGGTGACAACCTGAGTGTCTGCCTGTCAACCCACACGGAAAAGCTTGGCAGGGGTGGGGGGACAGAGGGAAGCTCGGCACATCCACAACACCAAAACCAGTCAGAGCAATCAGATTATTTTCCTAGCAGCCCAGGCTAATTGGAAATTAAACCAAGTGTGTAATGGAGTTAATGAAATACAATGTTCTGCTGCTTAAAACAGGAACCTCTGGCTCACCACGCCACTAAAATGAGGAGAAAAATGAAGGAGGAAAAATGAAGGGGCTCTAAAAAGATGCTGAGGAAAGGCAGCATTCCCCAGGCAGCTGGAGGCTCCCACCCTCCAGGGAGCCAGGCACCACACGAGGTTTTTGGGAGTGGAGAGGTGCTGACATTTCAAAGAGCACTCTGAGCTTGCATGGTACATCCGTGCCATTAAGCACAGACTCCCAGATGGGATACTTAGGGTGGGTATTTCACAGGGCCACTCATTTTCATGGCCACAGACCATGCTGTGTGCCCAAAAGCTTCCTAACAAGTACTAACACAGACAAGCTCTTCCCAGACTATATGACTCCTCCTTCTGTTCATATTATACCTTTTATCTACAAGACCCCCTTACTTTGCTTCCCTAGAAATGGCCCATGAACAAATAAAATTGCTTTTTAGAAGTAATTCTACAATTAAATTTCCAGAAGAAACTCTTCCCTGTGAGGGTGGGCAAGCCCTGGCACAGGGTGCCCAGAGAAGCTGTGGCTGCCCCTGGATCCCTGGCAGTGTCCCAGGCCAGGTTGGACGGGGCTTGGAGCACCCTGGG